>CM046456.1:68601030-68968530 GCA_025506515.1 Flaveria trinervia | reverse complement strand
ATGTATACGAGACTGGACAAGTTCAAATGATGAATCAAACACAGAGGATTGTGTCGGTTCCTCAAAGATCAAGATATCACCTGACATAGTCAAGTCTCAAAAGTTTCCAAAACCTGAATTAAGACTAATAATGATCTCTTCTCTAACTGTAAAACAAGTTAGTCATCCATACAACACTCAACAATCTAAAACAACACCAGTGAAGATCTCATCCAATCTTCACCACAGCAAAATCCAAAACAAGCAAGAATTTGCAACAACCTCAAAGCAATCTCCAACTCCAAATGTTTCACACGGGTCAGTCAAGCATCAAAAGACTTTAAAGGCTTGTTTTGATTGTGGAAAAGAATGTCATGTGGTAAAGAAGTGTCCTCAAAGTCTTGCTACGGATGGTAAAGGCAAACCAAATTGCTTCTCCGGATATAAGTCTACAAAGAATGTTCCAAACGATAAAGGCAACACGGGTTGCTTCCGTGGTTCAAGAGGTCAAAAGCAAACATCTTTGAATTGTTGGATGAATAACCCTTCATCTAAGCCTTTTCATATGAATCAGGTTTCACATGATTCAAAGACGAAAATAACCAAGGTTTCAAAACCAAATTATTTTTCATCTGGTCTTAAATAGAGAGATTATTTCCAAATTTAATTTATTCAAAACAAAATTATTTAAACCGAAACTAATTTCGCAAATTAAAAAGAAGAACACAAAATTCCCAGATATTTCAATAGATTGTATGCTGAAGCACGTTACCTATACCAATAAGAAAGGAACACCCTACACTACGATGGTCGGGGTTCCCCTTTCAAACTAATCTGTTTATGAGTGCAGGAACAATTCAAGAGGTCAGTTAGTAATCCGGATCACTAACAGAAATACATCTTAATTCAAATTTGAGGCGAAACAAACATGTTAAGGTCATGTATTTTATCCATAATCTGGATTTTTATCTGTACAATCATAGTTCTCACTTCACAATCACTACATATTTTTTGATAATTCATTTCTTACCTTTATATTAGTGATGTTTGGAAAACCATCTTTGGTAAATTTTTATTTTTGTACAGTTTTAAAAATAAAATAATAAAAATAAAAAATAGGTTTGCAAAAATAAAATTTAGGGGCAAAGTACAATATAAATTCAATGAAAAAGAGAACTGGGAACTTGATTCGAGATGACTGGCAACTGATTGTATATCATCTTAACATGCTTGTACTTTGCATGACTTGCGTTATAAAATGAGAAATGATAGTAACTTACGTTGTTATTTGATTGACATCTAATTTTCATCTTCAATAAAAAACAAACAAATTCTTTAATAATATGCTTGGTAGGCACACTCTGAAGAACAAAGTAGACATTAGCATAATGATTTAAATTAAAATCTATGCGTAAGTAGGTCTGGATTTATACAATCATTTTGGCATGCATGAAAACTAAGACCCGACAAAAATTGGATTGAGAATTGATCTTTCACCCATCTTGATACAATTCATATAAGGCATATCTTTTGAGTCATGTTTGGTGTATTTATGTATCTTGTGTTTGTGCTAATCTTCTTTGCTATACGGAAGTACCGACCTATAGTGATAATCTTCTTTATTGTATGATAGTACTAACCAGGAGCTCTCATCAACACATGTTACATGGTCATCTCCTTTGTTATACGTGAGTATAGACTTGGAGCTCTCACCATTGTGGTCTAAGTTGTGTCAAATCATCTAACGATGAATTTATCACATAATGCAAAATTCTGATGATAATCCCTTGCACACTAATGCATAAGCCTTGTTCCATAAAGATAATAACAAAATTCAAGAAATCCAAACATTGGTGAGGGTTTTTTTGACAATGCATTCTAAAGTATTTAAGCTAACCCTAACAAATCATCTGCCCCTTGTTGAAAAAGATAGAGTATGGGTCTAAATGGAAAAACATATCAACAATCGTTATTGATCTGTTTAGAAATTATAAAATTACTCAAAAACTATGTTAGAGTCAGTTATCAGTATGATCTCATTGTTTGTCGGTATTTAAATTCATCTTTGTACTAAAGTATATCTTTAGAATGTGATCTCATGATCGATTCAGTTCTTGGTAATTAATTTTTTTATTATAATCTTAGTATAAAAAATAATATAAGAAAATAAAAATAAATAAATAAACAAAAAATAAAATAATATATATATATAATAAATTTTCATTTCAAAATTTTTTTACGTCTTCCAAATTATGTTGTACAATGTTATCATTTTTCATGCATTTCACGAAATGTGTGCACAACCGAATATGGGTTCGCTTGTTTTCACACATAGATAAACACGGGTTTATTTTGTTAAAATGAAATGTACTAACTAAAAATGTTGAGATTGTGTTTGTGGTTGTGTTTTAGATTTTTGTTGCAAGTGTAACAACCCTAAAAAGTAAGGTTAGATGAGTTAGTGTTTAAGAAATTTTTTGTAAGGCCACGGGGCGCTCACAGCAGGTCAATCATCGCACATAAATATATATTTACATTAACTTTACTAGAATCATGTAGTGGAAACAACTTAAACAACCATTTCATTTCCTTTAAATAAACACTTTTTGAAAAATAATCAACATTCATTACAAAATATCGTTCATTCGCATTACAAAGCAAAAATGTTATCGTATCATAAAATGGATGCCATCCAAAATGAGCCAAGTAGCCACCTCGTTTCATCCTCAGCAACAATCACCTGCCAACTGGAAAATGCCTAAAAAGACAGTGTTGCTGAGTGAGTTCTAGCTTTATAAAAATTTATATTACCTTTCATTTGTTAAAACATTTTCTTTACTAGCGCACGTGATCGCACATCGTACGTACATCAAGGTAATAATTATTATCTTCATCATTGTTCGTTTCATACATTTTGCATGTTTCGCACATTTCATACTTATCGTACTTTTCATACATTTATTATCTTTCCACTTCTGTCTAGGTCGTGTCGCATGCTTAACCCCCCTCTTGAGCACAAAGCCATATCATCTAGGGTTAAGCGTCAAGGATCCCATATCGCACGTATGGAGCAATCACATAGACTAACTCCCATGTGCGTGAACCTTTAAGCGTTAGCCAACATCGCACGCTGTAAACACACAGTTGAGCTAACAACTCTCAGTGAGTTGTAAACCTCGTTTATTTTGCTTGCAAGACTTTCATTCATTCATTATGTTCCACTTTCATTATCTTAAATCTTCCACTTTGTTAAGATAATATTTTACGTTCATTAACATAATCACACCACATAGAGTCACATCATAATAAATAGTAAGGAACATAAGAAAACATATCATACATAAGCATAACATCATCATGCATCATCATACATAACATATACCATCACACATCATCATAAACATCATGCATCATAAACATCATGCATCGCACATTCACACACATATACATATGCACACAAGCATAAGTCATCATAAAACATAACTGATCCTCCGCGGGACAGGGGGTTTGGGGGCGGCAGCCCCTGATAGCGAAGTCCTAGGGGCAGCAGCCCCTAGTGGGGTCTAAGGGGCAACGTCCCTGGCTGGGCTCGCGTTGCCAAGTCAGGGTAAAAAAATTTTATTTTAACACTTTTATATAGCACATTTCCTTATAGAAATATCGATCTTCCCGTTAAAACCTTTTAAAATCATGGTCATTTAAAACGTATATGTAGCATGCATTTCCAGCCCCCAAACTAATTTACAACCTTTAAAATAGAGGTTCTAGAACTCGCGTGGACTCGATGAGTAGCTTCTTAATCAAGCTTTCAAAGCAAGGGTTGAACTATATAGCCTACAGATAAGTTAACACTCAAACGAGTTAATTTCTGCCTAATTTCGTTGTTAATTTCACTGCCAGATCAACAGTTTCACTGCTAGTTTCGCTGGCAGTTCCGCTGGCATCTTCACTGTAGTTTTGCTGCCAGTTTCACCCAACTTTTGTTGGATAACCATGTCTGTGAAACTACCTGTTAAACTATAGTTTCGCAAGAAGTTTCATAGTTTCGCTAGACGACTATGCAATTTCGCTAGATAAACCCTTACTTTCGCAGAACGGCTGAAAATTACAAACCAACCCATTTTGACCAAAAACTTCAATACTTTACATCCAAAACCTTGGTTTATCACCTAATAAGCTATATCTAAGCTTCTTACATGTTTTCTTACACAAAAACGTGAGTTTTGGGTGAATCTTTACCACTTTCAAAAACCCAACCCTAGACTCCGGGTTTACATCAAAAGGAATGATTAAATGATGTTTCTTACCTAGATTCTTGGTGTTTTCTTGTTGTTTGGATGCCCACGAACACCGATCTTCAATCCCGTGATCAATCGAGCCTTGAATCTTCAATTCTCTCCACTTTCTCTCTCTACACTCTCTCTAGAATTGGGGTGTTGAGTTGGAAATGAGAGTTGCTCAAGCTGATCCGTTTATATATATATCGAGCCTTGAAACTTCAATTCTCTCTACACTCTCTCTCTAGAAGTGAGTTGTCTTTCCTAGAGGAGGCGGTAAATCATTCCTTTAAGCAGATGGGCTATGAAGGAGATTTCTCTATAAAGACCTTAGGAAAGGGAAGATCTCATCCTAGTGGAAATACCTGCTTTATGTGGTTATTCATAGCTTGTCCAGCAAGCATGGAGGGTGGGACCAGATTTATGAGGATCTCTCCTTCATAATGCATGGAATGGTTCTAGGGGACAAGTTTAGGTTCTCTGAGTTTGTTTTATACCAATTTACTTGCAAACTTGGACTCCTTTGAGTATTAAATATTCCTAGATATGTTCAATACATTCTCAACTGTGAACTGGGCTCACAGTTGACGGAAACAGGTAATATTCTTAAATTGGGACATATGAAGCCCGACATCTTTAAAATCATGAAGAAGCCAACTATAGACTTCTCTGGGTAGAAACAACCCTTGTCCCCAAAATGTTAGAGCTCATTACTCAAGGTGACAACCTAGCAACACAAGCTAGTGTTGAACCCATACCTTCTATCTCCCAACCATCAAAAAACTTCAAATCACCCACATCTACAAAAGAAAATCCAAACGAACCCCTGCTCAATCTATTGAGTCTGTGCAGGTCCTATACACTCACCCATACAGGAAGTAATGGATACTAGAGCTCCCATTTCTCCTAAGGAGCAAACCTGTGAATGTGATTGATCTAACCTCTAGCTCACTTATGCAAGCTCATCCAAACCCATTCTAAGCCCAAATCAACCATCCTAAACCTTAGGAATGCATACCACAACACCATTCAAGCACGCATAAGCTCAAAAGCAAAACCCAAAGGAATCATACACATACACACGCATGCACAAACGGGTCAAATATACACACACTTAAAAAACCCGATTTTCAGATGCGTTCCAGCCCAATAACCATTCAAAAACGTGTAAAAGAGGGGTCCTAGAACTCACACAAACCACACCAAGAAGTAGAGCTTCGTTTAGACCCGCTACACGACGATTTTACACGCTTGAATCTACCTAAACCAACCTTCTTCCTTTTTCTCTCTTCTTTCTTTCTTTGCTGAAATTTTGGAGATGTGGGGAGGGTGTGGGCTGCCCTCCCCTCTTATTCCCCTTCTCTTCCGAACTTTCTCGCGTCTTGGCAAGTTTGGTCCCCTGACTTTGGACTTTATTTCTTTTTCTTCTTTCGTCGACTTCAAAGAAAATATCCGGGTGTTACAAAGAAGGAGACAAAGGCAATTAGGTAATACTATTGGTCAACTGGATGTTGAGGCAGACCCTAAGATTAGCTTTGAAGGGGAAACCTTGACTGAAAGCCTAGTGGTTAAGCCTAAAAGCCCTATCACACTTACAACTACTTCAGCAATTCATTCCCTCGGTGAAGCACCTACTGGTGAAGGTGTATCACAACTTCTCTCTAGCAAGAGCTTGGAAGTTACACCAAGCAATGAAGGTCAAAGCTCTCTCCACCCTGAGTCACAAAGGTCTATGAGTGACAAAGGGAAAATGAAAATGACTCCTGAGGAGATTAAGGAGGAGGAGAGAAAGAGGAAGAGGAAGCTAAGGGGAGAAAGTTCCCCTGGGTCTACAGGATTCATGGAAGCTATAATCAGGGCTGCTCCCAGACCAAACACTCAAGATGTTGAGTTGAGGGCAGTCAGGATTACTTACCTGCAAACCAGGAACTATGACATTAATGAGATTATATCTCTCCCTTTAGAGGAACTTAATGAACTGGCTGACATGGAATTGTTAAGAGAGAAGAAGAAGCAAAGGATGCAGAGATACTTCTCCAAATCAAAACGAGAAGAGACAAGAAATTGTACAAGCATGTTCCCACTCTCTCTCCAGTTTAAGAAAGTCCTGCACAAGAGGTTGTGGCTCCACAAGAACCTCAAGTAGACAAAGAAACAGATAGGCAAAACATGATCAACTACCTGAGTGCCACAGGTTTGTACCAGGCATCTATACTTCTTCCCTTATCCTTTGAGTACATAGAGTTTGAGTATCTCAAATTGCTTGATCTTGAAGTACTTAAAGAACAAAAAACAATAAAAAGAAATATGGGGGAAGATGTTGCAAGGTCAAGAGCCATCATCCAGAAGAGCATGAAGAAGTCTGCTGACAGACAAAGGATGATGAGCTTTTTGAAGTTGTATGGATTCTCCGGAAGAAGACTTGACCCTATATCTCTATCTACTATGGATAAGCACATTAGGGTGATTAAGCAAAAGATCAAAATAGGAGAACTCGTTGACTTACACTCCTTACCAAGACAGGTCCCATAAGAAGTGGAGGTTAAGGTTGAACCTTTTAAAACACACAACTTGAACCTTCTGCTAAGCCTCAGCAAGCTTCATCTTCTAATCCACAGTCGGATCAAGCTCCCTCTCCTTCTGAACCTGTGAGGGAGGAACACCCAACTAAGAAAGACAAGACTGATCAACATGGTGCTGCAAACCAGTCTTCTCAGTTAAGTCATCAAAGAGGAGGAAGAGGATGGCTTCTAGACTACAGTCAAAGAATAAAAATAAGTCTAAACCATCCACCTCCATACCTCAGGGTGAGTCAGATCAACTTGAGGAAGTGCATGAAGAGGTAGCCCAATCAACTCCAATTCAAGTGGCTCCTCTTGCTTCTGAGACCCATCTTATCCTGGACCTTCACAACTAATCCAAAAAGATGGCATATGATTAGAGATCAAGGTGATGAGAATGTCTACACATGGCAAGACTTATTCAACCTACCTTTTCATGATCTCTTTGAGATGAGAAGATACTATGAAAGTCTAAGTGACCCTGACCATCTAATGAAGAAGGGCCTGGTCCTCATCATGATGAGGACTGTCAACTGATGAAGATCTTCAAATGTTTTGGTAGCATCAGCCTAGGGGGAGTTTGTAAGGATTCCAATAAATATAATGCAGCCAAAACATTCAAAAAATCCAAAGTCTCTCTGCATGCATGCACCAAAGTACTAAAGTAGAAATGCTTTGGAGTTTTACACCTTGCACCAGAAATATTCTAAGTGTAAAATCTTCTGAAGCCAATACCAATATCTTCCGAAGCCAAATATGAAGTCTTCTGAAACTTCAAACAAAGTCTTACGAAGCCAGTTTATGAAGACAGATTTCTTCAGAAGATTTTTATGTACATGCTTTTATCTGATGTAGTATTCCATAAAACTGGACTATCCTTCCGCTGCAACTCTGTTTGACTCACCGACTTTCATAAGTTGGTGAAAAGGTCCATGCTTTTAGTAAACTATACATTGAGGTCTTGAGTCTAAGCTTTCTACATTATGTACTTAAGCCTTTTTGTAATACAATAGGATGTGAGCTATGGCATGTCATAGTCATAAGTCAAAAGGTAATCTGCCTTTTGACTCTACATTTGATTTTGTTGTATAGTCTTATGTATTCAGCTGACCTTCAAAGTACGGTCGACTGTAGGATGTAGTATATGTATCTCAAGTACTTGTAACTTTCCATTATGCTTTGTAACACTTTGTAATAGAACTTGAGAAACAATATACAACATTCTTGAAACCCAAATACTTGTGTTGTTTGCTATCTTGTTCCGTCTCTCAGTTACTTTTGTTCTTAGTATCTTTTATTCTAGTTAACCACTTCCCTATTTGATATATTAATTGTTCTAAAGAACTCTCCTCAATTGTGTTGTTTTGTTGTAAGGTGCATCGCCCCTTCTAATGATCATGCATTATCCACTAGATCTTATAAAAGACAGTATTAAGACATTAATGTTTCGGTCATTATACGATCTAGTTGAAGACCCACCAGATCATTTGAAGAATAACCGGAGTAAAGCATCCTACTCGACTACCGTGAGTGTCACGGGTATGGTCTGGCTGAAGACCTAAAACTTAGCACTAATCAGGAGGTAACCCGAAATTTATTTATTTCTGTAAGTTTTCAGTTTGTTTTGTTTTCTTTATTTTGTTTTTCAGCTTTAAGGACCAGAAGCAAATATAAGTGTGAGGAAGCTCATGAATTTTTTAGGATCATAAAGAAATGTGTGTTTGGGAGGCTTTACTTATTTGACTTGGCACATAACCACCATATATTGATCAGGTCCATGTACTTTTTCCCCATCTTAATGTTTTGCTAGTTGGTGTCATTTAGTACAATCATATTAGGCATAACGCATGTTTGGAAAGTTAGACTTGTAACTTCACCTTGGTAAAGGTCAGGATGTTTATATTACCCTTTTTTCACACAATAATTTTAAAAATTTACATTGAGGACAATGTAAGGTTTAAATATGGGGATGAGGGGAAGATTGAACATTGAGAAAAATTGATTGAAATGTTTCCAAAATGCCCCTAAAGCAACTTATTTATGCATGAAAGCTTAACTTTTTCAGTGTAAATCGTGAAAGTATGTTTAACCTATGCATAAGCAAAAGTCCTTAGTCATGGTTATTTGACTTGAAAAAAAGCAATTTTTGAGAATTGATATAGATGTTTAATCGGGGGTAACAAGCCAGATAGTGGACTTTTTATTCATGTTTTCATAGCCTAACCCATTTACCATAAGTTTTTTTATGAGGATTGAGCTTATATATAAGCTTAGAATATCACTAGGTTTTTCATTTTCCTTTCATGTGTGTTTACTAGAACGATTGCATTATTCTAGAACTTGCATAATTGATACATTTCGAGATCAAGAACCAAACTGTTGCACATATGTGATTAAGCATTAGGTTGAACCTTTTTTATTAGCATTTTTCTTTTGTATTATCCTGTCCTAAAATGATCTCCTAGTTGCCACTTTGAACCCCAACCTTTTCATTTGTTTAAACCTAAATCAACCCATTAGCTTTTACATACCATTTTATTTTTTAAGCACGTGTGGTGAAATCTGATAAGTATTGCTTGAATTTTAGATATCATATTGTTAGGAGCAGCAAAGTGTTTAAATATAATCATATTCAAAATGACCATAATATCAATGCTATGTTTCAGTGATAAAAAATTATGAATATGGGTCAAGTTTACCCAAATTCACTATGCAGTGTTGCCTTATTGTTTAGTATTTTTCAACATTCATATATAACTTTTATCACCTCTATCCTCTTCAAATTCTCTATCTGCACCCAAATCCTAAGTCTTACATTACAACTGTTCAAAGACATCTTGATGTGTTCATAGTTTGTGTTAATTGGTGGAGTTGCAATCATTATGCAAGCTTATGGTAATTATGAGTCATTCTTGGCTAAGAGTACTACAGTGATATACTAGCACACCTGTAACACCCGGTTATTTTTTTTAGTCAAAGAAAGAAAAATAAGTAAAGAAAAGAAGAAAAAGAAATAAAACCCAAGTCTAGGGGTAAAAAGTGTCCAAAAGGACAAAATGTTTGAAAAGTGGGTGTAAAAGGTGGTATGGCCGCCCATATGTCACCTACACACTGATTTTCGGGTTTTAGAGAGAGAGAGTAGCTGGGAGCAGCAAATTCTCGGCTTTGAAGAAGAACAAGAAGAAAGAATTCGAATTCAAGGTAAGAATTCATGCTTTTATGGTGTTCTTACTGGTCTTATCCTCGGGTTTATGCTTATGTGTGTTTGTATGTGTTCGGGTATGTTTTTTAGTGGGTTTCTAAGCAGTTGAATTCAATTTGCAACAAGTTTGGAGGAAGCCATACTTAAAAGCTGCAAAGATGAGTTCTAGGACCCCTCTTTTACTGGTTTTTAACTAATTTTAGGGCTGGAAATGCATGAATGTATGTTTTTATATAGCTGGGTTTCGGACACGTGTGCTTGAATGTGTGTATGATGATGTTATGATGTGATGTGTGACAATGTTCTTGCTTGATGATGTATGATTGTGTTCTAAGGCTTATAGGGTAATATTTAAGCTTAGAACATAATGAATGGTGCATGAAAATTGAATATGATGTTTTAGACCCACTTGATAAGTCTTTAAATCTGCCTAAGTGTTTGGAAGTGAATGCGGATGAAAAGGGTTAATGCGGGTGAACATTAACCAAAGGGGTAAGTCAATGCGGGTGAAGTCAATGCGGATGAAGTCAATGTGGATGAACATTGACTAAGTGCAAGAAATGTGGATGAGCCTTTGCCTAAGTCTGGGAAATGCGGATGAGTAAAGTAAGTCAATATGGATGAAGTGAGTCAATGCGGATGAGCATTGACTAAGTATAGAAATGCGGATGAGCAATGTAAGTCAATGCGGATGAAGTGAGTCAATGCGGATGAGCATTGACTAAAGTATGGAAATGTGGATGAGCAATGTGAGTCAATGCGGATGAACTATAGCAAATGCGGATGAACTGTAGGAAATGCGGATGAACTGTAGGAAATGCGGACGACAATAGGAAATGCGGATGAACACTTAGAAAAATTCTGACGTTTTGGGAGAAAAAGGAGTAATGTAGGCTTTGACCTAGGGGGTTCCCGGGGATTATGAAAGTTGACTTTTAAGGTCAAAAATGGTATGTTGGGCATGTAATGTATTGTGATTGATGCTTATGCATGATGATGATGATGTTACATGGTTATGCATGATGTATGTTATGTATGTATGATACCTTGTATGATGATGTATGAATGATATGTCTATGTTCCTTATGATGATGTATGTATATCTTTCCCATGACTTTATGTGTTATGATAATGAATGAACAAAGTATTATATAACGTGAAGTGAAAGATAATGAAAGAGGAACATGAAGTATGAGTGCATGCATTAACAGGTAATGAAAGTAATGATAGCCTTCTAGGCATGGCATGCACATCGAGGTCTTTCCTTGTGATTGACCATTTGCATAGAACTATTGTTGCATACCTTAGGTACTATGACCACGAGGTGTGATGCACCGCTATAGAAGGTCTATGAGAGGCCTAGGTCCAGAACCATGAACAAAAAGGTATTGCTTATGGAAATGGTACATGTACGTTCATACCTTAGGTACTATGACCACGAGGTGCGATGCACCATTATAGAAGGTCTATGAGAGGCCTAGGTCCAGAACCATGAACACAAAGGTATTGCATAGTAAACCTAAACTTTACCTTAGGTACTGTGACAACGAGGTGTGGTGCACCATTATAGAAGGTCTATGAGAAGCCTAGGTCCAGAACCACGAATAGAAAGGTATTGCATAGTAAACCTAAATCTTACTCTAGGTACTGGGACCACGAGGTGCGACGCACCGTTATAGAAGATCTATGATAGGCCTAGGTCCAGTACCATGAACAGAAGGGTAGGGTTTATGGATGACAGGAAAGATAAGTAAAGAATAAGGCATGAAAGATTAAAGAAGATAATGAATATATTATCTGTATGTACGTATGATGTATGATCACGAATGAATGTAAAGTATAATATGATTTTATGAGAAAGGATGGTTTTATGAAAGAAAAGAAAGTTTTATTATAAACTAGAACTCACTCAGCAACGCTGACTTTTATGCATTTTCCAGTTGGCAGGTGAACATTGCTGAGGATGACACGAGGCGGCTGCTCAGCTCTTTTGGATGGCATCCATTTATTTAACGCTTTTGTGATGTAATACAATAATGTAATTTTGTAACCGACAAACGATGCATTATTTTGCAAAAGTTTTATGATGAAATGAAATGTCATTTGTTCTATGTTTCCGCTGCAATATTTTGATGATTAAATGCAAAGTATATGTTTTATGTGCGAAGAGAATCCAACTATAAGCGTCCCGGGAATGAGGCCTTACAACACCTTTTGCTAGACTAGATACTAAATCAATAGGAGTGAAACTTGTGAGAAGTGTGACTACATGCATAGGGAAGATTAGAAAGCTTCTTGGGCTTGGTTAGATAGATCATATTTCAAAGAGTAATATCTTTACCAACAAAACTATATCTTGATATATGAATTTTTGAGTTAAATATGACTTGGGACCTTAGCTAATAGAAGGTGAATACATGGTTGGATCGTATCTGTCTAATGATAGTTGTAGTGCTACTATCATGTTTGCTTGGTGGCAAGCAAATGATAAGTGTGGGGATGTGATGCGTTCATGTTTTGTATGTGTTCAAGCGTTTAAATGTATGTTTTAATGTGATTTCCTATCCAGCATAATCACTTTGTGTTAGTTTTGAATAATAGGTGTAGGAAGCTTAAAAGATGTATTCAAGGGTTGCACGAAGATTGGATGATATATGGATGAAAAGAGATAAAGAAAATGAAGAAATTAGTGCAAAATAAGCATACGATCTAACTTACGTCCTAAAGTAAGTAAGCTACGTCTTTCTAAAATGACAGTTTTTGGGACGTAAGATAGAGGTTAACCATGTATATCATGGGGGAGGATGTAACTTACGTCTCTAAGGACGTAACTTAAGTCCCGAAGGATATAACTTACGTCATATGGTCAGATTTGACATACTTCTCTAGATTTTGACCATATTTAAGGATGGTATCAATTCTTAAAATCCTATTTCCCATTGGGAGCAGAAAGTGAAAAACTTTGCAAATACTTAAGGTTTCTTCCACTTCTCCAACTCATTCCAACCCATCAAATCATGTTCCAATCCGATCTTGTCACCGAATTCATGAAGAGGCAAGGCTACACTTCTCGTGATCTACCTCGGGAAATAGGTTACGTATTATTAGGGTTTCATTTGTGTTCAATTTGAGTTGGGTTTAAAATTTAGAACCTGTTAAGTTCTTTTATAAGTTAATTTTAGTAAATCTTGATTTGAATTTCATATAATTTTGTGTGAATTGTACGATTGCAAGGTTTTGGTTGCTACATCAATTGGCATGGTGTACTAAGACCTGTTAAGTCTTGGTTATCTCTCTCACTTAATAATTAAACGTATAGAATCCCCGTTAAGGATTTTCCACTAAGTTGAACTAAGCGATTACTGAGAAACGAACCTGAATCCGGTGTGGATTACCCTTTTTCATAATTCATCTTCTTATTAATATTCATTACTTGCAAGTTATTTTCTTAGTTAATTTGTTAATTATTCTAAAATTCACTTTTCACAACCAAGAGGCAATAGTTTAGTAATTATTATTTTAATCCATTTTCTACAAATCAAAGTACGCCACACCGACCACCAATTCCATGAGGATCGACAAGCCTACTTACCCTAACTAGTTAAGGTGAATAGGAACACATATTTTATATCTTATTTGATTGGTACTTTGACATCGATCACTTGTCGGTCCACATACGGTTACTCCATTTTTTTGGGTGGAAATCTTATTTCATTGAGTGCTAAAAAGCAACCTATTGTTGCTCACTTAAGTTGTGAATCCAAATATCAAGCCATGGCTTACACCGCTGTTGAAATTATTTGGATCACATATATTCTTCCGGAACTTCATGCTTACCACCGAATAGACCCACCATCCTGTGTGACATATAAAGTGCTTTATTTCTCACGCAAAATCTTGTCTCATACAAACATGCCAAGCATATTAATCTTGACTATCTTTTTGTAAGAGAATTTGTCTCATCCGAGCAATTGCCTACCAAGTTTGTTCCAACCAAGCTTCTAGTGGCTGACATATTTACTAAGGTAGTGTTTGGTTTTTTATAAAGAACTATTCTCCACCTCTTCATTTGCGTGCAGGCAGACATAGGAAAAGGTTTTAAGTGCGCAGACTGTTTGATATTTCGAAAACTTTTCATCAAAAAACGTATTCTTGACATCTGCGTGTATAAGATTTGGAACTACCACTTCTCAACTTCTTCTCACTATTTCTCCTTAACTCCACCGAAATTCACCTTTATTTGTTAAGAACTCTCCCCACCTCTCCTCTCACCATTGGCCGACCTTCACCCAACCGCCACCATGCCGCCGGTCTGCCATCCCCCTATGCCGTACTACCCTCCCCTCTCTGTTGTGCTGTGCCCGCCTTGCGCCCGCCCGCCCTCAGTCGTGTTGTGTGGAGAATTTGGTTGTTTAGGATTTTGGTGGTTGAATTTGGCTGGAGAATTCGAATTGAAGTCTGATGTGTTGTTAAGAGCGTTGTGTGTATCCATGTTTTTGGTTTTAGTTCGGAGTGGGTTTATTCCTGAATGGTTGTTAGGGTTTTGCGACGGTCGGATTCTTGTAGATCTATCACTAGACAAGAAAGATGAACCGTAGATTCAATTCAATTTACTTTGGATTCTATTAGTGTGCTTATCTAGTGTGCTTATCTATTGTAGGCTTTGTTGACTCTAATAAGTGCTTTTGGCTTGATTTTGAGAATGAATAAAGTGGTTTGCCTTGCTGAACTTCGACATTGTGTTCCCACATTAGGTATATATTTATATATATTTTTCTACTATTTTGGGGTGTTAATTTGTTTATCTGGAGTGTTTGAGTGTAACAAACCATTTATATTTTAATGTATTTGTATGACTGTTATTTATATATTAATGTTAAAGTACTTTTTAAAGTTTAAAAAATAGGTTTACTTTAATCACAAAAGATTTCAGCATTATGCAAATGTTAAAAAAACAGTTTTTTTCTTCCAAACCGCAGACGTGTGGTCCACCTCTTCTGCTGCAAATGTGGTCCACAGACTGCAGACGTTTTCCTGCAAAAAAAACAACACGTAAGAGTTTTCCAATTCCTCCGTTTTGTACCTTTCGTCAGATGCTACGCCTTGGTCCACCACTGTTTCGCTTGCAGGGGGATAATAGACAATAAGGTCATTTATATGTGTACTTTTATTATGTTTAGGATCTTTAGGAGGTGAACTGTAAATTTGTATGTGCATATATTGTACCTTTCCATTCATTGTAAAACATTCACTTTTCAATTTTATTAATAGGTAACGAACCATTACAACATTCTAATAAAGCAACAATGTTTCATGAAACCATAAGTGAGTTTAGTAGTTACTAAAGTTGGCCTGTAATTTTACAATCAGTTTATGATATTTTCTCGCTTCTACCACGACAAACATAGTTACAACTATTTTGACTCTTGTAAGTAAAAACTAAAAGCTAAGAAGCTAAATCACCTGGTTCCTACTTAATAGTGATCATTGAGTTGATAGAGTAGTTAACTATCAACATATTAGTAGTAAATGATCAATCAATAGTACTATTACTCATGGTATAATAGATCAAAAGAAGCTCTAGCAAAATCCCCTCCCCTCCCCCCCGCCCCACAATAGCACTAACCCTTCGACATTGCTGGTGTTGCCCGTTGACCTCCATAGGGCTTTAACACATGAAATGTTTTTGTCTCAAACAGACACGCACACAGATCATACATAGAGTAAACCTACTCGTAAATCTACACGACCTGCCTATAACATAACCAAGGCTGGCTCAAGTGTTTTGGGGGCCCAAAGCAAAGTGTGAATCCGGGGCCTTTCCCAACGATTATTGCTATAAACCGTCGTTATTTATTTTGGCTTAGGAACGAGAATAAAGTAGGAAGTTTATAGTTTGTGGAGTTAACTATGGTGTCTGGTCTAATTTTCTTTTCTTCTTTTCAAGGCACTTAGTTTGCTTTTCAAAATTGATTTGACATGGCAAAACTAATGAAGTAATTACTAAAAGTAACAACTATAATCCTAACTAACAAACAAATACCTAAATTTAACAACTATAATCAAAGTGCAGGACCGTTGAAGGGGTCAATTACAACACAACAACACAAAGAGGAGATTAACTAAAACTTAATCAAACAGTAAACTGGATTAACCAAGGGAAGACACTAAGAACACAAGTAATATAAGAGACAGAACCCAAAACACATAAGTATATGGTTTTCAAGAATGCAGTATATTGCTTTCTCTATGTTCTATTACAAGTGTTACAAAGCATAATTCAAAGATACAAGAACATGAGATACTTATACTACATCCTACAGGCGGCTATACTTTGAAAGCTAGCTAGATACAATTGACTAGACACAAAACAAAATCAATTGTAAAGTCAAAAGGCAGATTGCCTTTTGACTAGTGACTATGACATGCCATAGCTCACATCCTTATCTATTACAAAAAGGATAAAGTACATGAAGTAGAAAGTTATAGACTCAAGACCTCAATGTACAGTTACCAAAAGAATGGACCTTTTCACCAACTCATGTAAGTTGGTGACCTTACAGAGGTGCAGCGGAAAGGTGTCCAACTTTATGGAAAAGTACATCAGATAAAGCATGTATTAAAAGTCTTCGGAAGAAATCTGTCTTCATGAGTAAAGCTTCGGAAGACTTTGTCTCTGAGGCTTCGAAAGAGTTCATATTTGGCTTCGGAAGATATTGGTCTTGGCTTCGGAAGATTTTACACTTAGAGTATTTTCTGTTGCATGTGTAAAACTTCCTAAGCACTCTTCTTCAATGCACTTGTGCAGCATGCAGGATAGACATTGGATGTTTAGGTTGCATCATCCTCTTCATTAATCTCTACAAACTCCCCCTACGTTGATGCTACCAAAACACTTAGTAGACTTCAGATGTCAACAGTCTTCATTAGGATGATCACCAATCCTTTCTTCATAAGTTGATCAGGATCATTCAGACTATCAAAGTGTCTTCTCATATCAAAGAAGTCATGAAGAGGTAATTGAAACATATCTTGCCATGTGTAAATGTCTTCAGTGCCTTGATCTCTAATGACATGCCATCTTTCTGGATTTGTGGTGTATGTCCAAGACAAGATGGGTCTTCCTGATGCTAGAGGAGCTATTTGAATTGGAGTTGATGTAGCATCCTCTGGTTGCATAACCTCACGATGTTCTGACTCATCCTGGGGTTTAGAAGAGGGTGCAGCCTTCTCCTTCTTTGGCTTTGGTTTAGAAGCCATCCTCTTCTTTCTCTAAATAGGTTTTAAATGAGAAGACTGGCCTGCAGCACCAGATTGATCTTCACTGTCTTTCTCAGTTGGGACTTCCTCTCTCTCAGGCTCAGAAGAAGAAGGAGGTTGACACTGTTGTGGATCAGAAGATGAAGCTTATAGAGTTTCAGTAGGAGGTCCAGGTTGTGTTGTCTCTGGTTGTTCAACCTTAACCTCCACTTCAGGTGGGGCTTCACTTGGAGTGGAGAGTAAGTCAATGAGCTTTCCACTTTTGATCTTCTACTTGATCACCCCAATATGCTCATCCATAGTGGATAGAGACATGGGGCCAAGTCTCCTTTCGAAGAATCCATATAGCTTCAAGAAGCTCATCATCCTCTGCCTATCAGCAGACTTCTTCATGCTCTTTTGGATGATGGCTCTTGATTTTGCAGCTTCTTCCCTTAGTTTCTTCTTAGTTGTCTTTCTGTCCTTGATTATCTCAAGTTCCATCTGTTTTAAGTACTCAAACTCAACATAGTCATAGGACAAGTGAAGGAGTGCATCTGCCTGATAGAAGCCTATGGCACTCAGGTAGTTGATCATCATGATCCTCTCTTCTTCTTTGTCTACCTGAGGTTCTTGTTGAACCACATCTTCTTCTGCAGGATTTTCCTGAACTGGGAAGAGGGTAGGCATATCTTTGTACAGACTTTTTCTTCTTCTCTCTTCTTTGACTTGTACTAGAAGCTTTGCATCTTCTGCCTCCTTCTTCTCATTTGACCTTTCCAAATCAACCAGTTCATTCAACTCTTCTAAAGGGAGAGAGATGAAACTATCTATGTCATAGTTCCTTGTCTGCAGGTAATTTATCCTGACTGCCCTTAACTCATCATTCTGAGTATCTGGTTTGCGGGCAGCCCTGATAGCAGACTCCATGAGTCTTGAAGACTCAGCATAGGAACTTTCTCCCCTCAGCCTCATTTTCCTCACTCTCTCCTCCTCCTCAATCTCCTCAGATGTCATCTTTCTTTTTCCTTTGTCACTCACAGACCTTTGTGACTCAGGATGGAGAGAGATTTGGCCTTCATTGCTTGTTGCAGCATCTAACCTCTGGCTAGAGAGAGGTTGAGAAGCACCTTCACCAGCAGGTGTCTCAATAGGAGTGTGGATCTCTATAGCAGTTGATGATGATGAGACAGGGGTCTTAGGTTCTGCCACCGGGCCTTCAGTCAAGGTTTCCCCTATGAAACTAATCTTAGGGTCTGCCTCAACATCCAGTTGAGCAATGGCTTTGCTTGATTGCCTAAGTCTCCTTCTTAAGATGAACTCTGCACTGATCCTGTCTTAGATTCGTTGAGCCAGTCTATCAGCTTGTCTTGATTTGCTTGGGTTGACAAGTGGCATGTTGACTAAATCTAGACCTTCATAGTAGTTCAAAGTCTGAAAATTGAAGACTTCTTGCTGTCCTTGAACTCTTATGATGATTAGGGCTTTCCTGATGTTGTCATACCTCCACCCAATGATGTGATTGGAAGATGGTGAAGATGACATAGCCCTTGGTATCCCATCCTCAAACAGACTCTGTATGAAGGAGTCAGTGTAGTCCACATCAATGTGATTTTGAGGAGGTTGGTGAGAATGCACAATTGCAAGTGAGGATGGTGAGTCCTCAATGTCCACTCTCTCTGAAGAACTCCCAGGTTTTGTGGCTGTAATAACTTTCTCCCCCTTTTTGGTAGCATCACCCACTTGTATAGGTGAGCTGGAAGATAGGTCAATCACATCCACAGGTTCTTGTGTTCCTGGTTGAGCACTTCTTAAGGGTCCCCAGCTAGTTTTACCTAAGATATGAAATCTCAAGTTGCTGATCATTGATCCTGTTGTGTAAGGTAATCACCTAAGATTCAAGGTGACTGACCTTTGAAACTAAATAGGTGCATGGTTTAGTCAGTTTGTGCACCTTTAGTCTCAGATTCCCCTCATCTTCATCAGAAGACTCATTGGTGGATGAGATGATTGGACCAAAGTCCTCTCTCTCACCACCAGCTTCAGGTTCTTGGCTGCTGGTTTTCCTCTGCTCGCTGGTAATCTCAGTTGAGATTTCAGTGGGCTGAGTTGCCATGGTTGAGGTCTTAATGATGTAATCACTTTCAGAAGTGAGAGCTTATTCCATATGGACATCCTGAACAGGTTCAGAAGTGTCCATCTCAGTTGTAGGTGACTGATATGGGATAGATATAGGAGACTCAGGAGCAGTCATCTCTCTTTGAGTAGGGTAAAGAAGAGAGACTCATTATACTCACTGAAACCTAGATCTTCATCAGTATAGAAGTCAAGGTGGGGAATTGGTTGGTTGAAATCTATAGGCTGGGGATGGTAACTATCCCCTGAAGGTTGACCACTTGAGTGTTGAGACTCAGAGTGATGGCTTAAGGTGGTTGGGCTAATGAGCTCATCAGGCTGAGCATGAGGAACCTCAACATTGGTTCTTGAAGAGATGGGAGTGGTCTGCTCCTCAGGAGAAGTGGGAGCTCCAGTGTCCACTTCTTCCTATATGGGTGAGTATATGGGGCCTTCTACAGACTGAATAGCCTGAGCAGGAGTTCGTTTGGATTTTCTTTGGTAAGTGATAGTGATTTGAGGCTGTATGGGTGGTAGGGAGGTAGCAGATGTGGGCTCAACACTAGCTTGTGCTGCTAGGTTGTCACCTTGAGCAATGAGCTCTAACATTTTTGGGACAAGGGCTGTTTCTACCCCAGAGAAGCCAACAGTGGGCTTCCTCAGTAGTTTAAAGATGTCAGGCTTCATCTGTCCCAATTTAAGAATGTTACCTGTTTCCCTCAACTGTGAACCCAGTTCACAGTTAAGAATGTACTGGACATATCTAGGAAACATGTAATACTCTAAGGAATCTAAATTAGCAAGTAAATTTGTATAAACAAACTGAGAATACCTGAATTTGACCCCTTGAACCATTCCATGGATTATGAAGGAGAGATCCTCAGGAATCTGGTCTCATCCACCATGCTTGTTTGATAAGCTGTGGATGACCACATGGAGCAGGAATCTCCATTGGGATGAGACCTTCCCTTTTCTAAAGGTCTTTATAGAGAAATCTCCCTCATATCCCATCTGCTCAAAGGAATGATTGACAGCTTCCTTTGGGAAGAACACCTCACCTTCTTCATCATCCAGCTGAAGATGCATGTTGATGATGGCCGGAGTGATGAAGACTGTTCTCCCCTACACTGTGATAGATAGTGCCTTCTCCCCATCCATACAACCTCTTGGCAGGTTTTCTAGAATTCTAGCAGATTATCCTTATAGAGTGGAGGATCAATGGTTAGGGAGTGAAGTAGTTAGATAGAGCTAAGAAACGACAAACCTTTGAGACATAAGGATCTTTCTCAGAGCTTAACAGAGCAACTTGATTATGTTGTATGTGTAGCTGCATGGTAAAGTTGGGATCGTTTCTGTGAGCAAGGTTGACCATTTTGAGGTAGCTTAGAGATGAATAAAGAAGGAAGAAAGAAATTTCAGAGAGTAATTTTCGTTTTTAGGTTTGAAGGAAGAACAGATGATGGAAAGAGGGGGAAACCGTTGGATTTATATGTGAGAGGGATTTCAGATAAGTTTAATGAAAGAGGATAAACTTTGAAATCCGGATGTCGGTCCCACCTTTGAAAAAGTAGTTTACTTTTGCTCAAAAAGAAGTTTTCTTGGGAGTCAAAAAGCTTCCAAAAGTTATTATCTTCGGAAGTTTTAATAAAAAAGCTTCCGAAGCTAAAATAACATCGGAAGAATTTCCTGAGAGTTTTGAGAATTTTGCTTCAGAAGAGAAATTAAAACTTGAATGCTTTGTATATAAGACAACAAAGCTTCCGAGAGTTAATTTTGCTTCGGAAGTAAATGGTCCTTGAAAATAAGTAAGTGTCTGAGACAAGTATTTAAGCTTCAGAAGATAAATCTGAAAGCTCTTCCGAAGGTAAATTTCTTAGACTGTTATTTATTTTGAAGGCATGATTTGCTTCCGAAGTTAAAAGCATAACTTCCGAAGTATCATAAATTTTCAAAAATCTAAGGAAAGTCTTTAAAAAGAAATTTTTATCCAAATAAAACATGAGCTTATGAAAATGATGAACTAGACAACTTAGGACACACATATTTTAAGAAATAATAAGAATTAGTTTTAAGAAAAACTTACTCAAAGTTTATCATCCCATAGCTGATATTAGATATTTAAATCTCTGTTCATCAAAAGCCTTTGTAAACAGATCAACATATTGTTCATCTGTGTGAACTTTGACTAGTTTAATTAATCCCTTTTCATAGTTATCTCTTATTAAATGATACCTGATATTGATGTGATTTGTCCTTGAGTGCTGCATAGGATTCTCTGTGATTGAGATAACACTGTTGTTGTCTATGTGAAGTTTAACCCATAGTCCAGCATCTGATTTGAATCCAAAGTACTTAAGCACAGCAGCTAGCAGCAGCAATGTATTCAGCTTCAGCAGTTGATGCAGAGACACAGGATTGTTTCTTGCATTGCCATGAGACAACCCTTCCACCAAGAAATTGACATCCCCTAGATGTGGACTTTGCAGTCATGTTGCAGCCACCATAATCATTATCTGTATAAGCATACAGATTGAAGTCAGGATTCTTGGGGTACCATAAACCAAGTGTTGAAGCACCTTTGAGGTATCTTAGAATCCTCTTGACAGTGATGAGGTGAGACATCTTAGGGTTGGCTTGATATCTTGCACAGATGTATGTAGCAAACATGATATCAAGCCTGCTAGCAGTAAGATACATAAGAGACCCAATCATAGCCCTGTATAAGTGCTCATCTACACACTCCCCCTCCAGATCAGGTCCAAGGGAGTGGTTTCTGGCTATGGATGTCTTAGCAATCTTGCAGTCAGTCATGTTGAACCTCTTGAGTATGTCCTGAACATACTTTGACTGACTTATGAAGATGCCATCTTCAACTTGCTTCACTTGAATTCCCAGAAAGAAATTGAGTTCCCCCATGGCACTCATTTCAAATCTGTCTTTCATCAGCTTCTCAAAGTCTTTGCAGAGCTTTGGATTAGTTGAACCAAAGATGATGTCATCCACATACACTTGGACTAGCAATATGTCTTTTCCCTGTCCTTTGATGAAGAGAGTTCCATCTATAGTACCTCTCCTGTATCCATGTTTACAAAGATACTCAGATAGTGTCCCATACCACTTCCTGGGTGCTTGATGTAGCCCATAAAGAGCTTTGTCAAGCTTGCAGACATAATCAGGATGATTAGGGTCTACAAAACCAGGTAGTGTTTGACATGTACCTCTTCATCAATCACTCCATACAAAAAGGCACACTTCACATCAAGCTAAAAAACCTTGAAGTTCTTGGATACAGCAAATGCCAGGAATATCCTAACAACTTCTAATCTTGCCACTGGAGCAAAGACATCAGTGTAGTCAATCCCTTCTTCTTGTGTGTATCCTTGAACAACTAGTCTAGCTTTGTTCTTGATGATGATGCCTCTATCATCTTTCTTATTCCTAAACACCCATTTGGTTCCAATGGTAGTCTTCCCAGAAGGAAGAGAACAAAGGTTCCAAACTTTCTGCCTTTTGAATTGAAGCAGCTCTTGTTGCATAGCTTCAACCCAACTTCCATGCTTTAAGCCTTATCAACTTTCTTTGGCTCTGTCTGGGATAAGAAACAAGAGTGAAGACAAACATTTGCTTCATGGGTTTGTCCTCTTGTCCTTACCCCTGTGACAACATCTCCAATGATGTTTATGGTGGGGTGAGACTTGTGGATCCTAAGCTGAGGGATCACAGCAAATTGCTGAGAGAGATCTAAATTAGAGAAATTTAGATCTGGCATAGATGTTTCTCCCACCACATTAGCATACTTTTCAAGAGAGACTTGATCCAAGCAGTGTGTGACATCATTGATGTTCTCATCTATGGTGTGGTTAGTGGCATCAAGAAATTCTTGGTCACTGTCACCACCACCATTGTTGTCTTCCACAATGAAGTGTTCTTATCTGGAGTGGAGCCTCTGAGCTGGATTTGAAGGCACCCCAGATGTATTAGCTGAGTTTGTCATTGTAGTGCTGATAGAAACCTTATTAGCAGAAGTAGTTCTAACCAAAGCTGAAGATGTATGACTTGAAGGTCTTCTTAGCTCAAATCTTGAATCAGGATCACCTGTATTTAATTTTCTGCAGATCCTGAAACATTTTCACAAGATTTGTTAAAACAGTTGGTAACTAAGTCAAGATCAAATAACCAATTCGGACTAGAACCAGTAACACAGGGTGTGTGTTCATTGAAAGTCACATTGGCTGACTCCTCAACAACTCTAGTTCTGAGATTGTATACTCTATAAGCCTTAGCTTGAGAAGAGTATCCAATAAAGTGTCCATCATCTGATTTCTCAACAAACTTGGTAATTTGATCTTTGGTATTCAAGATGGTGCAAGGACATCCAAATGACCTGAGAAAACCAATGAAAGGTTTCCTCTTGTTCCAAAGTTCATAAGGAGTCTTGCCATGAGTCTTAACCACTAAAACTCTGTTCTGCATATAGCAGGTAGTGTTGACTGCCTCTGCCCAGAAGGTGATGGGCAGCTTAGAGTCAGACAACATGGTTCTTGCAGCTTCAATCAGTGTCCTGTTTCTCCTCTCAGCAACACCATTCTGCTAAGGTCCTAGGGGCACTGATTTGTCTTGTAATACCCTTTTCATCACAGAATGTATCAAGGAGTTGGTTCTTAAATTTAGTTCTTTGATCACATCTTATGATCTTGACCTTGTGATCAGATTGATTCTCAATCTTTAAGATGAAATTCTTCAGTATCTCAGGCGACTCATCCTTAGTTCTAAGGAAGAAAATCCAGGTGAATCTTGTAAAGTCAACTGTGATCACTAAATAGTAAGAAGTCCTTCCTAAACTCATTATACTGGTGGGGCCAAAGAGATCCATGTGTAACAAGTGTAGGGGTGTAGTCATGGAGTTTCTTTCCTTAGGCTTGTGAGAAACCTTATGTTGCTTCCCTTTCAGGCATGCAACATAGTGGCCATCACTTGTAAACTCTTTCTTTGGCATTCCAGTTACCAAATCATGCTTAATTAGTTTATTCATGTTCTTAAAGTTTACATGGCACATTCTTTTATGCCATAGGAAAGACTCGTCACTATTTGCTTTAGACAGAAAGCATGAAACTTCTCCAGAGAGAGAGGTTTCTTGCAAGTCCATCTTGTATATGTTTCCTTTCCTAGAGGCTCTAAGCAGGATATGCTCATGAGGAATGACCACACCAGGTTTAAGAACAATGCACTCATGCTCAGTCTAGAGCATGTTATGACTCTGATCACAAAATTGAGATACACTCAGAAGATTGTATCCAAGCTCCTTGACAAAGTTTACCTTTTCTTTGCTGAGCTTACCATTTGTGACCTTGCCCCTTCCAGAAATGTAACCACCTTCATCTCCTCCAAAAGCAACTGGTCCTCCATCAATCCTTTCAAAGTTCTGGAGTAGTGACCTATTGCCTGTCATGTGCCTGGAACAGCCACTGTCTATGATCCAGACATTTGTGTGTGTCTTCAGCTGTCCCTGCACAAAGAAAATGATTAGTTACATTTGGAAACCCAAGCCTTGCTTGTCTTGGGCTCATTTACAGAAGGTAATTCAACAGTAATAGATCCTATGGTTGTACAAAGAGGATCTTGAGCTGTTGTAGATGGAGAAATCTCAGTCACTTGATCTTTCTTAGACATCCACACCACCTTTGGAGTCTTGGACTTGACCTTCAAAGCTTCGGAAGAACTCCTTTCTTCTGAGACCAACTTCTCTTCCGAAGGTAATTTTCCACTGGCATTCTTCTGAGATTTGGAGCTTTCGAGGGAAACAGATTTTCCTTCCGAAGCTTAAATCTTCTTGAGACCCTTTGAAGTCTTTGTTTTGGTCATATGGACCGTACCTTTAGGATTGTATGGACAATCCTTAGCAATGTGAGTGGTGCTGTCACACATGACACAATTATCTTCTTCTTCACAAGAGTCGTTTCCTGAGAAGAAGACTGTCTTTGGTCACATCCTTTCTCCACCTTCATCTTTGCAAATGCTAAGACAGTCCTCTTGGGCTGAGAACTGTGCTTGTAGTTTGATGGTCCAGGCTGTGCAGTAGTGATACACAGCAGATCAGTCTTCTTCTTGTTACTGAGATGAGTTGAACAAGAACCAAAACTCTTAGCAGAAGAGTTTTGGTTGATGTCTTCAGTCCCTACCACTTTAACCCTACAGAGATGAAAACTTGTTTCTGCTTAGAGTCAAAAGTAGCCTTGATCTCTTGAGCCTTCCTTGCCTTTCTTTTGATTTTTCTTATCAAGTTCTTTCTCATGGACTTGGTCATCACAGTCTTCTTTCTCTCCTCAGAAGGATAGTGACCCTTCTTGGAATCCTCCTCTTCACTCTTCTCAGAGGAATTCTTCACTATCTCTTCTGCATCCTCTTCACTCATAGGATCTATGAGAGGAAGCTCATCTTCATAAGTTCCACACCTAGGAGATCTTACAGACAAGATTATGTGTGGATGAGCTATCTCATTAGATCCTAGTCCCTGTTGTTTTGATAGCACACTTTGTTGTGCATGTATGAGGATATCATGTTCTTGAAGGTCTCTTCTTCAAGAACACTCTTTTATGCCCTGGCTTTGCTGATCACAAGCTCAGCCTAGCACTCAGTTAACTTGGTTATGAGATCTTTGATTTGAGTCCTAAAATCTATGTGTTCATGTTTTAGAACTGAAATGGTTTTCTCTAGGTCCTCTATCTTTAGTTTATAATCATTTTCAGACTTTCTAAAATCAGATTTTAAAATGTTTAAGGACTCAAGGTCAGATTTCATCTCCAGGTTATAGGACCTGTATCTGTTAACTTTAGCAATGCATTCAGGAGTACAAAGATGTTCTAATACCTTGGCTTCATCATAATCTGCCATCAATGCTTGGTTAGGAGAAGCATCTTCAACCTAAAAGCTCTAGTCAAAGCCTCCTTCTTCAACAGCAATAGCAGCATGTTGCTTTGACTTCTCATTCTGGAGAGCTTTGTTAGTGTAGTTTGGTCTAGATTGTGTTTGGCCACCATTTGCTCTAGGTGCCTTACACTCTCTGGAAAAATGGCCCATCAAGTTACAGTTGTAACACTTGACTTTGCCTTTGTCCAGGCCAAACTTTCCACTGGTTGCATTGCTTGGGAACTTCCTTCCAGTCCTCTTGTAGAACTTCTTAGCTCTGTGAGTGAGAAGAGCCATCTGCTGGACTATTTCCATGTACTCCAGATCATCTGGATGAATACAGTTCAGGTCTCCAGATCCTCTTGTAAAACTTCATTGCTTGTTGCAGTATCTAAGCTCTGGCCTGAGAGAGGTTGAGAAGCACCTTCACCAGCAGGTGTCTCAATAGGAGTGTGGATCCCTGCAGCAGTTGATGATGATGAGACAGGGGTCTCAGGTTCTGCCACTGGGCCTTCAGTCAAGGTTTCCCCTATGAAACTAATCTTAGGGTCTGCCTTAACATCCAGTTGACCGATGGCTTTGCCTGATTGCCTAAGTCTCCTTCTTAAGCTGAACTCTGCAGTGATCCTATCTTGGATTCTTTGAGCCAGTCTGTTAGCTTGTCTTGATTGCTTGGGTTGACAAGTGTCATGTTGACTAAATCCAGACCTTTATAGTAGTTCAAAGTCTGAAAATTCAAGACTTCTTGCTGTCCTGAACTCTTATGATGATTAGGGCTTTCCTAATGTTGTCATACCTCCACCCAATGATATGATTGGAAGATGGTGAAGATGACATAGCCCTTGGTATCCCATCCTCAAAAGACTCTGTATGAAGGAGTCAGTATGTAGGACTATTGAAAGGGTCAATTACAACACAACAACACAAAGAGGAGATTAACTAAAACTTAGTCAAACAGTAAACTGGATTAACCAAGGGAAGACACTAAGAACACAAGTAATATAAGAGACAGAACCCAAAGCACACAAGTATATGGTTTTCAAGAATGCAGTATATTGCTTTCTCTATGTTCTATTACAAGTGTTACAAAGCATAATTCAAAGATACAAGAACATGAGATACTTATACTACATCCTACAGGTGGCTATACTTTGAAAGCCAGCTGGATACAATTGACTAGACACAAAACAAAATCAATTGTAGAGTCAAAAGACAGATTGCCTTTTGACTAGTGACTATGACATGCCATAGCTCACATCCTTATCTATTACAAAAAGGATAAAGTACATGAAGTAGAAAGCTAATGGAAACAACAAATACACTATTACAACATAGGATCTTGAATTTTGATGGTATAGGTTCACCAAGAAACTATCTGGTAGATTTTGTTCCTATAAAGACTCGAGCCAGGATAGTTGATACAACTCGTGCTACTAGAGTTAATACAGCTAGGGTCATGGCATGGCTCCAGGATTATCGTCATAAAATCCCGATGACATTTACATTTCCAGTAATCAATTTTTGAACACTAATACTATTGGATTCCATGGGATACAAGAATCAATCGAATTATGGTGATAGAGTTAAAGAAACTAAAAGGTGGATTTCAAGTGTTCATTGTGTTGTACAAAGTATCCGAATCTAGTCACGGGATCTTAGATTATTTCCTCTTATATGTGATGAGGAGATCCCTAAACGTTTTCAGACTCCTAGTATGAAGTTGTACGATAGAACTATGGATCTTGAGGAGCATGTTGCACAATAAAGGAAAATGATGGAAATCAACCTTATCCCTTTACATTTGAAAGAATTATGCTTTATGACTTCATTTTCTTAATTAGTCAACTTGTTTAATAACTAATTCTCATGCAATAAAATATTTTGCAAGGTTAACCGGTTATCTATACAGGGTAATACAAAATACTAATAAGTGGCTTGAAGATTATGTAGGCAGGTTTGGTAAGGAATCCTTAAATTTCCTGAATCTTGACATTGCCATTGCGGTTGAAGCTTTTGAGATGGGGCTGAAAAGGGTTTTCTCATGTTCTACAAACATCGTAATAAGCCTATGCAGAAATTGAAATAAAAGTAAGGAATAGAGCTTTGAGATTCATAAGGCTCAAAAAGGATAAAATGATCCAAAAAAGAGTCACAATCCTCATCTTACAAACCTCACAAATCTAAACCTTATATAAAGAATGATAACCATAGAGTTATGTTCAGGAGGAAAACAAAGATGAACAAAAATAGTCTAGGATAACTGGTTATTGAATTTTTTTGATGTTTTAGGTCGTATGTTTATGATGTAGAATCTTGGAGAAAAATTGAGATGGCCCAAGAGCAATGAAAAGATCACTACATGGAAGGATAAATCCAAGTGGTGTACTTGCCACAAAAAATTGGTTGCGTGATCGAGGATTGTATTGCGTCGTGAAAGGAAAAAAGGAATCTTCTAAGCAAATGAAATCCAAAAGAACTTATGAGCAGAAAGAAGGACAATAGTCGGGATCATGATAAAAAAACCCCAACGAGCAGCATCCGATAAGAGACATGCCATGGTAACTAAGTCCATGTCCAGTGGTTCTAATATTTATGGCACCTCTTATTCTATAACTAATATCAATTGGTGATCTCCTTTAATGAAGAAGATAGAGAAAAAGTTCATGATCTTGACCATGACGGCCTAGTCATTACTTTATATGTTGCCAACAATTTGTATTTAGTATCCAAATTCATTGGGGCAATTAACATCATACAACTTGAAACTTAAAAAAGAGTGAGCATTCCATAGAGTGAAACTATAACAAAATCCTCGGTACTATTTAATCGAGAACTTAAGAACATCATTGCGGAAATCAAGCTACCTATCTAAGTTGAAGAGGTAAACTTAATTCTACGATTTATGTAACTGATATATTATCATGTTATAACATTATATTAGGAAGACCCTAGATCCATGACATGAAAGTAGTACCATCAAAATACAATGATTTTGTTAAAATTCCTACCCCTTGAGAAGTGATGGAGATAGATAGTAATCAATCTGAAGCTAAGTGTAAGCATTACACTTAGAGGCTGATGCAACAAAAGAGCTCTCAGCACGTACATGTGAAGTACAAGTAAGTTAGTTCAGAAGTTTTGATAAATCTCTGTGAATTATGCTAAGTATCAAATCTTCCGAAGCCAAAAGACCATATCTTTTGAAGCCAAAGATGAAGTCTTTCGAAGCTTCAAAGACAAAGTATTCCGAATCCAAAGACCGATTTCTTCCAAATACAAAGAAGACATGCTTTCTCTGAATCACCTTTAGAAAAAAGCTGAACCACTATTCATTGCTATCTTTAAAAACTCACTAACATATATAAGTTGGTGAAAAGTCCATACTTTTGTCAAAATATAGATTAAGGTCTTTTTTGTAGCTTTCTACTCTTGTACTTTTATTTTTTTATAATATATTAGTATGTGACCTAAGGTATGTCATAGTCACATGTCAAAAGGCAATCTGCCTTTTGACTCTATATTATTTTTGTTGTATAGATTAGTGTTTCTAGATAGCTTTCAAAGTATTGTTGACTGTATGATATAGTATAAACTCTCTCAAGTACTTGTCTTTGTGTTTATGCTTTGTAACACTTGCAAAAGAACTTGAGAGTAATATACATCATTATTGAAAACCATATTATCTTGTACTTGTTATGTCTGTTATGACTTGTGTTATTAGTATCATCATAAATCCGGTTTTCTATTTGATCTATTAAATGTTCTAAGTCTCTCCTCATCGTGAAACTATTGCATTGACCCCTTCTAATGATTCCTCACTAAGGATTACTATACGTCTTTAATGAAATCATCCGCAAAATATAAGACAAGAATAGCAATTAATGAAACAAGCACAAGACATTTTGGAAGTTAAGGAGCAGGATGTCAAATAAAATATCTCTAGACCCTGCAAATATTGACGTTAAAGTGCTTGTAGGATCAAATATCCCCAAAGATATTGAACAACAATTGGTAGATTTTTTAAAGAGTAGGATCATAACATTTGCATGTAAATATAAGTACATGACTGGTATATTCAAAAATACTATAACTCATAAACTCGGTACTGATAATATTTCAGGCATGTCCATCAAAAGCAACAAGTTTGCACCTAAAAGAAATAGAATTATCCAAAAAGAGGTTGAGAAGTTAATCAAATCTAATCTCATACGAGAGATAAATTTTCAAAATGGTTAGCAAACATAATGGTGATACGAAAGTAGAATGGAAAATGGAGGGTCTGGTTGGAATTCACTGACCTCAACAAAGCTTGTCCTAAAGATCCTTTTCCCCTTACGCCATATAAGATTAAATGGCTGACACTACAGCAGGCCATGAGGTGTTGACTTTCATTGATGTATCCTTAGAATTCCAACAAATTCAAATGGAACCCTTTGATTAAGAGGATACTATATTCATGGCCCCTACATATATATATATATATATATATATTTTGCTATGCCACTTGGTCTTGAAAATGTACTTTTCACCTACCAAAGTTTAGTGAACATGATGTTGAAAGACATACTATGGTACATAATAATGGTATACATAGATGACATAGTGTTCAAGTCACAGAAAGGTAAAGACCGTCATAAGTATTTTGAAAAAGCATTTGATATCTTAGACAAATATAATATACAACTCAACCCTTTAAAATGTCACTATGGAGAAGGAGCAAGGAAGTTTCTAGGATATATGTTAATAAAAAAGGGAATAGAAGCAAACCTAGAACATAAGTAAAACTATCTTAAACCTAAAATTCCCATCAAACACTAAGCGTGTACAAAAAATCATAGGGAGGATTGTAGTACTTAACAAATTCATTTCAAGATCCACAGATAGATGTAAAGTGTTCTATGATATCCTCGAGAAGAATAAAAGGTTTGAATGGGAAGAAAAACGTGAGGAAATGTTTCAAGCCTTGAAAAATACCAATCATTAGCATCCCTGTTATAATGACTAGAAAATGATAAGCCATTATCCTTATATCTAACGATATACAAAAATGTTGTAACTGCTATGTTGGTCAAGGATCATGAAAGGTAACGATATAACAAAATGTTGTAACTGCTAGTTTCTACATTTAATCTCATGTCTATTAAATGTAGATAGTAGGTATTCACGTCTTGAAAATTTACTTTAGAATTAGTCATGACATTCACTAAACTTGGACATTATTTTGAACACATCCTATTAATATTAAGACTAACTATCTTATAAAGTGTGTTTTGACAAAACCAAAGATGTCAGATAGGATGACCAAATGGTCTATGAAGCTCAGTGCATATAATATAATATATGAACCTTGGACTAAGATCAAAAACCAATCAATTACAATATTGTAGCCTATTTAGCACTGATATTGAACATGAAGCAGATACTGAGGTCCAATAATTAAAAGAAACAAAAAGAAATTAACACTATTCACGGATGGTGCATCCAATTTAAGAGGTACAAGACTAGGTATCAACTAAAATCACCACAGGGGGCAAAATACCTAATTAGTCAATTGTGGTTTCCAAGCAACAAACAATGAAACAGAATATGAAGATTTAATAGCAAGATTACACTTAGTTAAGATATCAAAATTAGGTATGCTAAGTGTGTGTTGATTCCTTGTAAATTACTAACCATTTTAGTGGTTCATACACAACAACCGACGAAAAACTAGCACAATACTTAGAAATAGATATAAAAAATATTTAGGAAAAGATATTAAAAATTACAATATTGAACAAGTTCATAGAGAAGATAAAGTTGAGGTTGATGTTTTAGCAAATATCGAATCAGCACTTAAGATACCAATATTAAATGATAAAATACCAATGATACATATCATGAGTCTAGTAATTGATCTATTGGAGTTCAAGTGGAAAGAAGTGTTAGATACATATGCATCAAAAGATAGTTATAGAATGACGAAATCTTGAAAGATGTAAAGAATCATAGGTCTTTTTGCATGTAAATACCATGCTTTGTTTATTTACATGAAACCTTATATAGAAAAACAATGGCAGGATCCTATTTGAAGTGTTTAGAGGATCCTGAAACCCAAGAGGTCTAAAATGATATACATCAAAGAGACTAAGGCAACCATATGGGGGCAAAAATCTTTTTTTGTAATTTTTATGAACAAAATACATTAGCCAACCATGATAAAAGATGTTATGAGCTATACCTAAAAATATAACGTTTCCTAAAGAAAAATCAAAGTACTCATCAACCAACAGAGCCCATGCATCCAATCATTTCCCTTTTTCCATTATAGAAATATGGAATGGACATAGTGGGCAAATTTTCAAAAGCACCATGTGAAAAAGTGTTCATGCTAGTAATGACTAGATATTTTTACAAATGGATTGGAACTAAAGTCTTTACCCAAATGATAGGCAAGGAAGCAGTATCCTTTATAAACTACAATATCTTGACAAGATTTGAGATCTCGTAAGAAATAGTGTGTTAACATATCTTAATTTAGATGACAATTAAGTTATGTGCCAGTTATGGAATAAAGATGATAACCTCTACTCCTATCCACCCTCAGGCTAATCTATAGGTAGAGTCCATATGTTCTCTAGACAGATTATTGCAACGAATACAACAAGGTGAACCCTATTTTCATTGGTGTTTGGCATAGAAGCAGTAATTCCTATAGAGATAATTATCACTACTACTAGATTCAACCTCCACACTCCCAAAACTAATAATGAAACTCTTGCTTATGATTTTGATACTTTTGGTGAAAATTGAAAATCTTGACACGATCCAGATCCCAACATACCAACAAAGAATAATGAGATCCTACAATAAAAATCTAAGAGCTAATAGATTTCAAATGGGTGACACGGTGCTCAAGAAGACCTATCAAAATACCATTAACTCTAACATGGAGAAGTTGGCACCTAAATGGAAAGGACCATACCGTTAACACAAAAGAGAATATTGGCTTGCCACTTTGGAAAGAAAAATGCTTCTAAAATCCTAGCTATTCATCTCAAAGTATATTTCATGTAAGTCAAAGTTTAGAACTCAAGACGGGCTATTATGTTTCTTATCCCTACTTATTTTAAATTCTATTATTTATTCATTTTACTATAATAAATTACTGACTTAAGCGTCGAAGGGGTGTTAGCCAAGCTTACATCCACCATCACCAAGGATTGATGATTTACAAATTAAACTCCCATGAGTTATGAATAAAGTAACTATGACAGGCCATCTCACTAAGTTTAAGATATTATAAACCCCTTCTAAGGTTTAAAGGTTTTTACCTTTCTAAGTTGATGGGTTTAAACATCCTACTAGAGAGACAAAATTCAAATGTACTTCAAGATAGTGAGATCAGTAGCCGGCAACTTCATTATTGCTGGCTATACGTTGGATCCTTTAAGTATTATTAATGGCAAAAATTGGACATGTTATAAACAGGGAAAGATCCAAGCATTTAACTTTGACATATTATACATCGGGCAAGACCCAAGTATTTTATTGACATGACATGTCACATTGGGTATGACCCAACACATTTAAAATAAGGTTTTTGGAATAGACCAGGTACTTAGTGTTTACACACTAACTAAATATATACATCAGAATTCGGTATACTGGGAACATCTCCAGGGGTTCTGATATTCAATTCTTCAAAAGCAAGATTCTTAAATATTTAGTAGTTAGATTATTGATTGAATTGACACATGCTCAGAGCTAATAGAATGTTATTATTATCTCAATTTGAGCTGATAGAAGGCTATTATTATCTCAATTTGAGCAAGTACGTGGTATGTATAACTATTTAAGTAATTTCACAATTGACTCAAACATAATTTTAAGTGTTAGAATATCTTATAAGAAATTCAAAACATGTTCTAGAAAACTCTTTGATCAAATATAAGTTTTCTGAAAAAAGAAATTGGTATTTTAATAAAAAAATTCATGTCTTAAACAAGCATCCATTAAGGATCTAATATATTACTAGGATATAAAAATCATGTTCTTTAAGGCTTTACTGCCTATGGATCCTTATTTTAAATTTTAACTAATGCAAATAATAAAATAATCATGCTTTAAGCATGAATATCAAACATATAGAATTTAAAAGCATGCCAAGGGTGCCCATGGGACTTGTTCCTGTCCAACACCTGAGACTTTTAAATATAAATTTTTAAAGAGTAACCAATTAAATTTTTTAGAAGCAGCAAACTAATATTCAAATCAAGGATTCAGACCTTTGCATCATTACTTTCGTTGACATTGAAACCTCCTCACCTATCTTCTCAACCTCGGCCCCCGCCACCTTGCTTGTCCTGGCCACTATGCCCTAAGTTTGATAGTAGAGCTTCAAAGTGTATTTTTATTATATACTCATTTGATGAAAAGGGTTATAGAAAACTATTTTACCATGTAAAGATATAATTTTTGATTTTTTAGAGTTTAAAGGTCTAAAACACCTAATGATGATGTTTCAGATGTTGGGTTAATCTTGATTGGGTCAACTCGGGTCACGAGTCGAACGGGTCAGGTAGTTTTAAGTAGTTTAAAGTTGACAAAGTCATGGGTTAGTTGTGTAATTTGGTAACTTAAAAAACGTGAGATAGTAGCAAAAAGATAGGAGTCGGTTATTCCCATGATTTAGTCCATGTTCATGCATGTAGTTTATATATATGTATGTTGAGTCTTGAATAAAAGAAGAAGAAAGAGTCGAGAAGTAAAATTATTTTTGGTGTGTCTTTTTTTAGTGTGTGTTTTGGGACTGAACCAACATTTGGTATCAGAGCTTCGGGTGTGCCGGTTTGAGAGTCGTCTTTCGAGAGAAAACAACCCTTGGCTGCGGGGCAGAAGACGAGAAAGAAACAGTGCAGCGAAGAAGAACTGGGCAACCAAAAACGGAGATGACATCGAATGAACAGAAGGGTTCCCGGTGAGCCGTGAAAGATTGTTTATTATGAAATGAGGAGAAACCAAGACAAGTGTTCTGTGTGAACAAGAAGAGGGGCGATATAGTCACAACAGCAAAGACTGGAAAAAGAGACTGAGGCTGGAGAACGACCAGCAGGAAGAGACCAAGAAGAGAAGAAGAAGAAGACCGTGGCCGGAAAGTGAGTTCCAGCGTGAGACCAAGAACGATCTGTGTGGTCGGGAAGAACGGAACTTATGTGATTAAGTCATTCAAGTTGAAAAGATAACATGTGTAGAGCCAAAAACAAGCTGTTGAGTGCCATAAGCGATTTCCAGGGGCTGTGTGCAACCAAGGAAGGAAGAATCGAGACAAAGAAGGAAGAAATCATTATGAACAGGAGGTGGTTGTGGTTATTAATAAATAGAAAGGGATGAAACAGGAAACCTGCAATCCAGGTGAATTAATTTAAAGGCAAATTGCCAAGCTAGCACCTAAAAAAGTAAACTTTGAAAGTACGAAGGAAGCAGGCAGGCAGGCAAGCAAGTGAAAAAAACTAAAAAATTAGGTTTCGAGGAAGAATAAACCACAATAGGTGTTTCGAGCTTACTTTCGGGACTATAACGATGACCAAATCACATCTCATTACAGTGGTAGCACCTACCAGAATAGCACAGCAAGCATTATAGCACCTCGATCATTTCAGATTTGGTTTTAAGGCCCATAATGGTAGACGAATCAGGTGTTCTCAAGCAGGTTCATGAGAATGAAAGCAGGGAAAAGAAAGATAGCAAGAGAGAAAGAAAGCAAGAAAGAAATAGCAAGAGCAAGATGATTCGAAGTTAGTAAGCAAGAAAGAATCGAATCAAGCAAGAAGATAGCAAGCTTAGCAAGAAAACCGATTTCGGTTATAGCAAGAAAAAGCAAGAACGAATGCAAGAAAGAAAGAAGCAAGTAACAAAGAACCCGAATCAAGATTAAGGGGGTGAATGTTGGGTTAATCTTGCTTGGATCAAGTCGGTCACGAGTCGGGTCAGGTAGTTATAAGTAGCTTAAAGTTGACAAAGTCATAGGTTAGTTGTGTAATTTGGTAACTTAAAAAATGTGAGATAGTAGCAAAAAGATAGTAGTTAGTTGTTCCCATGATTTAGTCCATGTTCATGCATGTGGTTTATATATATGTACGTTGAGTCTTGAATAAAAGAAGAAGAAAGAGTTGAGCAGTAAAATTATTTTTGGTGTGTATTTTAGGCCTGAACCAACATCAGAATTGTCTAATATCCTTGAGGGTGTTAAACTAACTTCTAGAATTACAGAAAAAGGCTTAGTTAGGGTTAGTGGTATGCCTAGGGAATTTAGTGACTATGTAGTTGAAGGCAATGTTAAGTATGGCTTAGATAAGGTTATTGATTAAGTAAATTTGTGTAAATAACATATGTATTTCTTGTCTTTCTTGATAAAAGTGTTGAACCCATAAATTATAATGAAGCTTGTAAAGATATAAATTGGATTAATGCAATAAATATTAAAATACAAGTGTTGGGTAGGAATAATATTTTGATAGAAATAGATTCACCTAAAGGTAGAATTCTAATGGTTGTAAGTGGATTTATAAGATAAAATATAAATCAAATGGTAAAATTGATTGGTATTAGGCTAGGCTAGTTCCTAAGGGCTATTCATCAACGAGAGGGTTTAAATTATATGAGACTTTCTCTCCTATGGTTAGTATAATTACCTTTTATGTTTTAGTTTCTTTAGTTGTTCAAAAAAACTAGAATATGTATTAGATGAGAAAAATTCTACTTTATAAGGTGAACTTGATAAAGAGGTTCTTATGACTTTGCCTGAATTGTATTCTTCTGAAACGGATAGTAACTATGTTATAATGAAGTAAGTTGGTAAAATCACTTATGGTCTTAAACAAGTTACACACCAGTGTAATGAATAACTAACTAATACATTAACTGATTTAAGATTTGTTCAAAGGAAAAAATGAGTTTTCCTTGCTTATAAAGTATGTGAATGATTTGATTATAATATTGTTAGTTTATATTGATGATATTGTGATCACTAGTAACTGTGACAAGGAAATTCAGAATGTGAAGTTAGAGCTAACTTATAAATTTTTAATACATAACGAGTTTTTTTGCGCGTCGTGTGTTGCCGCGACACCTTACGTTGCGTGATAATATATAAACTACAATCAACGCGATTCGTTTTTAAACTATATTTACGCCAATATGTAGAGTGACTCGAATCTATACCGCTGAATGAAAACACATTACATTTGACCTAACTTTTTTCCAAACAAAACATATGTTGAAACATTTATATTTGACTCGTGTCCGAATTAAGTTTACGTCGAAACGTAGAGTAAAAAAATATTAAATTTGATATGACGCGTTCCCCGACTAAACTTACATCGAAATGTTTAAATTTGATGCAACTAATATCTGAACAAAATTTACATCAAAACGTAGGCGTTTGTCGAAAAATAGTTAAACTGAGTCACATCTGATTAGGACCTAACGATGATGGACTCGAATTTTTATTTTACAAGGATAAATCCGAATGTTTAAAAACATTTTTCAATTGAAGGTTTAACAACACAATGTCACAACTTTTTAACCAAAATTTGAACTAGAAACATATAGAGAGAGAGCAAGACTTAATTTAACAACAAAACAAAGCTAATAAACAACAAGTTATACCTATTTTGCAATCTGATTTCAAACTTGAAATAGCACGGGTCATAAGTAATTCAAAGCCAAAATAAATCATCCATGCAACATTATAAAATCTAATCAAATACTTGTAGCATAATAATATACCAACCATTAAAATGATTTTTGTTTGAAACTCAAAGTAGTGTGCATATAAATTATAAAATCATCCTTGTATACTATAGCCAAACATAAAGAATATAATAAACATAGAAGCACAAAACATTAACCCAAACACCATCTAATAAAATCATATGAATAACTAAAAATGAACAATAATCCAAGTTACAAATAAGCAACCAACTACAAAAGAGATAACAAAAAAGATGTAATTCATTGTGAAAATTATCTTTGAAACTTCTTACCTTATGTTGCAATACACAATTTTGATGCAACATAAAGCCTTCAACAGTGGTGGCGAAAAAGCGGTGGCGTGGGGGCGGCGGTGGAGAATCGCAGGGGGTGGGAGCAACGTCGAAGGAGAATTAAAGGGAGGAGGAGGTGGTGGTGCAGAAGGGGCGGGGGTGTGGGTGGTGGTGGAGAAGTGGCGAGGTAGGGGTGATGGCCATTTTTGTAAGGGAAAACAATTTTTTTCATATAATATGTGACCTACAAAGATAGTATTGGCTCGTAAAGGGCTAAACATTCAAAAGGAACTTCTCATAAGGGGTAGTTTTTTATAAGGGGTGGTTTCTTGCATAAGGGGCATTTTTTTTTCAAAAGGGGCGTTTTTGCTCTCATAAAGGGCGGTTTCGTGTCATAAAGGGTGGGCAGTAGTTAAGGTTTTAAAGGGTGGTTATGGAGATCTAAATGGGCAGGTATTATATTTTCAATAGGACATAAGGGCGGTTTAAAACTGCCCCTAAAGGTAGCATAAAGGATGGTCGTAATACCCGCCCCTTAAGGTAGCATAAAGGATGGTCGTAATACCCGCCCCTAAAGATAACTTAAGGGGCGGTTTCGTCCGATTTGTTCTCATTTAAATTTTCAGAAGACTATAAAAGACGGTTTTTAGACAGCCCGCCCCATTTGCCTATTTTTGTTCTAGTGCAAAATTTTCCAAAATGTTTAAGGTAAAAAGTATCAAATAAAGAAAGTTGTGGGGTTTTTTGGCCGGTGGCATTTACCACCAACCTTGTAAATAAGTGTATAACAATTTCAAAAAATTAAGGTAGTTTTTCTCTTGAGAATGACAACGGTTTTTGTTTAACTTAAGGGAAATATTGTTTTGATTTGTTAAATGACATTAAGTTACCTAATTGTAAACATGTTGGGAATCCTCTAGAGTAGAATGTTGTTATCACTAATGCAAATAATGCTGCAAATTCTGTTTTTGAATTAAAGAATGTTATAGAGTATCTTATACGAACCGAGTCGTTAATCAAATGGTCCAAGAAAAATAGAGAGAAACCAAATAGAAAACTAGATGGAAACCAGAGTATTTCTACTAATTCATTTCCTTCCTTTATAATGTTGAAATAACACAACCTTTTATAGGCTCACAAACAAAAAGAAACTAACAAACATGGAGACTCCACTAACCCACTAATCTAAGTAAATAACAAATAACATAAAAAGACAATATAGAAAAACAATTGCATGGACTTCGTAGGTTATGGTCCCACGTAGGCACACATCAATCCTGCCCGCTTAAACGCTCCTTGTCCTCAAGGACGAATTCTGGACGATGCTTAGTAAATATCCACGGCGGTCGCCATTGGGGTCTTCCAACTTCGTTCGGAGCGGTAACAACGGTGCGCCATGGTGGGCGCCACTTGCTTCTTCTTGGTGTCCATTTGATCACATGCCCGTTAGGCATGAGGAAGCTCCAATTGTTGTGCTCAGAATATGTAAGAAGGAAAATAACTTCCATGGTTATTGGTTGAACCATTAAACTCAGGAATTGTCTTGAAGACGGTGCACATGGTTGAGGTAATGCTAGTTGCTTTGGTTTGGATGCCAACAACATGACTTGGTTGACTAATTGTTTGGGGATTGGGTTTTGTGCATGGAATGAATCTGATGAAGGGAGTTTTTTAACCGGTGGCAAGGTCGGCGGGTGTTGCAGCGAGACTGGGTGACATGGCATGTGTTCTGGTGGCAGAAATGGTCGGCTGAGGTGTATGAGATCGTAGGGTCTCTGATGCAGTTTGAATTGAACGGGGCTCCTTGAAGATGTGTTGAAACTGAGATTCAAGTCTCGAAAAGGATTCATTAACCCATTGATGAAACTCAGTTTCGGATAATGTTTGAGCAGCCATGGATCACGGCGGCTCTGATACCACTGATATGGTTCCAACCATTAATCAAATGGTCCAATAAAATAGAGAGAAACCGGATAAAAAACTAAATGGAAACCAGAGTATTTCTACTAATTGATTTCTTTCCTTTCTAATGTTGAAATAACACAACCTTTTATAGGCTTGCAAACAAAAAAAACTAACAAACATGGAGATTCTACTAACCCACTAATATAAAGTAAATAACAAATAACACAAAAAGATAATATAGAAAAACAATTGCATGGACTTCGTGGGTTATGGGCCCACGTAGGCACACATCAGTATCCTGGTAGAGGTGTTTTGTTGAAAATAAGTTATACATTTGAATTGAGTGCTAATTACATAGATTTCGATTATGTAGATATTTTACGTCGCATCATTGTGTAACCAGATATTGTGTTTGTTTGAGTGATTTTTTAATTTCATGAAAAAAGTAAGAAACAAAATAAAGGTGTCTTAATTTTCTATAGAAGCTGAATATAAATCTATGAATATAGTTGGTTGTGAAGTACTTTGAATTCTTGAGTTGTTTTCTGATATTAAGGTTAGTCATCTTCATGTTAGTATTACATGTGATAATAGCGTTATTAATTTATGCAAATCCAATGTTTCTTTTAACACACTAAGAATTTTGAAATAGATTTATTCTTTTTACGTGAAGACGTAAGTTCTAGATTATATAAATTTGAAAAATAATGATTCCCATGAACGGCCTGTTGACATCTTCATAGAGGGTCTTAGTATATCTCAACCAACTATTAGTTCATGCGATAAGCTTGAATTTACAAAACTGTTTGGGGTTTGAATTGGAAGGTTGTATTGATATAATTTAGGTAATTCAATTTTAAGTAGATTTATAACACTTATGTTTGATTTTATTGTGTTTATGACGTTACTATAAACTTTAGAGTTGTTGCGGAGCATTTAGTAGCTGAGGGGTTAATTGTGGAATTCTATCAAAATTCATGGGTTGTAGCAAGTTTGCTAGTCGAGTATATATTCATCGCTATGATACGAGTTCTAAGTTAGGGTTTTATGTTTGTATTCTTCATCTCTTTAATGATCTTTCTATTAACTATGTTATCTTCTTAATGTTAAAGTTGATTCAATGTGTGATGCCTGTAACACATCATTACTAGCATATTAGGTAAGATTATGTCCAGTGTGTTTGAGTCAAAGGTTCTCCTTGGTTTCTCAAATTTGTATACCATAAATTTGACAATTTAAGATTAGGTAGTCTTTGATTCCTCTTTATAACAAACATATAAATCCAAAGCAATTTCCAGAGGACCAATTATCCCTACCAAATTAGAACCCCTACATGGGGTGCTCAAATTCATGAAGGGGCATATACTTTAAAAATCCTAACTCATATCAATCTATATTCTTATTTTACGTTGGTCTCATGTGAATTTCAATTACCCATAACGATCTCATGACATTAAAATCAAAATCACCACTAGTCTTTTACACAAACGATACCATTACTAATTGACGAGGATAGGTTATTGCAATTATTAGAAAAGAAATGTGACGTTGGTTTACTAGACAATAATCCATGATTTCATGAAGTTGCACATGATACTCATACATCGCCATGATGCGTCAGCAAGGTGTCAGTCAGCATCATATCTCTGCACGATTAAATGTATAGTAAAAAAACAAAGTAAAATTTTAGCAAACTAAATTGAAAATGTTTGTAACTACTACATGCAGTGTCGAATGTGGATGTATATATCATGCAACATGTATATATATATATATATATATATTATATATATATATATATATATATATATATATATATATTATATATATATATTACCTGCTTCTTTTGCTGAAAAGAACAAGAAAAAGAGGCTCTTCAGGTGAGAGGTAGAACAACTCCTTCACTACGTATGCACAAATCCCCATACTGTGATAGAAAAATAATTAAATTAAAGTTCAATTGATCAACAACATTAAATAAACAAATTTAGAATATAATAAGATTGATAAAACGCATAAAATAAATAAAACCATATATACCTCCCAAAACATACGATTACAAGTATCCACAGTAAAGCATTTATCCAACTTGATTCCTTATATGCTACCCACACCTGTAAAGTAAAAATTGTATGTATATGCTTGTTATATTGATTAAAAAAAACAAATAAATGGCAGTACATATGTACGCGTGTGCATTATGATTTTTGAATCAAATGAACAATGAATTACCGAGAAAACCACTACATGGATGCAAAGGTCAGTTAACAATGGTACCATACACCTGCAGTGATCATTTATTAATGGCAACTTCAACTTCAGCAAAAATGACATTTGATTCTATATTTCTAACAAATGAAAAGAAAAGAAGGATATATATATATATATATATATATACATACGGTGAGAATACTTGTGCGCGAAATGGAGATCCATCGGTGGCAGACACAAAAACTAATGCTCCCAGCATCAAGCAACCAAGTGAAGCATAGATTACTCTTGCCGAAACAACAGAACCTAATCCCCTGTGTCCAATGCCATCCCTTACAATATACATATACATATATGTATATAAGAGAAAACGTACTTCATTTAATAGTAAAAAGGTTTTTCAAATATTTTACTAAAGTTTATTTTAAATATTTTTTTACAAGATAAAACTTCACAAAATCTGGCTGGCCTAGTTGTATCATAAACTTTCAAAACGACACCTTTCATAATATAAAATTTAGCCTTTTAAAAACACCAAAGTATCATGCATCCCATAGTATATAAAATCAAGTTAGATACATAACAATCTATTTATTAAATAAGTGAAAAGAAATTATTTGTTGAGATTGTTAAGCACGGAAACGCTGTTTCCGATCTCTTTAGGTAGTGAAATATACTATTATAAGTAAATGATATTTTTATTAACTATTTAATTCAATGGGTGGTACTTTTAGTGTTTTCTCGAAGAGTGAAAATTACTTTACAATAAAAATATAAGAAATTGATTTACATGTATTATTTTTCATAATAAAAAGTGTTTTTACACGCTCGATACAGGACAGGTTATATAATTCACAGCCAGGACCGGCCCAAGTATATTCCAAGTGAAGCGGATGCTTGGGGCCCATGTTTAAGAGGCTCTTAAATTTTTTAGGGTTTGTGTGTTCTACAGTACTCTACAGTGTGTAGAGGAGAAGAAGAAATTGGATTCCAAAATACAGAGGTGGGCAAATTCCATTACCGATGTTCACCTTCAAAAACCGGTTCATCATTTACCAAATTACAACAGGTTCGCGATGGATGGGTTTTCAAAGTCAAAATGTAAACTTCTCATGATCTCATCTTTGAATATGGACTAGTAATTCACAAAATTGTTTTTTAGTATACAGTGATTCACCAAGTTTCCATTTCGGAGCACATAACACAAGCATTGTCGCTTCGCCGCCGATTCACCTCCTTTTTATCAGCATCGGAACTTAGTAATGGGTTTTGTGAGCACTATTAAGGTATGGATTGATTTCATGATTTGAGTTACAAGTTGTGAGAAATTTTAATCTCAAATGTGATTAATTTGAGTTTTGTATTACAATTTGTTGACTAATGTTTAGTCCAGTTTAGGACTATTTAATGATTTAAATTACATTATGCATTTTGCTGTTTAGTGATGTAGGTGTTTAGGCTAAAAGGTTACCATGGAATCATTTATTTACAATCAGATTTATTATGTATTTAATTTGTTTGATGAATTGGGCATTTTGATTGAATTACAATCTGTTAACTATTTTTGTTTGGGACTTTAGCCTTTAGGTAACCACTAAATAATTAAGTTGTTTGAATTACAAAATGTTTTTATTGAATTTGTTGTTCAAGTTACCAATTAAGATTTCATCGCAAATTTGAGTTACGTATCCAATATGAAATTATGAATTAGTAAATTTAAGTTCTTTCAACAACCTTGGATTACAATCTTGCTTAGAATATTGGATGCTTTGATTATAGTCCATATTTTATAGGTATTAGTTTGTTACTTGAATTATAGTTGTTATTTTTAGTTATTAGTTTATTAGTTGTTGCCAATCAAATCAAAATAAAAATAAGATTTAAGTGCTTCGGAAAGGAAGAAAATAAAATTAGACGAGCCAACATAGTTAACTCTACAAACTATATACTTTCTAGGTAATTATTGTTTTTCCTAAGCCTAAATAAAAAAAGGTTTATAACAATAACTGTTGAAAAAAGCCTCTAGATTTACACTTCATTTCGGGCACAAAACAATTGAGCCTACCCTGTGTGAAGCAAAGTTACAAATTGATTTAATAAAGATTGGTCCTATGCCTACATCTAAAAGATACAATTTTGACCCCTGGGTAAGAAAATTCAAAACTTAATTTTCTCCAATATAGTAATCTATGTGACATCTATTTCACATGGAAGAATATCTACATGCATGTGAACCAATATATAATTAGTAATTAACCTAATATTAAAACTACTCACGCGTTGCGATAAATGGTTAAAATTATGAGAAACCTAACATGGACATTTTAATAACATTCAGAATTTCATTGATGAAAATAAGAATGTAAAAGTTTGAATTTATTAAATGTTATATTTTAAAGATTGTAGAAAAGGGAAGAAAGTATACTAAAGTTGAAATTTTGAAATAGTCTTGACAAGTTGTACGATTATGCTTGGATAACTTAAACACGCACAATTTTTTTTATCAAAGATGCACCAAAACATTGATAGAAATAAGAAAATTGCAATTGAATATTCAAAAATTTATAAAACATTAGATACTAGTACTTGTAAGAGAAAAAAAATGAGTGGCTCAGAAATAAATAAATATACACTATAAAATGTAACCATAGATGAACTTGAAATGTAAATTGTAAAATATGTAAAAATATTAAATTGGTAATTAATATATATATATATATATATAATATAATATATAATATATGTGCATCTAGTAGTACAAAGATATATATAGTTTTGCGGATCTTAAAAATTATGGTTATGAATGTGTAAATTCTTACCGTTTTTGACGTCTCACCAGCACAAAATATATAGGGTCCTTTAGAGACTCTTCAGGTGACAACTTGAATAACTGCAAAAGAATGTATCCGCATATAGTAGCACTGCACAAGAAAAAAAATTAATTTAATTTAATAGGGTTCTTTACAGGCGACATCTTTAAGTGATTTATGGATCTTAAGATTGTCTGATCATGCGTTGTAGAAACAAATCCGTAACAAAAAATGAATAGAACCGATAGCTTAATTTAATTTCATGTTACTTACATATGTAACTTTAATATGAAATTGGTATAAACCTTTTAAATTATTCATTAACCCAAACCTAACAGCTGTTCACATGAATTGATGATTGGAAAACCGATTGACCGAAAGCATATTTTTTATAGTGCTAATATAAACAAAAACGAGATTACCTTCCGAACCAAAATAATATAAATATAAAAACAACTCGCAGGATCCATCTTGATTCTTTGTAGAAAAACCAAGCCTAAAATTTACAAGTAAACAACCGCATGCATGTGAGTCCAATGGGTTTAGAAAGTAAATACTTTGCTGAATTTTATGCCACGCATACAACAAATCGAAAGAAACAGAAGCAAGCTTTATACTTTTACATGATTTAATTTACCAATCAACTTCAAATTAGGCGCAAAATATATATAAATCAACTGACGATCGATCGACCAATTACCATTTAAGCAAAACAACATTTCTAATTTTATATGTATATACGTGACAATGCAAAAAATGCTTATGTGCAAAAGAAATTGACATCTTCACATGTTTTAATTAGTGCGTCAACTTTTTCATTAGAAATTTAATGAAATAAATGTCTGATCGATTCAAGGCCACGTTAAAATAAAGATGCTGCATCATTAATTTCCCGAAAGTCAACAGTATATAAACCACATCATTGATTGTTAATTTAGTAATAAAATATAGCTAAATTGTCAAATTTAAAATAAAGCGTTAATCGGTTCTATCAAACGCCTAATTAAAAGTTAATTGATATTACGTGTAATCCAAAACTATTGAGCAATTCTATAAAAGATTGAACTATAAATGGAATAAATTTTCATACTGCTATAAAAGAAACATCTATGCAAAAATCGAGCAGTCCCACTTGCATCCACCTGCAACAATTTGACAACACATTTAAAGTAACGCCTGGTTGAAATAATGAAATGGAATTGAATGAAATTGAAAAACTAATAGAATTTTCAAGTAAATTATGTTTGAGTGAATAATAAAATGTAAAACCTAGAAAAATGTTTAATCTCAATTCCTTTGGTTGTATCATTTTAAAATCCTTCCACCTAAACTAAAGACAATAAAATATGATTTACTTAAAGTAAAGACAATAAAATCATTTCTTAAAACAATAAAGAATCCTATAAAATTTATTGAGCTTTGAAAAATGATAGAAACTTGATTTGAATAAAGGAAAAAACAACAAAACTTGTTTATTTTTATCCTTTGAGCCATTTAACAAGATTTGGATAACTGTAAGTTTATTGGGACAAACTTACGAATATTCAGACGACCATAAGTTTGTTCGGACGAATTTAAGAAGGCTCAGACGAACTTACGAAGGTTTGACGACCAAAAGTTCGTTCGGACGAACTTACAAAGGTTTGATGACTGTAAATATATTTGATCGAATGGAAACATGATATTCATAACGACCTTATATAGACATGTATCTTCATCTGAGTCGCTTATCTTATGTTAGGATGACGTTGTTCTATAGTTGGAGACGACTTTGTTAGGTAAGGTAATTTATATATTATGAAACTTGATGTAAATAAATAAAAAAACAACAAAAGTTGTTTGTTTTACCTTTGAGCCATTATAACTATTATTTACGATTTTAAACCACCTGGTCCACCTCCATCTTAATTCTTAACCATCGAGTTGAAGTAGCGAGATTAGAAATCCGAGTACACTACTAAACATACTTTTTATACATGTGTGATGTGTGATATGTGATGTGTGTACCTGGCGTTTGGGTCGAAACAAGATGCAAAATAATCCTTGGCAAATCCATAAACAAGTGTAACAGTCATTACACAAGTCAATAAGATGAACAAAGTCTTCAGTGCTACTACTGATGACACCGCCATTATTTTGTTGTAATGTGTCTGGATGGTTGGAGGTGCTTCTGTATGATGCGGATGATCAATGCAATATCTCATTTAAACCCATACTTGCATTATGTTTATAAATAAATAAATATATATTTTTTCATTGGTCAAGACAAGTTAGCTACCGGCTAGGAATATGGGTCCAAAATTATTCAGATTCGTTTTTTATTATTTTTTTTCTTTTCTGTTCCATAACAAAAATGAATAATCATAATCTATAGGGGTTGATAAAATAAGGTAAGTTGATGTTCTTGATAAAAAGATTATCTATATTAGTGAACAACTTTAAGGAGGACATCTTATATAACACTAGCTATAGAAAAGGTTAAATGTAGATAACCTTTTTTTCAAGTTGATATCCTTTATACCAAATAAGTAAAGAAATAAATAAAGAAATAAGGAAATTACTTTTAACTTAATATCTTACAGAGTTAAAACATATAGGATTTTTTTAGTTTAAGGGTATGAAAATAGCTTCTTAAAATTAGAGCAATATAACGAGAAAAGAAAAAGACGACGACAAGGGAAACAACGTGAAAGTATTAATATGAGGTTTAATTTTAATATAAAATGCGGCTGGGGGATTTTTAAAGCTTTGTTACATAACTCGTACATTAGGATTCACATGAGAAGAGCATCTCTTTTCGCAAAACCCTACAGACCCCCTTATCTTGTCACTTCAGCACCTTAGGATTCACCCCGTCATTTCTAATAAAATTATATTATAACGTACAAAGATTAAAATAAGTATATCATAACTACACATTTAAAAATCATTAAAATATCATACTTTTAAAGTAACTGTGGAAAATGGTAAGGCTCGGGTTTGAAGACTTATATATCAGTATTAATATAGAAACTCATGTATTACATGAGTTAATATATAAAATATAAAATAGTTTGTAAAAACTTTAAAGTTATCTTTTTAAATAAGATATGATTAAGTTATATATAACTAACTGCTTCAAGTAAACACAAAAATAATATCATTTTAAATTTTCGTTTTATAAGATTGTGTTTTTCTTAATTGTTTCTTAAAACATTTTGGTCTTCTTTTATTTCATTTAAAATCATCCTTATAAAATTTGTAAAAAACGGTATTAAATTAGTTCCTTTTTCTAAAAAAGATGCTTATTCAATAAATTTTTTGTATCTTATGTATTTTTAAAGTGTTTTTAATCCAGTTTATAACTTTTACAATATCTACTTTTTATTTTAATTTTTTTAAATATAATTACTATATATACTCTTATCATTTTATTAAAAGAGAAATGGAGGATAGAAAATGAGAACGTATAATATGTTAACACGTGACATATCAAAATATTTTTTTCATTATAGATAATAGATTCAACTAGTTGTTTAAAATAAAATTTACATCTAAACATATATAAGATAAGCATGTCATAACTGTAAATTCAAATTTTAATAAAAAATCTTATATTTAAAGATAAAAAATGAAATCTTGAAATAACTCAGACTTGTACATTTATGTTTCAGTTGCCCATACGTTACTAATTACGTACACCTCGATTATGAAAAAACTCACACATAAAAGTTTATAAAAATAAACATATCAAAACGTACATTTATAAATAAAAGGTTATATTTTAAAAGTTACAATAACAAAAAAGGAGTCTAAATCATGAAACCTTAAAGTTGCTTTAGCTAGAAACTTATAAGTTTTTGCTTCAAAACTTTACATATTATTACGCAAAACTTGCATTTGAAGGAAATTATGTGAAAAGATTTTTTATAAGATTATTTATGTTACACAAATTTTTTTATTTAAACCGAAAAGGATGGAATTTACATAATATTTGAAAGTTGCGACAGATTAAAATACAACAAGATTATTTATACATTATTATGCCAACTTGATTTTTAAATAACTTTACATAAAAGAAATACCTTTTTAAAGATTATTTTACACAAATGTTTTTTATTTAGATTGAAATTAAATGACACGTTGAAATAAAGGAAGACACGTATACAAATATAAACTAAATCAAAACCTAATTAAAATATAAGCATTGATAATGATCTTTCACCCATACACTATAATTATATATTTATATATGGAGACATTTAAACATGTGAATTGTGAGGCATGGCTTGATATTTATAGGGTCTCATACGAAAGAAAACTTTTGGCCCCACGTCTATATATTATTCTATATTATTCTTATAAACCTGGGTTTCATATTAATGAAACAAACAAAATTATCTGTAGTTTGAAAAAAACTTCTGGCACAAAATAAGTTGAATAACTTAAACAAATTAATTACAAAAGAGCATATAATTACAAAAATGCAACAAGATATTACATTAAAGAGAAAATCAATTAGAAATGTAGATTAAATCAAAACAAAGAGCAATTGATTAATTTGGTAAAAGAACACCGGTAGATTCAAACAACTTAGTGTAAATCAAGATCAAATAATAATAGTTAGTAAATTAAGTAATTAATTGTAAAAAATTTTAGAATTGATGAATCTAAAAGAACCGTAAACAATGAACACTAGATGAATTTTTTATCAACCAAGTTTCGTAAGTCAATCTCGATAAATAATATTTTATAACTCAAACTTGATAAACTTTCAATCATTTTTAATATCTTCATTTATCTACAAAAACATAAATATTGATTTGGTTATCGCATATATTTTCAGTTTAGAATATTAATAAAAGTATGTTTTTTTTTTGTTTTGCACCCTTAAAGTTTAAAAGGTAAAAAAGATTATTTTAGTTGTTTATACTGTAAAGTTGCCTTTGATTATGATCAAACAATTATATCAAAATATAAACTAAACGTTTAGAATCATTTGTATTATGAAAATTTTAAATGTTAGTTTTATCAACTGTTACTACAATAAGAAATAATAAATATATAAGAGATTATAAATGACGACTAATAAAGATTAAGTTTATAAAATTATATTTCAAATATGAAAAAAATTGTAATCTTTTAATTTGTTATTTATAGAATATTGACATAAGAAGATTTATATTTTAGATATATAGTTATTTAGTTTATTTACTTAAAACTCATACCATATAATATATTAAAAGAACTTACCAGTAAGTAAGATAATTACTTACCAGTAATTATATCACTCAATCAAAATCAAACAAATGATTTTAAAATTACATAGAAATTTTTTAGGTTGCTTGACTAGCTATATTGACAAATAAGAAAATTACTAATCTAAAATGAAAAGAAACACAGAAAAAGAAATAAAAATTGACATACAGATATGACATTCTTATTTTAGCAAGTGTTTAAGTTTTAATTAATATATGTATTTTTTTAACAGCATGTATATTTGTTTATACGGATAAACCAATATGAGAATGCATAGTTATTTGTCCATCAAAACTTTAATTTATTAGAATATATAGATATAGATATAAATTTAGGTTAATTAATTGCAAATTAGTCACGTTAAGAAAAGGGAAAGAAAACATCAAGGATACGGAAAATCTATTCTAACCATAAACTAAGCTATAATATAAGTAAAATATAAATGAGATAATGATCCTTCACCCGCACTCTACAATTATGTGGAGACATATTCCACCTTATGATCGCACAGCTACATCAAAGCTTTATTAATCGCAAATCAGTCACATCAAAGAAAATGAAAAGAAAATAGAACGAACGGTCTTGGTCCATGGCTCCAGCTTTGCTTTTGTGTCATGACTCATGAACCATTAGGGCGGCGGGGCGGTGTAGAGGAATTGTAATAAGATAAACGATAACTTGGAAAACTTGAGAGACACAATTTAGTTTTCAGATTGAAACTATCTGTGTTTACATCAAATGTTCAATCGGATAAAACTCAAGTTCAAAAATCAAAGTATGAATTCGTGGGTGTCAAAGTCATGAACCAGAAGAGAAGAAGAAAAAAGAGTAACCAATTTTATGCAAATTCAAAATATTATAACGATGGAGTAAATGTCTAAGGTAGTTTTCACATGCAAATTTTATTGTTTTAATCCCCATAGTTTCACATGTGAAATTTTAGGAAAATTAATTTTTCATACATTTTTAGTAAATGTACCTTGCTACCAGGGCGTTGTCCTTGGACTCCTGCCAAGGGGACGTTGACCCCTTGGAACCCCCATTACTTATAAGCTATTCTATATGAAAGATCCTAATAAACTCAAATAAGTGTGCACTCCGCAACTTCTGACTTGTTGATGGATATTATGACCACATTGTGTATTAGTCAATCCAATTTTACTAAATATCAAATAGGGCACCCACACGAAAACCGCACATCGATGAGCGGCGCCACGCGGTAACAACAATGTGTTGTTTAGCCGTTTCACGACATCCACACGTCTGGTGCGGTTGCGTGATTTGAACCCTATTTTGAACTAGTTCTTCTTCGCCCACGTCAGAATCCCAATACGGTGTGACACCCCCCACCCCACACACACATGGTGTTTTGTTTTGTTTTGTTTTGTTGTGTGGTGTGGCGTGGCAAAATGTGATTGATGGGGTGTTGTGTAGTGTGACGTGACAAAATGTGATTAGTGATATGTGTAGTGTGGGCACCCCCACCTCCCTTAGGCTACGTCCTTCTTTATTTAACTTATGTTGTTTACTTAAATAGAGAGAGTTTATTATAAAAAATGTTGTTTTTTTGTAAAGTGAATGAATTAATAACAACCATTGATCTAAAAGATGACTGTTTCGATTAATGATGGTTATACACATGTGTTAATCCGGTTTAACACAAGTGTAAATCTGGTATTACATATGGGTAAAATGATTTTTTTTGTTTTTAGTAAACTTCTTTATTTTTATGAAAGATGGAAATGACGAAGACATTTTTGTATGTATTATATATATATATATACACCACACACACGTATGTGTATACATATATGTATATATATATATATATATATGTTACATTTCGTTTTATAGTTTTTTTATTATGATTTTGTTAATTACTATTTTATCATTGAAAACTTATAACTCATATTGGTTCCTAGAGTTTTTACAAAAAATATATAATATATAACACTAGTTTCCTATTAAAGATGGTTATACAAATGCTTATTAAACCTCATGGAATTAATGATTTTCGGTGTACGAATTGACAACATTTTAGTAAATCGATCATATTCGTATCGGGTGTGATAAGGTTATGAGATATATATAACAACAGAGTATAAAAAGATATGATTGACACATTTAGCAATTGAAACCTTCGTTCATCATCATTGTTTCTTTACACTACCACCCACCACCATTGGGGCCGCCTCCTTAGCTACCACAGTCTACAAAATTCCAGTGATTGTTATACGTGTCAAACTCTCCTTCAACGCCCCTACTTCAGAATTGCAACCGTAGATTCAAAAACAAACGGCCTAAAATAAAAATAAAGTATTGTTTCTTTCATTGCTTTAAACGTACAAGGTTAGATATTAGCTCGTATGTTACAGGTGTTAAAATAAAATTTATATAATAGATTATGTATTATATCTATCTATATATGTTATAAATATTATATATCAATGAATTCTATATATATAACAAATATATATATTAAGTTATAGTAGCTGATAGTATAAAAAGAAAAAAATTATTATTCATAAATATCCACAAACTTCTTTATATACAATTTAGAATACTTTATGTTTAACGATAATTAGCTACAAATTAAATTATATTTTAACAAAATTAACTTTTATTAAAGTATTTTTTATGAAACCTTATTTATTTCTAGAGAGAAATTATAATTATATTGCATTGAATTAGCATTTATTAAAAAAAAACTTTTTTAAAATCAAGATTTTTAGTAAAAATTGTAAACTTGATATGGTGAGGATATGTGGACAATCATATTTGAAACCTAGGTGTAGATGATGTGGGCATGATAAAAAATAATCATGTAACTTATAGTTATTTTGTTTTATTAGTATAGATAGGGTAATTCAAGTTTATAGAGATTACTTCAATAAAAGTAAAGAACATTCATAACTTCTAAATTTTGAAAATAAAACAAACGAGAAGAGAGGCGAAGGTGAGTAAATGAGGTAGGAATCAAAGAACTATACGCATGTCCATTACGCCTAATATGTTGTAAGTTATGCTTAAAAAGTTGCATTTTACTGTAGATCAAACTTGTAATTGATAGTAGTATAAATCATAACCTTTTATCACATAATAGATCAAGGCATCATATTAGCTTTTCTTTTATACTTTACTTGAATCTATTTTTATGCTAACTATATTGTTGATTATTTTCCAAACAGGAACCATCGATTTACAAATTTTATTAACCACAGAATTTAGTGATTGGCGTCAAATCTTTCTATGGATTGTTTTTTTTTTCGTCATTTTCGCCGTCAAAGTGCCTATGGTACCAGTTCATATTTAGTTACCCGAAGCTCATTAAGAGGCACCTACGGCGGGAACCGTCATCTTGGCGGGAATTCTTTTAAAATGGGAATCTACGTCTTTTTAAGATTATCAATACCCATGTTTCCTAAAGCGACACTTTGTTTCACTCCTTTCATTTATACTTTAATGGCGATTGTTATAATATATGCTTCCTTGACCACTTTAAGACATCGATCTTAATAACATCATTGGTTACTCCTCAATAGCTCATATGAGTAAGAAAATAAGTTCAGAAGAACGTGAAACCCACCATATAATAAAGTGAATTGATTAATCTTCATGCCATAAAGAAAGGAGAGCCATGAAATATATAATATACAGAATTATACGTACAACCCTTAGGAGAATGATGTACATAAACTATCACAATAACTTAACATATACGAACTTTATAGTCTAAGTGTATCTAATATCCCCTTCAAGCGAGATGGTGGTGGATCCAATGCGAAGTAACACATGAAAGAATTCAAATTGATGTCGACGAAACCATGAATTATACAGTATACAAATTACGCATACAACCCTTGGAAAGGAATGATGTACAGTAACTATCACATGAACTTAACATGTACAAACTTTATAGTCTAAGTGTGTCTAATAAAGGTAAATGTAATGTGTATCCTTCTAATCAGGTTTGTCTGCATTAAGTATGAAATTTATAACACTTTATCCGAGACTTATTACCGTTTATACACTATTAATAACATTTCAAGGTGATGTTAAATCAGTAGTTTGAGACTTAGAAAATAGATTGGTACTACAAATTAATTATAATACCTCAATAAAACCCTTAATAAGAAAATTAGTGGAACCAGTTTCAATTAGAGAAAAAAAAGACTGTAGTGTATATAATTTTTCCTCTCAAACTAATATATGTCATTCAATAGTAGAGTTTGATCTTCATTAATTAGTGGTTGGTTTGGTTAAGGTGATGTGTTCGACACGTTACCATGTACATATTCTAGTTCAACAATGAGAGACCCACATATACGATGTGTATTTTCAAGCTTGGTTTTATCCAAGGAATTAGAGTTAGAAAGAGAGTCATGCCAATGATGTGCAATTGATAATGAAATACAGGGGTGGCCCTAGGGGTTGGGTGGTGATTGTCAGAGCCTGATCTTTCAGAGGCCGAAATATTTTTAAAATTATATATATAATATATATATATATATATATTATACATACATATATATATATATTAAAATTTATATATAAACTATTAATAAATACATTAACAGATCCAATACCATTGTGATTATCTAGCCTATTAAACTTTACTTAAGAGCTTTTAACATTTTAAATAATTTATCCCTAATAAAATTTACCTAATCTAAACATAATTCAATATAATAATACCAAAATGCTAGTAGTGCCTTTTGGTTGGTTAATTAAGTAGATTTAGTCATATTGCTATAATAATTTCATTTTATTTATTATTATAACAATTATCTTCGTATTATAAATTTGTTATATACAAGTTGTTCGGTTTGAATTGTTATATGTCGTATTATAGAGACAATTTTTTATCTCACCTCTAATGTAGAGACTCTTAAGATTTCTCAGGACTGGCATTGGTCTAATGTGACACATACACGAGCTCCAGAATACATTTGACAGACTTTATTACGGAGTAATCAATAATGACATAAAACTTGACACAAAATTACCAAAGAGGGTATAACATATATGAAAAAGAAAGTTTTGAAAGACGCACCCAATTTTGTTGTTCTTGATTTGTACTTATATGAGAAAAAAATGTTATTAGTGGAAAGATATGAGAGTAAATCCTTTTAGAAATCTTATCGAAAATACTAGGATTACGAATGTACAACCCATGGGAAAAAGGTATTGTCAAATGCTAGTCAGTAGTTCCTTAATGTTTTATTAAATAACTAAAAAACTAGATTTTGATTCTTGGCGTGGTCTTTTTCATCGTTATATTACCAATGTTTTATATCCGTTTGTCATATTGATTGTTTAGTAACGATTGTTTTTTAAAATTATAAGATTCAAACTCTTGGGATAAAACTTAAAGTCTTCAATTGAAAAACTAGCTAACTTGTTGATGTTAATTAACTAGAATATATAAACATATAATATAATTGTCATACTATGTGCCATATTTTATTAAGTTTAAACTAATTATTGAGCTTATATATAGCTGTAGAATACTTATTTCAAATACTTATATTTATTGCTTATTCCTATATACACACACATGTATTAGAAGACTCTCACTTTTTTAGTCGTCAAAGAGTAACAAAACATATATAATTTTTGTTTAATTTGTTTGTTCTTCCAAGTTAAATATGCAGGACCGGTGAGGGGTTCAATTACAACACAACAACATAAAGAGGAGATTAACCAAACTTAATCAACAGTAAGACTGGATTAACCACAATAAGACATTAAGAACACAAGTAATATGAGAGACAGAACACAAGAGCAAGATACACAGTGAGATGGTTTTCAATTGCATTATATTGCTTTCTCAAGTTCTATTACAAGTGTTAGAAAACATATTGGAAAGATACAAGAACAAGGAATACTTATACTACAACCTACAGCCGGCTATACTTTGAAAGCCAGCTGGATACAATTGACTAGACACAAACAAAATCAAATGTAGAGTCAAAAGGCAGATTGTCTTTTGACTAGTGACTATGACATGCCATAGTTCACATCCTTATCTATTACAAAAAGAATAAAGTACATAAAATAGAAAGTTACAGACTCAAGACCTCAATGTACAGTTACCAAAAGCATGGACATTTTCACCAACTCATGTAAGTGGTGACTTTACAGAGATACAGCGGAAAGGTGTCCAGCTTTATGGAACAGTACATCAGATAAAGCATGTGTCAACAGTTTTCGAAAGAAATCTGTCTTCATAAGTTGAAGCTTCGGAAGATTTCATATTTGGCTTCGGAAGATATTGGTCTTGGCTTCGGAAGATTTCACACTTAGAATATTTCTGTTGTATGTGTGAAACTTCCTAAGCATTCTTCTTCAATGCACTTATGCAGCATGCAGGATAGACTTTGGATGTTTAGGTTGCATCAGCCTCTTTATTAATCTCTACAAAGTCCCCTAGGCTGATGCTACTAAAACACTTAGTAGACTTCAGATATCAACAATCCTCATTAGGATGATCACCATTCCTTTCTTCATAGGTGATCAAGATCCTTCAAACTGTCAAAATGTCTTCTCATGTCAAAGAGATCATGCAGAGGCAACTGAAACATATCTTGCCATGTGTAATGTCTTCAGTGCCTTGATCTCTAATGACATGCCATCTTTCTAGATTTGTGGTGTATGTCCAAGACAAGATGTGTCTTCCTGATGCTAGAGGAGCTGTTTGAATTAGATTTGATGTAGCATCCTCTAGTTGCACATCCTTAGGATGTTCTTACTCATCCTGGGATTTAGAAGAGGGTGTAGTCTTCTTCTTCTTTGGCTTTGGTATAGAATCCATCCTCTTCTTTCTCTTTATAGGTTTAACTAAGAAGACTGGCCTACAGTATCAGATTGATCTTCATTGTCTTTCTCAGTTGGGACTTCCTCTCTCAGGCTCAGAAGGAGAGGGAGGTTGAACCTATTCTGGATCAGAAGATGAAGCTTGTTGAGATTCAACAGGAGGTCCAGTTGTTTGTCTTGTCTTTGGTTGTTCAACCTAAACCTCCACTTCAGGTGGGGCTTGACTTGGAGGGGAGTGTAGGTCAATGAGCTCTCCACTTTTGATCTTCTGCTTGATCACCCTAATATGCTCATCCATAATGGATAGAGACATGGGCCAAGTCTCCTTCTGGAGAATCCATATAGCTTTAAGAAGCTCATCATCCTCTGTATGTCAGTAGATTTCTTCATTTTCTTTTGGATGATGGCTCTTGATTTGGCAGCTTCTTCCCTTAGCTTTCTCTTAGTTGTCTTTCTGTACTCAAACTCAACATAGTCATAGGACAAGGAAAGAAGTGCTTCTGTCTGATAGAGGCATGTGGCACTCAGGTAGTTGATCATCTTGATCATATCTTCTTCTTTGTCTACCTGAGGTTTTTGTTGAACCACATCCTTAAGTGCAGGACTTTCTTGAATTAGGGAGAGGGTAGCATATGCTTGTATAGTCTTTTCTTTCTTCTCTCTTCTTTGACTTGTACTAGAAGCTCTACATCCCCTGCCTCCTCTTCTTCTCCCTTGACCTTTCCAGGTCAACCAGTTCATTTAACTCATTTAAGGGAAGAGAAATGACACTGTCTATGTCATAGTTCCTTGTCTGCAGATAGTTTATCCTGACTGCCCTTAACTCATCATTCTGAGTGTCTGGTCTGGGGTAGCCCTGATAGCAGACTCCATGAGTCTTGAAGACCCAGCAGAGGAACTTTCTCCTTTTAGCCTCCTTTTCCTCTCTCTCTCCTCCTCCTCAATCTCCTCAGATGCCATTTTATTTTTCCTTTGTCACTCACAGACCTCTGTGACTCAGGGTGGAGAGACTTTGGCCTTTATTGCTTGATGCAGCTTCTGAGCTCTGGCCAGAGAGAGTTGAGAATCACCTTCACTATCAGGTGTCTAAAACAGGGCATTGATCACAACAGCAGTTGTTGGTGATAAGACTGGCTCTCAGGTTCTGTCACTGGGCCTTCAGCCAAGGTTTCCCCTATGAAACTAATCTTAGAGTCTGCCTTAACATCTAGTTGACCGATGTCATTACCTGATTCCCACAGTCTCCTTCTAAGGCTGAACTCTACAGTGATCCTGTCTTGGATTCTTTGAGCCAACCTGTCAGCTTGTCTTGATTTGCTTGGATTGAAAAATGGCATGTTGACTAGATCCAGACTTTCATAATAGTTCAAGGTCTGAAAGTTGAAGATCTCTTGCTGCCCTTGAACTTTCATGATGATTAGGGCTCTCCTGTTGCTGTCATACCTCCATCCAATGATATGATTGGAAGTGGATGGAGATGACACTGCCCTTGGTATCTCTTCCTCAAACAAACCTATAACAAGGAGTATGGAGTTTACATTAATGTGAACTTGAGGAAGTTGTTGAGTAGGAACAATTACAAGTGAGGATGGTGAGTCCTTAGTGTCCATACTCTCTAAAGAACTCCTAGGTTCTATGGTAGTAATGCCTTTCTCTCCCTTTTTGTAGAATCACCCACTTGCATAGGTGAGCTAGGAGTTAGGTCAATCACCTCCATAGATTCTTGTGTTCCTGGTTGAGGTCTTCTTAAAGGTCTCCCAGCTAGTTTTTCCTTAAGATATGAAATCTCAAGTTGCTAATCATTGACCCTGTTATGCAAGGTAGTCATTTGAGATTCAAGGTGACTATCTTGGAGACTAAATAGGTGCATGTTTTAGACAATCTTTGCACCATTAGTCTTAGATTCTCCTCATCTTTATCAGAAGACTCATTGCGGGATGAGATGATTTTCGGTGTACGAATTGACAACATTTTAGTAAATCGATCATATTCGTATCGGGTGTGATAAGGTTATGAGATATATATAACAACAGAGTATAAAAAGATATGATTGACACATTTAGCAATTGAAACCCTTCGTTCATCATCATTGTTTCTTTACACTACCACCCACCACCATTGGGGCCGCCTCCTTAGCTACCACAGTCTACAAAATTCCAGTGATTGTTATACGTGTCAAACTCTCCTTCAACGCCCCTACTTCAGAATTGCAACCGTAGATTCAAAAACAAACGGCCTAAAATAAAAATAAAGTATTGTTTCTTTCATTGCTTTATAAACGTACAAGGTTAGATATTAGCTCGTATGTTACAGGTGTTAAAATAAAAATATTATATAATAGATTATGTATTATATATAATCTAATATATGTTATAAATATTATATCAATGAAATTCTTATATATAACAAATATATTTAAGTTATAGCTGATAGTATAAAAAGAAAAAAATTATTATTCATAAATATCCACAAACTTCTTTATATACAATTTAGAATACTTTATGTTTAACGATAATTAGCTACAAATTAAATTATATTTTAACAAAATTAACTTTTATTAAAGTATTTTTTATGAAACCTTATTTATTTCTAGAGAGAAATTATAATTAATATTGCATTGAATTAGCATTTATTAAAAAAAACTTTTTTAAAATCAAGATTTTTAGTAAAAATTGTAAACTTGATATGGTGAGGATATGTGGACAATCATATTTGAAACCTAGGTGTAGATGATGTGGGCATGATAAAAAATAATCATGTAACTTATAGTTATTTTGTTTTATTAGTATAGATAGGGTAATTCAAGTTTTAGTAGAGATTACTTCAATAAAAGTAAAGAACATTCAATAACTTCTAAATTTTGAAAATAAAACAAACGAGAAAGAGAGGCGAAGGTGAGTAAATGAGGTAGGAAATCAAAGAACTATACGCATGTCCATTACGCCTAATATGTTGTAAGTTATGCTTAAAAAGTTGCATTTTACTGTAGATCAAACTTGTAATTGATAGTAGTATAAATCATAACCTTTTATCACATAATAGATCAAGGCATCATATTAGCTTTTCTTTTATACTTTACTTGAATCTATTTTTATGCTAACTATATTGTTGATTATTTTCCAAACAGGAACCATCGATTTACAAATTTTATTAACCACAGAATTTAGTGATTGGCGTCAAATCTTTCTATGGATTGTTTTTTTTCGTCATTTTCGCCGTCAAAGTGCCTATGGTACCAGTTCATATTTAGTTACCCGAAGCTCATTAAGAGGCACCTACGGCGGGAACCGTCATCTTGGCGGGAATTCTTTTAAAATTGGGAATCTACGTCTTTTTAAGATTATCAATACCCATGTTTCCTAAAGCGACACTTTGTTTCACTCCTTTCATTTATACTTTAATGGCGATTGTTATAATATATGCTTCCTTGACCACTTTAAGACATCGATCTTAATAACATCATTGGTTACTCCTCAATAGCTCATATGAGTAAGAAAATAAGTTCAGAAGAAAACGTGAAACCCACCATATAATAAAGTGTGAATTGATTATCTTCATGCCATAAAGAAAGGAGAGCCATGAAATATATAATATACAGAATTATACGTACAACCCTTAGGAAAGAATGATGTACAGTAAACTATCACAATAACTTAACATATACGAACTTTATAGTCTAAGTGTATCTAATATCCCCTTCAAGCGAGATGGTGGTGGATCCAATGCGAAGTAACACATGAAAGAATTCAAATTGATGTCGACGAGAACCATGAATTATACAGTATACAAAATTACGCATACAACCCTTGGAAAGGAATGATGTACAGTAAACTATCACATGAACTTAACATGTACAAACTTTATAGTCTAAGTGTGTCTAATATAAAGGTAAATGTAATGTGTAATCCTTCTAATCAGGTTTGTCTGCATTAAGTATGAAATTTATAACACTTTATCCGAGACTTATTACCGTTTATACACTATTAATAAAACATTTCAAGGTGATGTTAAATCAGTAGTTTGAGACTTAGAAAATAGATTGGTACTACAAATTAATTATAATACCTCAATAAAACCCTTAATAAGAAAATTAGTGGAACCAGTTTCAATTAGAGAAAAAAAAGACTGTAGTGTATATAATTTTTCCTCTCAAACTAATATATGTCATTCAATAGTAGAGTTTGATCTTCATTAATTAGTGGTTGGTTTGGTTAAGGTGATGTGTTCGACACGTTACCATGTACATATTCTAGTTCAACAATGAGAGACCCACATATACGATGTGTATTTTCAAGCTTGGTTTTATCCAAGGAATTAGAGTTAGAAAGAGAGTCATGCCAATGATGTGCAATTGATAATGAAATACAGGGGTGGCCCTAGGGGTTGGGTGGGTGATTGTCAGAGCCTGATCTTTCAGAGGCCGAAATATTTTTAAAAATTATATATATAAATATATATATATATATATATATATACATACATATATATATATATTAAAATTTTATATATAAACTATTAATAAATACATTAACAGATCCAATACCATTGTGATTATCTAGCCTATTAAACTTTACTTAAGAGCTTTTAACATTTTAAATAATTTATCCCTAATAAAATTTACCTAATCTAAACATAATTCAATATAATAATACCAAAAATGCTAGTAGTGCCTTTTGGTTGGTTAATTAAGTAGATTTAGTCATATTGCTATAATAATTTCATTTTATTTATTATTATAACAATTATCTTCGTATTATAAATTTGTTATATACAAGTTGTTCGGTTTGAATTGTTATATGTCGTATTATAGAGACAATTTTTTATCTCACCTCTAATGTAGAGACTCTTAAGATTTCTCAGGACTGGCATTGGTCTAATGTGACACATACACGAGCTCCAAGAATACATTTGACAGACTTTATTACGGAGTAATCAATAATGACATAAAACTTGACACAAAATTACCAAAGAGGGTATAACATATATGAAAAAGAGAAAGTTTTGAAAGACGCACCCAAATTTTGTTGTTCTTGATTTGTACTTATATGAGAAAAAAATGTTATTAGTGGAAAGAATATGAGAGTAAATCCTTTTAGAAATCTTATCGAAAATACTAACGGATTACGAATGTACAACCCATGGGAAAAAGGTATTGTCAAATGCTAGTCAGTAGTTCCTTAATGTTTTATTAAATAACTAAAAAACTAGATTTTGATTCTTGGCGTGGTCTTTTTCATCGTTATATTACCAATGTTTTATATCCGTTTGTCATATTTGATTGTTTAGTAACGATTGTTTTTTAAAAATTATAAGATTCAAACTCTTGGGATAAAACTTAAAGTCTTCAATTGAAAAACTAGCTAACTTGTTGATGTTAATTAACTAGAATATATAAACATATAATATAATTGTCATACTATGTGCCATATTTTATTAAGTTTAAACTAATTATTGAGCTTATATATAGCTGTAGAATACTTATTTCAAATACTTATATTTATTGCTTATTCCTATATACACACACATGTATTAGAAGACTCTCACTTTTTTAGTCGTCAAAGAGTAACAAAACATATATATAATTTTGTTTAATTTGTTTGTTCTTCCAAGTTAAATATGCAGGACCGGTGAAGGGGTTCAATTACAACACAACAACATAAAGAGGAGATTAACCAAACTTAATCAAACAGTAAGACTGGATTAACCACAATAAGACATTAAGAACACAAGTAATATGAGAGACAGAACACAAGAGCAAGATACACAGTGAGATGGTTTTCAAGATTGCATTATATTGCTTTCTCAAGTTCTATTACAAGTGTTAGAAAACATATTGGAAAGATACAAGAACAAGGAATACTTATACTACAACCTACAGCCGGCTATACTTTGAAAGCCAGCTGGATACAATTGACTAGACACAAACAAAATCAAATGTAGAGTCAAAAGGCAGATTGTCTTTTGACTAGTGACTATGACATGCCATAGTTCACATCCTTATCTATTACAAAAAGAATAAAGTACATAAAATAGAAAGTTACAGACTCAAGACCTCAATGTACAGTTACCAAAAGCATGGACATTTTCACCAACTCATGTAAGTTGGTGACTTTACAGAGATACAGCGGAAAGGTGTCCAGCTTTATGGAACAGTACATCAGATAAAGCATGTGTCAACAGTTTTCGAAAGAAATCTGTCTTCATAAGTTGAAGCTTCGGAAGATTTCATATTTGGCTTCGGAAGATATTGGTCTTGGCTTCGGAAGATTTCACACTTAGAATATTTCTGTTGTATGTGTGAAACTTCCTAAGCATTCTTCTTCAATGCACTTATGCAGCATGCAGGATAGACTTTGGATGTTTAGGTTGCATCAGCCTCTTTATTAATCTCTACAAAGTCCCCCTAGGCTGATGCTACTAAAACACTTAGTAGACTTCAGATATCAACAATCCTCATTAGGATGATCACCATTCCTTTCTTCATAAGGTGATCAAGATCCTTCAGACTGTCAAAATGTCTTCTCATGTCAAAGAGATCATGCAGAGGCAACTGAAACATATCTTGCCATGTGTAAATGTCTTCAGTGCCTTGATCTCTAATGACATGCCATCTTTCTAGATTTGTGGTGTATGTCCAAGACAAGATGTGTCTTCCTGATGCTAGAGGAGCTGTTTGAATTAGATTTGATGTAGCATCCTCTAGTTGCACATCCTTAGGATGTTCTTACTCATCCTGGGATTTAGAAGAGGGTGTAGTCTTCTTCTTCTTTGGCTTTGGTATAGAATCCATCCTCTTCTTTCTCTTTATAGGGTTTAACTAAGAAGACTGGCCTACAGTATCAGATTGATCTTCATTGTCTTTCTCAGTTGGGACTTCCTCTCTCAGGCTCAGAAGGAGAGGGAGGTTGAACCTATTCTGGATCAGAAGATGAAGCTTGTTGAGATTCAACAGGAGGTCCAGGTTGTGTTGTCTTTGGTTGTTCAACCTAAACCTCCACTTCAGGTGGGGCTTGACTTGGAGGGGAGTGTAGGTCAATGAGCTCTCCACTTTTGATCTTCTGCTTGATCACCCTAATATGCTCATCCATAATGGATAGAGACATGGGCCAAGTCTCCTTCTGGAGAATCCATATAGCTTTAAGAAGCTCATCATCCTCTGTATGTCAGTAGATTTCTTCATTTTCTTTTGGATGATGGCTCTTGATTTGGCAGCTTCTTCCCTTAGCTTTCTCTTAGTTGTCTTTCTGTACTCAAACTCAACATAGTCATAGGACAAGGAAAGAAGTGCTTCTGTCTGATAGAGGCATGTGGCACTCAGGTAGTTGATCATCTTGATCATATCTTCTTCTTTGTCTACCTGAGGTTTTTGTTGAACCACATCCTTAAGTGCAGGACTTTCTTGAATTAGGGAGAGGGTAGGCATATGCTTGTATAGTCTTTTCTTTCTTCTCTCTTCTTTGACTTGTACTAGAAGCTCTACATCCCCTGCCTCCTTCTTCTCCCTTGACCTTTCCAGGTCAACCAGTTCATTTAACTCATTTAAGGGAAGAGAAATGACACTGTCTATGTCATAGTTCCTTGTCTGCAGATAGTTTATCCTGACTGCCCTTAACTCATCATTCTGAGTGTCTGGTCTGGGGTAGCCCTGATAGCAGACTCCATGAGTCTTGAAGACCCAGCAGAGGAACTTTCTCCTTTTAGCCTCCTTTTCCTCTCTCTCTCCTCCTCCTCAATCTCCTCAGATGCCATTTTTATTTTTCCTTTGTCACTCACAGACCTCTGTGACTCAGGGTGGAGAGACTTTGGCCTTTATTGCTTGATGCAGCTTCTGAGCTCTGGCCAGAGAGAGGTTGAGAATCACCTTCACTATCAGGTGTCTAAAACAGGGCATTGATCACAACAGCAGTTGTTGGTGATAAGACTGGCTCTCAGGTTCTGTCACTGGGCCTTCAGCCAAGGTTTCCCCTATGAAACTAATCTTAGAGTCTGCCTTAACATCTAGTTGACCGATGTCATTACCTGATTCCCACAGTCTCCTTCTAAGGCTGAACTCTACAGTGATCCTGTCTTGGATTCTTTGAGCCAACCTGTCAGCTTGTCTTGATTTGCTTGGATTGAAAAATGGCATGTTGACTAGATCCAGACTTTCATAATAGTTCAAGGTCTGAAAGTTGAAGATCTCTTGCTGCCCTTGAACTTTCATGATGATTAGGGCTCTCCTGTTGCTGTCATACCTCCATCCAATGATATGATTGGAAGTGGATGGAGATGACACTGCCCTTGGTATCTCTTCCTCAAACAAACACTATAACAAGGAGTCTATGGAGTTTACATTAATGTGAACTTGAGGAAGTTGTTGAGTAGGAACAATTACAAGTGAGGATGGTGAGTCCTTAGTGTCCATACTCTCTAAAGAACTCCTAGGTTCTATGGTAGTAATGCCTTTCTCTCCCTTTTTTGTAGAATCACCCACTTGCATAGGTGAGCTAGGAGTTAGGTCAATCACCTCCATAGATTCTTGTGTTCCTGGTTGAGGTCTTCTTAAAGGTCTCCCAGCTAGTTTTTCCTTAAGATATGAAATCTCAAGTTGCTAATCATTGACCCTGTTATGCAAGGTAGTCATTTGAGATTCAAGGTGACTATCTTGGAGACTAAATAGGTGCATGTTTTAGACAATCTTTGCACCATTAGTCTTAGATTCTCCTCATCTTTATCAGAAGACTCATTGCGGGATGAGATGATTGGACCAAAGTCCTCACTCTCACCACCAGTTTTAGGTTCTTGGCTGCTGGTTTTCTCTGCTCACTAGCAATCTCAGTTGAGATGTCAGTGGGCTGAGTTGCTATGGTTGAGGTCTTAATTATGAATCACTTTCAAAAGTGAGAGCCTCTTCCATATGGACATCCTGAATAGGTTCAGAAGTGTCCACCTCAGTAGTAGGTGACTGCTGGGGGCTAGAAATAGGAGCCTCAGAAGCACTCATCTCTCTTTGAGTGGGGGAAAAGAAGAGAGAATCATGGTACTCACTGAAACCTAGATCTTCATCAGTGTAGAAATCAAGGTTGGGAATTGGTTGGTTGAGATCAATAGGCTGGGGATGGTAACTGTCTCCTGAAGGTTGATCACTTGAGTGTTGAGACTCAGAGTGATGGCTTAAGGCAGTTTGGCTAATGAGCTCATCAGGCTGAGCATGAGGAACCTCAGCACTAATCCTTGAAGAGATGGGAGTGGTCTGCTCCTCAGGAGAATTAAGAGCTCCACTGTCCACTTCCTCCTATGTGGGTAAGTATATGGGGGCCTCCACAGACTGAATAGTCTGAGCAGGGATTCGTTTGGATTTTCTTTGGTAAGTGAGGGTGATTAGAGGCTGTGTGGGTGGTTGGGATGTAGCAGGTGTGGGTTCAACACTAGCTTGTGCTGCTAGGTTGTCACCTTGAGCAATGAGCTCTAACATTTTGGGACTAGGGTTGTTTCTATCCCCAGAAAAGCCAACAGTGGGCTTTCTCAGTATTTTAAAGATATCGGGCTTCATATGTTCCAGTTTAAGAATGTTACCTATTTCCCTTAACTGTGAGCCCAGTTCACAGTTAAGAATGTACTGGACATATCTAGGAAACATGTAATATTTTAAGGAGTCTAAGTTAGCAAGCAAGTTGGTATAAACAAACTGAGAATACCTAAACTTGACCCCCTGAATCATTCCATGGATGATGAAGGAGAGATCCTGAGGAATCTGGTCCCATCCATCATGCTTGTTTGATAAGTTGTGGATGACCACATGGAGCAGAAATCTCTATTGGCATGAGACCTTCCTTTTCCTAAAGGTCTTTACAAAGAAATCTCCCTCATATCCCATCTGCTCAAAGGAATGATTAACAGCTTCCTTTGGGAAGAACACCTCACCTTCTTCATCATCCAGCTGAAGATGCATGTTGATGATGGTTGGAGTGATAAAGACTGTTCTCCCCTGCACTGTGGCAGATAGTGCCTTCTCCCCATCCATGACAACCTCTTGGCAGGTTTTCCAAAATTCAAGCAGATGATCCTCATAGAGTGGAGGATCAATGGTTAGGGAGGTGAAGTAGTTTGGCAAAGCTAAGAATCGACGAACCTCTGAGAAATGAGGATCTTTCTCAGAGCTTAACAGAGCAACTTGGTTATGTTGCATGTGTAGCTACATGGTAAAGTTTGGGTCATTTCTGTGAGCAGGGTTGGCCATTGTGAGGTAGCTTAAAGATGAAAGAAGGAAGAAAGAAATTTTAAAGAGAAATTTGGGGTTTTAGATTTGGAGGAAGAACAGATGATTGAAAGAGGGGGAAACCGTTAGGTTTATATGTGAAAAGGATTTCAGATAAAGTTTAATGAAAGAGGATAAACTTTGAAATCAGAATGTCAGTCCCACCTCTGAAAAGTAGTTTACTTTTGCTCAAAAAGTTGTTATTTTGGAAGTCAAAAAGCTTCTGAAGGTTAATTATCTTCGAAAGTTTTAATGAAAAAGCTTCCGAAGCTAAAATGACTTCGGAATATTTTCCTGAGAGTTTTAAAAATTTTGCTTCGGAAGAGAAATTAAAACAAGAATGCTTTGTATATAAAACAACAAAGCTTTCGAGAGTTAATTTTGCTTCGGAAGTAAATGGTCCTTGAAAATAAATAAATGTTTGAGACAAGTATTTAAGCTTCGGAATATAGATTGGAAACCTCTTCCGAAGGTAAATTTCTTAGACAGTCATTTATTTTGAAGGCATGATTTGTTTCCGAAGTTAAAAGCATAGCTTCCGAAGGATCAAAAATTGTCAAAAATCTAAGGAAAGTCTTCAAAAAGATATTTTCATCTAAAGAAAATAGGAGCTTATGAAAGTGATGAACTAGACAACTTAGGACACATGTATTTTAAGAAATAATAAGAATTAGTTTTAAGAAAAACCTACTCAAAGTTAATCATCCTAATAGCTTATATTAGATATTTAAATCTCTGTTCATCAAAAGCCTTTGTAAACAGATCAGCATATTGTTCATCCGTGTGAACTTTGACCAGTTTAATTAATCCATTTTCATAGTTATCTCTTATTAAATGATACCTGATATTGATATGTTTGGTCCTTGAGTGCTGCACAGGGTTCTCTGTGATTGAGATAGCACTGTTGTTGTCTATGTGAATGGGAGTCTCCTTGAAGTTTAACTGTTAGTCCAGCATTTGATTCTGAATCCAAAGCACTTGAGCACAACAGCTTGCAGCAGCAATGTATTCAGCTTTAGCGGTTGATGCAGAGACACATGATTGTTTCTTGCATTTCCATGAGGCAACCCTTCCACCAAGGAACTGACATCCCCCAGATGTAGACTTTGCAGTCATGTTGCAACCACCATAATCACTATCTGTATAAGCATACAGATTGAAGTCAGGATTCCTTGGGTACCATAAACCAAGTGTTGAAGCACCTTTGAGGTATCTTAGAATCCTCTTGACGGTGATGAGGTGAGACATCTTAGGGTTGGCTTGATATCTTGCACAGATGCATGTAGCAAACATAATATCAGGCCTGCTAGCAGTAAGATACATAAGAGACCCAATCATAGCCCTATATAAGTGTTCATCTACACACTCCCCCTCAAGATCAGGTCCAAGGGAGTGGTTTCTGGCTATGGATGTCTTAGTAATCTTACAATCAGTCATGTTGAACCTTTTGAGTATGTCTTGAACATACTTTGAATGACTTATGAAGATTCCATCTTCAACTTGCTTCACTTGAATTCCTAGAAAGAAATTGAGTTCCCCCATGGCACTCATTTCAAATCTGTCTTTCATCAGCTTCTCAAAGTCTTTGCAGAGCTTTGGATTAGTTGAACCAAAGATGATGTCATCCACATACACTTGAACTAGCAATATGTCACTTCCTTGTCCTTTGATGAAGAGAGTTCCATCTATAGTACCTCTCCTGTATCCATGTTTACAAAGATACGTAGACAGTGTCTCATACCACTCTTGGGGTGCCTGATGCAGCTCATAAAGAGCTTTGTCAAGCTTGCAGACATAATTAGGATGATCACGATCTACAAAACCAGGTGGTTGTTTGACATATACCTCTTCATCAATCACTCCATACAGAAAGGCACACTTCACATCAAGCTGAAAGACCTTGAAGTTCTTGGATGCAGCAAATTCCAGGAATATCCTAACAGCTTCTAATCTTGCTACTGGAGCAAAGACATCAGTGTAGTCAATCCCTTCTTCTTGTGCGTATCCTTGAACAACTAGTCTAGCTTTGTTCTTGATGATGATGCCTCTATCATCCTTCTTATTCCTAAACACCCATTTGGTTCCAATGGTAGTCTTCCATAAGAAGAGGACAAAGGTTCCAAACTTTCTGCCTTTTGAATTGAAGCAGCTCTATTGCATAGCTTCAACCCAACTTCCATCCTTTAGAGCCTCATCAACTTTCTTTGGCTCTATCTGGGATAAGAAACAAGAGTGAAGACAAACATTTGCTTCATGGGTTTGTCCTCTTGTTCTTACCCTTGTGACAACATCTCTAATGATGTTTGTGGTGGGGTAAGACTTGTGGATCCTAAGCTAAGGGATCACAGCAAGTTGCTAAGAAAGATCTAAATTAGAAAAATTAGATCTGGCATAGATGTTTCTCCCACCTCATCAACACACTTTTCAAGAGAAACTTGATAGTGTGTGACATCATTGATGTTCTCATCTATGGTGTGGTTAGTAGCATCAAGAAATTATTGATCATTGTCACCACCACCATTGTTGTCTTCCAAAATTGAGGTATTCTTATATGGTTGTGGAGCCTTTGAGCTGGAATTTGAAGGCACCCCAGATGTATCAGCTGAATTGTCATTGTAGTCATGATAGAAACCTCATTCGCAGAAGTAGTTCCAACTAGAGCTAAAGATGTATGACTTGAAGGTCTTCTTAGCTCAAATCTTGGATTAGGATCCCCTGTATTTAGATTTTCTGCAGATCCTGAAACATTCTCACAAGATTTGTTAAAACAGTTGGTAACTAAATCAAGATCAAATAGCCAATCAGGACCAGAACCAGCCACATAGGGTGTGTGTTCATTGAAAGTCACATTGGCTGACTCCTCAACAATTCTAGTTCTAAGATTGTAAACTCTATAAGCCTTAGCTTGAGAAGAGTATCCAATAAAGTGTCCATCATCTGATTTCTTAGCAAACTTGGCAATTTCATCTTTGGTATTCAAGATGGTGCAAGGACATCCAAATGACCTGAGAAAACCAATGAAAGGTTTCCTCTTGTGCCAGAGTTCATAAGGAGTCTTGCCATGAATCTTAACTACTAACACTCTGTTCTGCACATAGCATGCAGTGTTGACTGCCTCTGCCCAGAAGGTGATGAGTAGCTTAGAGTCAGACAACATGGTTCTTGCAACTTCAATCAGTGTCATGTTTCTCCTCTCAGCAACAGCATTCTGCTGAGGAGTCTTAGGAGCACTGTATTGTCTTGTAATACCCTTTTCATCACAGAATGTATCATGGATTTGGTTCTTAAATCCAGTTCCTTGATCACATCTTATGTTCTTGACCTTGTGATCAGATTGATTCTCAATCTTTAAGATGAAATTCTTCAGAATCTCAGGCGACTCATCCTTAGTTCTAAGGAAGAAAATCCAGGTGAATCTTGTAAAGTCATCTGTGATCACTAAACAGTAAGAGGTCCTTCCTAAACTCATTACACTGGTGGGGCCATAGAGATCCATGTGTAACAAGTGTAGGGGTGTAGTGATGGAGTTTCTTTCCTTAGGCTTGTGAGAAACCTTATGCTGCTTCCCTTTCAGGCATGCAACACAGTGGTCATCACTTGTAAACTCTTTCTTTGGCATTCCAGTTACCAAATCATACTTAATTAGTTTATTCATGTTCTTAAAGTTTACATGGCACATTATTTTATGCCATAGGAAAGACTCATCACTATTTGCTTTAGACAGAAAGCATGAAACTTCTCCAGAGAGAGAGGTTTCTTGCAAGTCCATCTTGTACATGTTTCCTTTCCTGGGGGCTCTAAGCAGGATATGCTCATGAGGAATGACCACACCAGGCTTGAGAACAATGCATTCATGCTCAGTTAAGGGCATGTTATGACTCTGATCACAAAATTGGGATACACTCAGAAGACTGTACCCAAGCTCCTTGACAAAGTTTACCTTTTCAATGCTGAGCTTACCATATGTGACCTTGCCCCATACTGAAATGTAACCACCTTCATCTCCTCCAAAAGCAACTGGTCCTCCATCAATCCTTTCAAAGTTCTGGAGTAGTGACCTATTGCCTGTCATGTGCCTGGAACAGCCACTGTCTATGATCCAGACATTTTTGTTTGTCTTCAGCTGTCCCTGCACAAAGAAAATGATTAGGTACATTTGGAAGCCCAAGCCTTGCTTGTCTTGGGCTCATTGAGAGAAACAGAAGGTAATACAATAGTAATAGATCCTATGGTTGTGCTAAGAGGATCCTGAGCTGTTGTTGATGGAGAATTTTCAGTCACTTGGTCTTTCTTAGACTTCCACACCACCTTTAGAGTCTTGGACTTGACCTTCAAAACTTCAGAATCTTTTGGAACTTCAGAAGATTCTGCAGACACTACAGCAGACTTCAGTGCTTCGGAAGAACTCCTATCTTCCGAGACCGACTTCTCTTCCGAGGGTAATTTTCCACTTTCCTTCTTCTTAGACTTGGAGCTTCCGAAGGAAACAGTTTTTCCTTTCGAAGCATGAATCTTCTTGAGACCCTTTGAAGTCTTTGTCTTAGTCATATGGATAGTACCTTAGGATTATAGGGACAATCCTTAGCAATGTGAGTGGTACTTTCACACATGACACATACCATTTTCTCCTTCACAAGAGTCTTCTGCTGGGAACAAGACTGTCTTTGGTCATATCCCTTCTCCGCCTTCATCTTTGCAGATGTTGAGACAGTCCTTTTGGGCTGGGAACTGTTCTTGGAGTTTGATGGTCTAGGCTGTGCAACAGTGGTACACAGCAGATCAGTCTTCTTCTTGTTATTGAGATGATTTGAACAAGAACCAGAACTCTTAGCTGAAGAGTTTTGGTTGATGTCTTCAGTCCTTACTACTTCAAACCCTACAGAGATGAAAACTTTTTTTGCTTAGAGTCAAAAGTAGCCTTGATCTCTTGAGCCTTCCTTGCCTTTCTTTTGCTCTTTCTGATCAAGTTGTTTCTCATGGACTTGGTCATCATAGTCTTATTCTTCTCCTCAGAAGGATAATGGCCCTTCTTAGAACCCTCCTCTTTACTCTTCTCAGAGGAATTCTTCACTATCTCTTCTTCATCCTCTTCACTTATAGGTTCTATGAGAGGAAGCTGATCTTCACAAGTTCCACACCTAGGAGGTCTTACAGACAAGATTGTGTGTGGAAGAGCTATCTCATTGGATCCCAATCCCTACCTGTTTTGATAGCATACCTTGTTATACAGGGATGATGATATCATGTTCTTGAAGGTCTCTTCTACATGAACACTCTTTTCTGTCTTGGCTTTGCTGATCACAAGCTCAGCCTGGCACTCAGTCAGCTTGGTTATGAGATCTTTGATTTTAGTCCTAAAATTTGTGTGTTCATGTTTTAGAACTGAAATGGTTTTCTCTAGGTCCTCTATCTTCAGTTTATAATCATTTTTAGACTTTATAAATCAGATTTTAAAATGTTTAAGGACTCAAGATCAGATCTCATCTCCAAGTTATAGGACCCGTATCTATTGGCTTTAGCAATGCATTCAGGAGTACAGAAATATTCCAATACCTTGGCTTCATCATGATCTGCCATCAATGCTTGGTTTGGAGAAGCATATTCCACCTGAAAGCTCCACTCAAAGCCTTCTTCTTCAACAGCAACAGCAGCCTGCTGCTTTTGTAACATCCTGTATTTTTTACGTTAATTAAAAGTTAACGTCATTTAATCTTGTAAGGACTATTGTTGCCTAATATAGAACTCATGGGTTACTTATGACTATATTCTTATTTTGACTTTAATTCTTAAATTTGAAACTTAATAATGTTAATTATTACTTAATAAATAAATTATAATTATAATAATAATAATCATATCATGATAATAATAATAATAACTAATTATAAGTGTAATAATCATAATAATCATAATAACAATAATAATAATAATAATAATATAATAATACTTGAATAAAAAAAGTTAGATTAAAGTTTTGGGGGGTCTTATTGTCATTTTATAAACTTTAAATAGAAGTTTTATGCATAAAATGATAAGAAATCAAAGTTGGAGGGCTAATTGTGTAAATTTAATATAACCCAAACCACCCACCCCCATTACCCCGTATTTCCGGCAACCTCGCCGGCCGGACTCCGGCCAGTCCGGCGAGGCTCCAAAACTCACCAAAACCCTTCGAATACGACCCCAAACCGTTCCAAACCATTCGTGTACGTGATTCGAACTTGATTACCCACCTTAATTGTGTTCAAACACCAGTTACAAAGCCATTGTCGTTCGAAGTAAACGAAGCTTTAATTCGTACCCGTTTAAGCATTAAATCACAATAATAATCGAATTAACTTAACATGAACCATCTATTATCTATCACTAATCGACTACAACGTTCAATTACTCCTAAAACAAGCCCAAACATCAACTTTGATTACCCACTTAGTCGCAACCTATCTTCTACTCGAACACCATTCTCTAGACTTCAAGACCTGAAATTGACAAAGGGCTTTTGTACAACAAGGGTCTTGGAAACTTCTTGTGCAATGGATTTGTTTAACATCATCATTTGAACATCAAACCAGTCGTACGTGTGTCGCGGCCTTAGCACCGTCTGTTCATCATCAGTTCATCTTCGAATCGGGTAATTAAACCTACTTACATGTTCGATTTCATCTAAAGAACAAAAGCCCCAAACCTAATTTGATTCATAACATTGTGTAGGACCGAGTTTGTCACTTAAACACTTGGATTTCTCTCAAACTCACTTATAGAAACACTCAACTCAGATGGAGTAAAGTCTTTTACAAGAGTTGATAATAATATAATAAGTAGTAAAGGAACACACAGAAATAAATTTTCAAGGCACTTGTATATATTACTTCTCAACTCAAGATATTACAAGACTCTTACAAGCATGATACATGAGTTACAATGAGAGACTATATATACTAGATCCTACAGCCGGATATACTTTGATACCAGCTAGAAACCTAAGACTAAAGCATATACTACAATGCTAAAGTTAAGGTATCTTAGATAAAGTATTATCTAAGATATGGTAGTCATGAAATGTCCATGACTTACCTTTTGTCACCAACTAAAGATGGCAACTGTACTAACATAAAAAGGTAAACAGTGGATTAAAGTATGGTCAACTACATGGGCTTTTGAGAAAACGCCATGCAGTATCTCAGAGATTTGCAGTGGAGTGTCAGGGAGACCATACTTATGTCCACTGGATAATAGCAGTGTTTTTCGAAGGTAAGTTGGCTTCAGAAGAACAAGTTCCTTTGAAGCCACTTATACTTCGGAAGAGGCTTCTATACTTCTGAGGCTTGAGGACTTCTGTACTTCGAAAGTTGACTTCATATCTTTCTTTCTAAGTCTTGAACTTCGGAAGTAGGTTCTTTGTCTTCGGAAGTTGGAGTTTTTCCTTCGGAAGTAAGTTTTACACTTTGTCTTCGGAAGAGCTCCTTTTTCCTTCGGAAGTTCCACACTTTGCTTCGGAAGTCCTTTATTTGTTGTACCAAAATCTTCTAAGTGACTTGGGTTTGGTTGCACCAGCCTTTCTAGATCCAACAAATTCCCCCTAGGCTGATGCTACCAAAACCTCACTTATTTCTACTTCTCAAAGCTTTTAGCACCAGGGACAAAAGATATTTGTTGTCTCTTTGTTCTTCGCTGAAGTGGTGCTGAGAAGCTTGTACAAGTCATTGGTGGATAGGAGATCCAGTCTATCACTCTGAATGACATGTACCCTTTGTTGTGTCCCCCTGAAAAGAGTTAGTTGATGGGAGTTATAGTCATACTCCCATCTTACTATGGATTCAAGTTCAGGACCTTCAACCATTTGTAAAAAGGCTTTGCCTTTGGTTGCTGATCCCTTCCTTTCCTCCTCCTCTCTCAGTTTCAACTCTGCTTCAACCTTGCTTGTAGCAGTTAGCTCGGCCATATGTAGGGTGCCTAGATGATTTCTGATATGGGCAGCTACATCAGAGTTTGAAGGGTTGGAGAATGTCTTCTCTGCTAACTCAGCAATGTCAAATCTGCTTAAGTGTAGCAGAGATGAGGCACTCAGCCTGTTGAGCTCTCCATTCTCTTTTTCAACAACAAAGTTGTGAGAAGAGTCTTTGAACCTCCACTGGATGATCTTCTTTCTAGGTGCAAGAGGTTGTCTTGGCACCCGGTCGCTTTTCTTGGTATCCAATAGAGTCACCAGCCTTCTCCTTAACTTCTTTTCTTCCTCATTCAAAGTGTCTGAATTGAGGCCAAGGAGATTTACAGCTTGGTCCAATGTTCCTCTGGGCAGATCAAGAAATTGATCTCTAGTGAGGGAACTTGAGGATCCGTTAACATAGGTCAAATTGATAGAATCCTCCTCACAGGAGATATCGCTTAGAGTTGTGCATTTTATGAGCTTTGTCTTGACTGCCTTGAATTCTTCTAAGGAAAGATGTTTAGAAGGCTGAGGGGATGGTTTGATGGGTTGGGTTGATGGTAGGTTGAGGTGTTTGGGTTCTGGCTAGAGTTTTGGATTGGAGGATGAGTAGTTTAGGTGGTTGAGGTGAAGGGTTTGGTAGGGGTGATGGTGTAGGTTCAGGGGTGTATGGTTCAGTGGTTGGTTCGGTTCGATGGGGAGTGAAAAGGGTATAGGTTCAGGTTGTGGTTGGGTTTGGAGTTTGGGTTGAGTGGTTGCTTTGAAGGTCATCTCCTGTCCCCTTTTATGCATCTCCTTCCTCTTCCCCGCACGAATGTCAACCTTAATGTCACTGACATGTTGTTGGAGAGTCTTTTCTAACATAGGACCCACCTGCCTGCCAGAGAAGCCATAAGCTTTGAGATAGCTCTTCATCCAGGCCTTCTCACCTATTTTCTTGGCAGCTGTTAGTCCTGCTTCCTCTTCCTTCTTCTTCTTCTGCAATAGCTTTTCCCTTTCAGCTCTCTTTCTCTCTTCCTTCATTTGATCTTGCTCTTTGTTGAAGAGCCATAAGATCGTATCATTGTTATGTGGAGATAATTCTTCTTGAGAGAAACCTCTGGAGTTAGGGAAGTTATCCTTTCCCTCCTGAGCTGTAGATCAGCTTCTTTTTCTTTCCTCTCCCTTTCTTCTTCTAAGGCCAACCTTGCAGCTTCTTCTTTTTGTTGTTTTAGAAGCAAGGTTGCCTTTTCCAGCTCTATTAAATCCTCTAATGGTAGAAGGAGTACATCTTCAGTTGCAGCTTCTATACTAACAAGTCTATCAATAATCTCTACCCTTTTTCGGTTGTTGACCGCCTCCTGGTTGGCTGCAGCTGCTTTGGTACTTGCAGCTAGCAGTTTTCCAGTAGTCAGCCTACCTTTTCTTTTGAGTTTCTCCAACCTTTCTTTCTTCTGAAGCTCTTCCAAAGTCATCTTCCTTTTTCCTTTGATGTCTTCAGAAGTACTAGACTTTGGGGGTTCTTGGATGGAAGATTCAGGTTGAGTAGTAGAGATGGGAGCTGGAGTTAATGTTGATGTTAGAGCTAAAGGTTGGGTGAGAAAATCCTCCCTATTAACCTCAGATGCAAGTTCCAAGATTGCATCTATGACTATTAGATCACCGGATAATGAGAATAGTCCTTCCGCAGCAGCAATCTCAGCTTCGAAAGTTTGAAATTGTTCTTCCGAGGCTTTGAATTGTTCTTTGATAGTCTGTGAAAATGCACTATCTGTCCCAACTATTTCAGTTGGTGGGCCATTAGTCCTTGTTTCCCCTTCGAAGTTAATCTTAGGTTTCACGTGGACCTTAGGTTGACCAACTTCCTCAATAGTGGTAGAAGGTGCATTAACCTCCGAAGCTCTTGAGCTCCGAAGTAGATAACAGACATATCAGGACTTGGCTATTCTATAAGAGATTCCAATTGGAACTTGTTAAAGAACCTATTGAGATCTTGGAGCATCCTTTGATCCACTTGAATGACAACTGGGAGGCTCAGGGAAAATTGAAGCTTGTTGCACAGGATATTTTGATCTGAAGGAAGTGAGAGCTTGACGGGGTTTCCCTTGTGTTGACTTTGTCTCTGAACACTCTCCCACTTTTTGGTAGCATCATCCTGAGAGCTTGATGAGCTAGAGGAAGAGGTCAAGGAGACCTGAGTTGGTACATGCCTAACAGACCTCTCAATCTGTTTCTCAGCTAGTTTGGCCTGAGAGTTTCAATCTCAAGTTGCTGAGTGGCAGACCTATCCTCTAAAGTCCTAACCTTGGATTCAAGTTGAGACTTTAGAAAGTAGGTCTTGAATGGTAAGTTGCATTCTTCCTCATCTTCTTTTGAAGAATCACGGGGAGATGAGGTAACATACCTTGTATGTTCTCCTCACCACCAGATATGGTTTCTGGGCACCCTAGTTTCCCTTGCTCAAAGATGTCTCTTTGAAAGTCATCAAAAGGCATGGTTGTCGTAGATTCAGTCTCAGTGATGTTACCACTGTCCTGAGGATCCATGACACTCATTTAGTAGTGGCAGCTGAATCTACATGAGTCCCCTCCACATCAGTGGGACTCACCTCAGTAAAGGTTTGCTGATGGGGGCTAGAGATAAGAGGCTCTCTAGGCTCTGTTGATCCTTGAGAGGGTGTTGTGGATCAACTTCATTGCCCTTAAGATACATAATCTCTTCATCAGCTCTAATTAAAGGTCAGTAAAGGATATGGAAGTGAAACCTAATGACCCGGGACTTTGATCAATGTCTAAAGGCATTGAGCCTATGATAGGGTTGTCCTTTTTTGGCTGCTCAGGGGAGTATAGAGACTCACCCTAAGGACTTCATCTTGGGTTTCAGCTCATGGGTCTGAGACTGAGGAGACTCAAGATCCATATTGAGGTCAATTGTGAAGGATGGTTGGACCTCAGGCTGAGTGGGAGCCCTTTGTTCCACTCTAGCCTTTATGGGTAGAACATGAGGAGCTTGTTCAATGAGAGAAGATTGAACAAGGGTTGTTTGGGACGTCTCTAATAAGTAACGGTAATGGTTGGAGAAGGTAGATTTGGCAAAGTGAGGGTAGTTGCTGGTGTGGGTTCATCACCTATGGGGATAACAAGGATGTCACCAGGAGCCATTGGCTCAATCATACCTGGAAGAAGTACAGTATCTATTCCGGTGAAGTTGGTGGACATTCTCTTCAAAGTCTTGAAGATGGTTGGCCTCATTTGAGGAACATTCAGAACACCTGCACAGACAAGCTTGCTCTGGTCCAGCTCGCAGTTGATTATGTGCTGGATAAACCTGGGATACATGAAGAATGTGTCCTTTTGAAGATTTCCCATGAGGTTAATCAGCACAAATCTTGAATAGTTGAAGCGGAGGCTTTTCACAAACCATGAACTAGGCACCCAAGTTCATATGGGATTTGATCCCATCCCCCAGATTTATTTGACAAGCAGTGAAGAACCACATGTAGCAGGAACTTCCATTTGTAGAGAAGTTAAATTTGTAGACAGTTGACCTGCTAACGTCTCCCCATATCCCATTTGGAGATAAGAGTTGTCCAAATCTGCTTTGGGGAATTTTGTTGGAGCGCCCTCATCATGAAGCTCTAGATGCTCCCTGATGATCTGTTCAGAAATGACCAACTCCTGGCCACAATGCTCGATCGAATGACACGAACCCCATTTAGGGTTTCAATCTGACCATTTGCCCAAAATTCAGACATATGGTTTGAGTAAATTGTGGGGTTTACAGTCAGAGCGGTGTGTAGTAAGAAGATTGAGTTAGAAAGGAGATGATGTCTGAGAAGTCAACATTCTTGAAGAATCAAGAAGTGCGATTTGGTTTGTTGAGAGTTGGTGCCATTTGGAAAGGTGATGGGGATGATTGAGCTGGGGTAAAGTTAGAGAGGAGAAATTTCTAGGGCAGTAAAATTTGCAAGTAAGAAATGAAATTGAGTAGTCGAGATTATTAAAAGATTGTGGAAAGGCGGCGGTAATGGGGGTAAGGATAAGGTGATGTGATGGTTTAGTGGATGAAATGACAATGGCGGTAAGGTTAAAATCAGTTAAATAATCTGACATCATTAACAAAATCTTTGCTTTTTACAGTGTGGGGCCCAAGAAATTTACGTTACACAGTGAAATCTCTCTTCCGAGTGTAAAAAATTTCGAAGGTAACTTGTCTTCCGAAGGCAATTCTTACTTCCGAAGTCAAAACTTTGCTTTCGAAGGTTAGAGTTGCTTCCGAATAGAGAATTTGTAAGTTTGAAAGTAGATCTGATATACAATCAATCGCTTCTTCCGAGGCCAAAAATTCTTCCGAGAAGAAAGTTATCCTTTGAGAAATTTTGCTTCGGAAGATATGAGAATGTCTTCCGAAGGTTAATTTCTCTTTGGAAGGAATTTACACTTAGAAAATTTCAGAGAGAATTTCTTGTAACAATGCTTAAATTGTATTGACACAAGACTTATATATTGAAAAGGTTTTCAAAAAATATCAAATTAATCAATGTTTATCATCCCAATAGCTGTTATGAGATACTTGAACCTTTGTTTATCAGAAGCTTTGGTGAACAAATCAACATATTGTTCATTTGAATCAACTTTGATTAACTTGATTAGATTTTTCTCATGAATATCTCTAATGAAATGATACCTGATGTCAATATGCTTTGCTTTGGAGTGCTTCACGGATTTTCAGTAATGGAGATAGCACTGTTGTTGTCAATATGGATAGGAGTACTCATAAAGTTAATCCATAGTCTAACATTGATTTTGAATCTATAGCAGTTGAGCACAACAGCTAGCAGTAGCAATGTATTCAGCTTCAGCAGTTGATGTAGAGACACAGGATTGTTTCTTGCATTGCCATAGATGATCCTTCGACCAAGAAATTGACATCCTCCTGATGTTGATTGCTTGTCAATATCGCAGCCTCCATAGTCACTATCAAAGTATCCATAAAGATTGAAATCCTTGTTTCTGGGATACCAGAGACCTAGTTTAGGTGCTCCTTTGAGGTATCTAAGGATTCTCTTAACAGCAGCTAGGTGAGACACCTTTGGAGCAGCCTGCTATCTTGCACAAATGCAAGTAGCAAACATGATATCAGGTCTACTGGCTGTTAGAAACATCAGAGAACCATAATTTCCCTATACTGATGTTGATCAGTATCCTCCCCCTCAAGGTCAGGACAAAGATTATGGTTTCTAGTATGGGTGTCTTGGCAGGCTTGCAATCCTTCATCTCAAATCTTTCTAAGATGTCTGAGACATATTTAGATTGATTAATGAAGACCCTTCCTTCACTTGCTTTACCTGAATTCCAGGAAAAAGTCCATTTTTCCCATGGAGCTCATCTCAAACTTCTTCTTCATAATGCTCTCAAAGTCCTTGCACATTTGGTCATTTGAGGAACCAATATGATGTCATCAACATAGACTTGTACGAGCAAAATGTCCTTTCCAGATTTTCTGATGAAGAGAGTCTTATCAATGGTACCTCTAGTGTATCCATTCTTCAGAAGAAACTGAGACAAAGTCTCATACCATAGCCTAGGTGCTTGGTGCAACCCATATAGAGCTTTATCCAATTTGCACACATAGTTAGGGTGTTGTGGATCTTCAAATCCTGGAGGTTGGCATACATAGACTTCCCTATCTATATCCCCATATAGAAATGCACACTTGACATCAAGTTGGTATACTGTGAAGTCCTTGGATGCAGCATAAGCAAGGAAGATCCTAACTGCCTCAAGTCTTGCAACTGGTGCAAAGACATCAGTATAATCGATTCCTTCCTCTTGAGTGTATCCTTGAACTACAAGTCTTGCCTTATTCTTAATGATCAAGCCTCTATCATCTCTCTTGTTTCTGAAAACCAAGTTGGTGTCTATAGGTACTTGACCAGATGGTAGCAGACATAGGTTCCATACATTCTGTCTCTTGAATTGAAGCAGCTCCTCTTGCATTGATTCAATCCAGCTACTATCTTTCAAGGCATCTTCTACCTTCTTAGGTTCCATCTGAGATAGAAAGCATGAGTACAAGCAGACATTCCCTTGATGAGTCTGTCCTCTTGTTCTCACACCCTCAAAGACATTCCCTATGATGTTCTCAGTTGGATGAGTGTTGTGAATCCTAAGATGAGGAATCACTTCCAGTTGCAGAGATAGATCCAAATTAGACATATTCTACTCAGGAACTGGAACACTCTTTCCAGCTGCTGTTTCAAAGTCATTCAATGAGGATTGATTGAATGAATGAGAAACATCATCAATAGTTGGTTGTGAAGTAGTATTAACAGTTGTCTGTTCCTTCAAAATACTACCTCCTTCTGCCTGGTGTTGTGGTGGATCACCTGATGAGTTTTGAGGCTCAGTAGGTGATTCACTTGTTGAAGCTTCACTATTCCTTGATATAGTTAAACTATCGGATCTATGAATAGTGGAAGCTTGATGTATTGTAGCACTTGGAGAATTTGGTCTAGGCTTGGGAAGCTCAAACAGTTGATCATTAGCAGCAGCATCAGCATCATTTTGAGCACCTATTCCAACTGAAACATTCTCACAAGAGGGTTTAGAATAGTTTGGAAACAATTCTAAATCAAAGATGTGATCAGGTCCATTCCCCCTAACACAAGGAGTGTGCTCATTAACAACTATATTGGATGACTCCTCAAATTGTTGATTCTTAATGTTGTATACTCTGTAAGCTTTGGAGCTAGAAGAATATCCAACAAAGATAGCATCATCTAACTTTTCAGCAAATTTTGCTAAATTGTCCTTTGTGTTAAGTATGGTACACCTGCTGCCAAAGGACCTTAGAAAGCCAATGAACGGTGGCCTCTTGTTCCATAACTCATAAGGGTTTTAACCATGGGGCTTTACTACAAGAACTCTGTTCTGCACATAGCATGCAGTGTTGACTGCCTCTGCCCAAAATGTTAGAGGTAGCTTTGAATCAGCTAACATAGTTTGAGCAGCCTCAATAAGTGTCCTATTCCTCCTCTCAGCAACACCATTTTGTTGAGAAGTTCTGGGAGCACTATATTGTCTGACAATCCCTTTTGAGTTACAGAATGAGTCAAGAACGAAGTTCTTAAACTCAGTCCCTTGATCACATCTAATTATTTTAACCTTGTGATCAATTTGGTTTTCTATTTTAAGAATAAAAGATTTTAATGTTTCAATAGTTTCATCCTTAGTTCTTAAAAGAATACCCATGTAAATCTTGTAAAATCATCAACTATAACAAGGCAATATGATTTCCTTCCAATGCTCATTATACTTGTGGGACCAAAAAGATCCATGTGCAATAAGTGCAATGGAGTAGTGATAGAGTTAACACATTTGGATTTATGAGATGTCCTGTGTTGTTTCCTTTTAGGCATGCAACACAGCTGTCTTTGTGAAAAAATCCTTTTAGGCAAACCATGTACCAAGTTATTTTTAGCCAATTTATTCATTGTCTTAAAATTTACATGACACATACGTTTATACCACAGTGTTGACTCATCACTATCAGCTTTGGAAAGAAAGCATGATACTTCTCCCATTGGGGAAGCATTGTTCATATCAAGCTTGTACATATCCCCTTTCCTGGGGGATCTAAGAAGCACCAATTCCGGAGGAGTTGTCATCCCTGGTTTGAGGATAATGCACTCATGTTCTGTGAATAGCATTTGGTGCTTTTGATCACAGAATTGAGAAACACTTAACAGATTGTGTTCAAGTTGTTTGACAAAGTGAACTTTGTAAACTTTTAATTTACCATTGGATACTCCCTCTGCCAGAAATATATCCTCCGGCTTCACCTCCAAACTGGACAGGACCTCCATCATAATGTTGAAATTATTGAAGGAGAGATCTGTTCCCTGTCATGTGCCTGGAGTATCCATTATCTACAATCCAAATGTTGTTATTCTTGTCATGTGGATGTCCCTGCACATAAGATGAGATGATTAGTTTTGATTGGAAACCCAAGCTTATTGGTCTTGGGTTCTTCCAAAGATAATGACATAATTGAACCGAAATTTATGCATGGGGGTTCAATGGATGTCTTTGAAGAAGACGTTTGGGCTACAATATCTTCCTTGATCTTCCATTCCATCCCTTGGTTGATCATGGAGGATGAGCTTGTTGAAGCTTTTGTAGCTTGGCATTCTTCCGAAGCTTCTTTCTTTTTGGAAGAAGCCTTCACCACCTTTTCTTCCGAAGCAGTCTTCTTCTGGGATGGTTTCAAGGGGACTCTTTTGTTCTTTTGAGTCTTGACAGCTTTAGCTTCCGAAGCCTTTTTCCTTTCGGAAGAAGAATCTTCTTCCGAAAGCAGCCTTGCTTCGGAAACAAGCTTTCCCTTTTTCATCACTTGAACCATTTGATATGGTCCAAATGAGAAACCTTCCCTGACTCCTTCCTTTTTAACATTATTTGCATAATGTGTGCTAGCAGGATTGTAGTAACAATCTTTGGCCATGTGGTTTTGCAGACCACACATTATGCATGCAATGTTAATCTTTTGGGGATTTGAGGATTGCTTTTTCTTGTTCTTTTTATCTTCATCGGCAACTTTTCCCTTTAACTTCTGATCCTTTGGTAGGATAGGAGTGCTGGTACTACACCCCTTTCCTGAATCGGAGTTTCCAACCACCTAGAATCCAGCTGAGATGAATATACCCTTTTGCTTTGGGTCTATCTTTAGCTTGGACTCAGCCACTTTCTTGGCAGTTTTTCTGGCTGCCTTAGCTCTACTTCTTCTGACTTTGGTGGTCAGGGTTTGATCATCATTAGTACGGGGGGGCATAATTACCTGGTTATTCCCTGTGATGGTCTCCATAATTGCATCATTCTTTGACTCATGAGAATGTGGGTCAGTAGATGGAACCTCTTGCTCTTCAGTACCACACCTTGGTTGTCTTATAGACTCATAAGAGTGTGGTGGAGCAATTTCATTAGTTCCCAACCCTCCTTTGTTTTGGTAACAAAGTTTTGAGTGAGAGGATGATGCAAGAATGGCTTGGAAGTTTTGCTCGGAAATAGCATACTTCCTGGCTTGAGCCTCAGCTGTGATAAGCTGGGCTTGAGCCTCAGTCAATTTGGATATTAATCCTTTATCTGAGTTTTATAGTTTGTGTGTTCATGTTTTAATAGGACACAGTTTTCTCTAACTCCTCAATTTTTCTTTGGTAGTCAGATTCAGCCCTTTTAAAGTTAGTTTCAAAACATTTAAAGACTCAATATCAGATTTAATCTTCATATTGTAGTCCTGATACAATTTAACCTTAGCAATACAGGCAGGAGTACAGAGATGTTCATATACCTTATTTTCAGCTGTTCCGGCCATGAGTGCTTGAGCAGGAGTCACATCCTGTACCATGAAGCTCCAGTCAACTTCTTGAGCCATTGTAGCTGTTTCAGTTGACTTTCCGGTGGGCTTTGGTGTAGAGGGATGTGTGGAGGCCTATGGGGTTCGGGTTGGACTTGGGAGCCTTGCATTCCCTTGCAAAATGACCAAGTTGGTTACAGTTGTAACATTTGGCCTTGGTTTTGTCAAACCCAAATTTTCTGTTGATTGGGTTCTGGGGAAATTGCCTTCCAGTTTTCTTAAAGAACTTCTTTGCTTTGTAGGTTAGAAGAGCCATTTGTTGGACTATGTCCATGTATTCCACGTCATTCGGGCTGAAACACTCTAGATCATCAAAGCAGTATTGATAATCACTTGAGTGTCCACTTCTTGAGACAAAAGCACAGCTGTCCTGAAAGGAGCTTTGCTGAGCTTGTTGAGACCTTAGAGTCTCAGGAAATGTGATGTATGGCCCAGAAGAACAAGATGGCTGCTGGGTGTAAGTCAGGTATTGTTGAGGCTGGGAGATTTCTGAGCCTTCAGCAACCATTAAGGCGTTGCTAGCAGGAAGACTCAAGGGTCTGCTTGTTTGATGACCCCTCTTACTTTCCATTTCCAAACGATATCCATCAAGGTTCCCATAGAGTTCGGTCATGGTGAGTGTATTCAGATTTTTTGTTCTCTTGATAGAGACATAGTAGAATGTCCACTCATTTGGTAATGCACTCATGAACTTTCTTGTAAGGTCTCTGAGTTCATGAGCAATTCCCATAGATTGAAGGGAAGAAATAAGATCCATGTACCTAAAATATTGTTGGCTAAGAGTCTCTCCAGCAACATGGGTGAAGTTCTCAAACTGTTGCTTCAGTGAGTCCTTCTTGGAGTCATTTGAGTTTGAGTACATTTGAGCAAGCGCATCAACAGTTCTTTGGCAGACCTACAATGCTCAAACCCCACCATGATAGAGTTTGGAATTGCAGTCATGAGAACAGTCATAGCATTGCTGTCAATGTCAAGCTTCTTCCTGTCCTCATCAGAATAATCTTCAACAGCTTAGTCGCAACCTATCTTCTACTTAAACACCATTCTCTGGACTTCAAGACCTGAAATTGACAAAGGGGTTTTGTACAACAAGGTTCTTGGAAACTTCCTGTGCAACGGATTTGTTTAACATCATCGCTTGAACATCGAACCAGTCGTACGTGTGTCGTGGCCTTAGCATCGTCTGTTCATCATCAGTTCATCTTCGAATCGGGTAATTAAACCTACTTACATGTTTGATTTCATCTAAAGAACAAAAGCCCCAAACCTAATTTGATTCATAACATTGTTTTGATCTTCAATTTGAATCAAATCAACCTAGGGTTTATAAGAGATTTAGGGAAAATACTGAATCCATGGTTTTAAGGAATTAAAACTAAAGTAAACCACGGCCTCGGCCCTGGTTCACTGGTTAAGGTACTTGTCTCCTACACATGAGGTCCCGGGTTCGAACCCGGGCAACCTCATGTATTATTTTTAAAGGTTTTTTAGCTCTAAATTAACTATAGGAAAATTTTTAATAAATATAAAAATGTTGTTATAAACTTCTTATACTTTAAAACCCACCAAATATTTTCTGTAATTTTCTTTTTTTAAGTTTAATTTAACAAATATTTTTTTAAAACATTCTTACAAAGTGTGTTTTTAAATAATTTCTTATAAAATAGATTTAATCATTGTTTAACTTATTAAATCATTATTTGTTCAAATAATATATTTAGATTATTTCTTATAAGTTAAACTTAAAATATTATTTTAATTTACTAAATAGTTATTTGCTCAAATAATATATTTAAATTATTTTTCTTATAAAATAAACATTTAATATCGTTATAACTCACTAAATCATTATTTGTTCAATAACAAGTATATATTATTGTTTAAAATGAGAGTTATTTTAAAAGTTTGTTTAAACTATATTTAGACTTTGTTATAAATGGTTTCTTTGATTTCTTAGTATTAAAACGATTGAATAGTATATTGACTCAAAACATAATCAAAATATACCATGTTAGTTGGATCTAATTATTAACATCTCAATTCCACTTAAAACCCTAGTCCTCGTTAAAATGTTAAACTTATTATAATTAAACTTACCTTGTAAATATATATATATATAATTTTAGGTGCCTTGTGAAGAACTACATTGGATCACTGCTTATTAGATTTCTTATTTAATCATCATTCTGTACTTATTTGATCATGTGAGTATTTCTATACCCCTTTTATATTTTTACACTTTGGGGTGAAACATGTTACTTTATAAACTTTGCACTTGTAAACACGTTTGATTCTTGTAAACTTATGGCATTTCACCTATATGTTGTGGTTAGTTGAACTTTGTGGCTACCATGTAATGTCGAATATATGTACAATCATTAACTATTGCTAGCCTAGCGAAGTCATAGATCTATGGGGCAGACATGCCTGCTTGGTTGATCCAAGTACACTTAGCTAATCGTATGTACTTTTAAACGTTTGAGACTTGTAAAACTTTGTCGAGGTTTGATTGTGCATTCTGTCTTACATCCCTAGTTACTTTGTTCTCTAACTTACAACATGAATTGCCATCTTTTATATACTTATGTATCAAAAACTATGGAAATCTCACTAACTGTATGTTGACCTTTTATTTTTAACATGTTTCAGGAAATACTCAAGCTTGATCGCCATTTTTGAAGTTGTTCACACCTAGGAATCGACCTAGTTAAATAAATGAATAAGCTTGTTATGTTTTCTTTATTTAAGACTTATGTTTGTAATATTACCTTTGAAACTTATGAATAATATTTTTGGATTTAATAATAGCGTTATGTGGCTGTGAACGATCTTAACTCTCACTCCTCGACGTTTCCGCCATCAAGGTTGGGGTGTGACAGCTTTAACTTCTCAATCTGGAGAGCTTTGTCAGTGTAGTTAGGTCTGGACTGTGTTTGGCCACCACTTGTTTTAAGTAACTTACACTCTCTGACAAAGTGGCCCATTAAGTTACAGTTGTAACATTTGACTTTGCCTTTGTCCAAGCCAAATTTTCCATTGGTTGTATTGCTTGGAAACTTCCTTCCAGTCCTCTTGTAGAACTTCTTGTCTCTGTGAGTGAGAAGAGCCATCTGCTGGACTATTTCCATGTATTCCAGATCATCTGGATGAATACAGTCCAAGTCTTCAAGAGTGAAAAAGAGTTGCCACAGCTTTCATCAAAAGACACAAAAGCTTGAGAAGAGCTTGTCTCTTGGAATGGGCTTCTTTGAGTGTAGTTCTCCCTTGGTGTTTCTGAGAAGGTGATGGAAGGACCCTTTGGTGAGTTGTTAGGGTAGCATATGAGATGATGTTGGGGTTCTATGCTATCCTTTTCAACCACATGTAGGGCTGAACCCATTTGATTATTGGAGTTGCCAGATGAACCTTGCATGTTCATCTTCATCTGGTAGCCACTAAGATCTCATATAACTCTATCAGAGTAAGAGTTTTGAGATTTTTAGTTCTCTTAATCACCACACAGTAATGTGTCCACTGCCTAGGAAGTGAGGACATGAACTTCCTTACAATGTCCCTGTTCTCAAGAGAAACTCCTCCATCCACAAGGGTATCCACAATCTCAACATACCTGAAGCATTGCTGAGTCATGGTTTCACCTGTTTTAAAGGTGAAGTTTTCAAACTGCTACTTTAGGAGATCCTTCTTGTTCTCCTTGGCTTCAGAGGAACTCTCATACATCAGTTTCAGTGCATCCCACAGCTGCTTGGCTATTTTGCACTTCTTGAAACCTCTGTACATAGAGTTTGGAAGGGCAGTTTGAAGGGCTATCATGGCATTTCTGTCAATCTCTACTATCTTTCTATCTTTTTCGGAGTAGTTAGCCACATCCTTGGGGATCATACCAGCACCAGTAGCAGAGGGGGTGATAGGTATGAAAGGTCCATTCTCAATAGACTCCCACATTCTTGAATCAAGAGACCTGATGAAACCTTCCATTCTCAAACACCAGGTATCAAACTCATCAAGAGTGATCAGTGGGGACTTGTTCATGGTTCTAGTTTCCATATCAATCTTGAAAATGGATTCCATTTGAGAAGTTTAGTATTTGTGTGTGTGAGGGATCTTAAGATGGTGAGATCTTATATCAAGAGCCTGGAAAGCTCTGATACCAAATGCAGGACTAGTGAAGGGGGTCAATTACAACACAACAACACAAAGAAGAGATTAACCAAACTTAATCAAACAGTAAGACTGGATTAACCATAATAAGACACTAAGAACACAACTAATATGAGAGACTGAACACACGAGCAAGATACACAGTGAGATGATGTTCAAGATTGCAATATATTGTTTTCTCAAGTTCTATTACAATTGTTAGAAAGCATATTGGAAAGATACAAGAACAAGGAATACTTATACTACAACCTACAGCAGGGTATACTTTGAAAGCCAGCTGGATACAATTGACTAGACACAAACAAAATCAATTGTAGAGTCAAAAGGCAAATTGTCTTTTGACTAGTGACTATGACATGCCATAGTTCACATCCTTATCTATTACAAAAATGATAAAGTACATGAAGTAGATAGTTACAGACTCAAGACCTCAATGTACAGTTACCAAAAGCATGGACCTTTTCACCAACTCTTGTAAGTTGGTGACTTTACAGAGATGCAGCGGAAAGGTGTCCAGCTTTATGGAACAGTACATCAGATAAAGCATGTGTCAAAAGTCTTCGGAAGAAATCTGTCTTCATAAGTTGAAGCTTTGGAAGACTTTGTCTCTGAGGCTTCGGAAGACTTCATATTTGGCTTCAAAAGATATTGGTCTTGGCTTCGGAAGATTTCACACTTAGAATATTTTTGTTGTATGTGTGAAACTTCCTAAGCATTCTTCTTCAATGCACTTGTGCAGCATGCAAGATAGACTTTGGATGTTTAGGTTGCAGCAGCCTCTTCATTAATTTCTACAAAGTATACTTTAGTATTTTTTTATTATATTCATTTTTCTAAATTCATATGACGTTATCATGTTTTTAAATCCAATCCAACCAATGAACCAAGACAACAATTTGATATTAGGTCCGATTTTGTAAACATTATTTTAAAAGTGAAGGAATAGACCAAAACACATAGACACTTAAGTCTGTTCTAGCCTGATTTACACAACTTTTATGCATCATTAGAAATAGATTTTTTACCATGTAAATTTTAGAATTCAAATGACCTATATATTTTTTATGAATCATATAAAGTTCACTATGAGATTGAAATTTTCCTATGTGACTAATCGAATGTTCAATAAGATAATACAAAGAGATCAAACACAAGAACAAGTATCCAAAGTTGTATGAAAACAATGTTCTGAAATTAAACTAGAGATCTTCTTTATATAAAGGAAGAGCCATCATAGTATTTAAGTTGACAGTTAATGATTATAACTATCAAGTGAACATTATATTAATTAATAGTCCTTTTAGCGTTTATAACTGAGTTACTCCTAAGGAGCGATTACCATAAACAAGATGTTGTTGCTACTCTAATACCAACTAAAACCTAGTTACCATGAATGCTTCTTACCACTAACAACAATTGTAACTGACTTCATTTACCATTAACACTTGCGTAACTTACTACTAATTACAAGTTTCTAATGACGGACCATCATAAAAGCATGTTTGTAATGAACACGTAAATCTAAAGGAACTTCCATAGGATCAATTACCATAGTTCTATGCCCCTCAAACCCACCTAAGGGAACTTCCAAAGGAACAATTACCATGTGATCAATCTTTCAAAGGGTGAAATATGGTATAGTTCTTGTTAGCATGATATTATATATAGTACATAATGTTAAAGTAGGTATATGACCCTATGATAGTGTACGGATAAAAATAGTATGAAAGATTATTTGTGGCTAAGGAAAGAAAGAAAGTTATGAGTATTAGTACAATTATGATAAGTGAAAAAGAAGAAATTAAAGTAAAATGACTAAAGTTTCTATGTGAAAGTAAAGTAAAGAAGTATTATAAGTATGATAGGAGTTTTCATTTATCGCATTGTCACCTGATAGGAACTTTGCTTTATGCAATGTTCATCCTGATAGGAGTGGTGTCTTGTGCACACCTATCTAATAGAAGGTTTGACTTATCCATTGCTCACCATGAAAGGATTTTTACCTTGTGTATACTCACATTATAGGAGTTGGGTGATTTATTACCAACTTAACATGAAAAAGAACTTTGTACTTATACAGGCTCATAAAAAATTAATAACTTACTTAAAGTTTAAAAGCGAAATTTATGTGACAAATAAAGCTAATATGATAGTTAAAAGATAAAGATAAAGAAAGAATAAATATAGTAACATTTGAAATGTAAAAGTATGATTACAAAACTTGAATTCACTTGACAATATTGATTTTTATATGCATATTAGCTTTACAGATATGAAAAGGTTGATTAAATAAAGAAAGCTTGGCACGGTGAGAAAGTTACCTTGCTTTCAGCAAATCTAGCATTAGATAACAGTAGAGATTTATATTTTAATTTCCTAATAGTTTTGTAATGACAGTATTATTTTCTTCTACAATGACATGATGATTATTTAGAGTCTTAAAATTGTGTGGTTCTAATGATGTAAATCCAATTGTGAGTTTGCCCATGGAGTCTTATAAAAAATATCTAAATCATGTTTCATTGCCTCCACCCATTTAAGATTTCTGCATGCTTCTAGATAGCCTAATAGTTCTACATTATCTTCTTTTAGTTCTCGTAGTGTTTGCAGACCTTAAGTTTTGCTTTTATACCCCATTCGGGCCTTTGTAGTTCTTATGTTTGAGTTCTAGCGTTAGTTGTAATTACCATATCAACCTTTTATTCATTTAGTTCGATTTATTCGATATTTACACGATTAAATATGTAAGGCCCCGATCCCGAGACTCATACAGCTAGACAATTATCGCACATAAAATATAATACATACGTTTAAATTTGTTAATTCATCGTAGCGAAATACTTAATAAACCATTTCATATATTAATGACCACTTTTACAAGACAATACAATCGTTGTTAACCGTTACAAAAATCTCATTGTTTGCATTACATCACAAAAAGGTTATTTAACATAAAATAGATGCCCCAAAAACTTCCCAAGTAGCTGTGTTCGTGTCATCCTCAGCAATCATCACCTGCCAACTATTAAACATACGAAAGTCAGCGATACTGAGTGAGTTCTAGTTTTATAAAAATATATTACATTTTTTTCGTTAAAAACATTTTATTTACTATCGCACATGATCATACATCGTACATATATCAATGCAACATTTATTATCTTTCGTCATCTGATAGGTTCAAATGGATCGCTCTATGATTGATATCAAGCAATTGACAATAATATGAACAATGTAATCAAACAAACACAATATCAGAAAAATTCATAGAATTTTCATTGATATCAGTTGGATTACAAAGTGCAAACGAGAGAAAAATATCTAAAAGTTCGTTACCTGTACATACATAGCAATCCTATTTATACTAATAATCAAGAAAACAAAAAGGAACATATATTTACACAATAAGTCCCTAATCTATGACAAAACTTATCTAAAGACTAAAATGTTAATCTTTCAAGGTTTCTAACAATACTCCCCTAAGATTCGCATTTGTCTTCAGTCAAAAAAATCTTCAGGTTCTTCTTTAATTTTGAACATCGATTTTTCTTTGTACATTTCTAGTTCTTTAAGAGCTTTCTTTATTGAAGATTTGAACTTTTCAGCTAAATTTCTTTGTTCAGGCTTTGATTCATTTGTCTTGATCTCAATTGATTCTATCATCAACATTGTCTCTTTTGATAATCTAGTAATATCCACATTTGCATACATTTCTATTGGTTTTGAATTTTCTTTTGCATATATCTCTAGCACTCCTTTGCGAGATATTCTCATAAATTCAATGTCTTTTATATCTTTCTTCATAATGTTGGCATAAGCCATTGCTTTCCTCAACGAAATTCTTTCCATTGCTGCATTCATCACTTTGACAATTGTTAGAAAATACTTCTTGTCATTTTCAGCTTGTACTGATGAAACTTCTTCAAAAGATTGATTTGATAAGAACGATATGTACTTGGATGTAGCAGTTTAAGTTCAAACACACCAAATAGACTAATCATATCATTATCCCAATCCTCCAAATTTCTTACTAACTTCAAATGAAAAGAGGATGAATCATAAAATATCTTAGAATTGGTTTTGATGATTGTGTACCATCAATAACTTTTAATCCAGGATTTGTTACTTTATCAAAGTACTTATCACTAAATGTCTCGAGATAACAATCATCCATTTCTTTGCTTTACTCACCTTTTCTTGATTTCTTCTTCAGTTTTGCAAAATAACTCTTATCTTCTTGATCACATCGTATTTTAAGAAAAGCAGGCATCCTTGATATTCCCCTATCAAGTAACTTTACAAATACCTCTCCTCTTTCAGCCTTGGAAGTATTGATCAGTGGAAGTATGTGCAATTTATTCAAATCTTGAACCGGTAAAGAAATGATACTCGAGTATACATCATATATCGCATTAACTCTCTTTATAAGAAAAGCATCAAATACTTCCATGCAATTATCTTCACTTCTTTTGATTTATCAGGCACAATCATTGCATTTAGCAACTCTAAGATTGATTGTCTTGTTTGGAGCACATTTCTTACAAGATCTCCCACAGATCTAGCTTTATTCCATAATTGTTTCTGACCTAGAGGTGCATTATAACATTGATGTTCAACACTTGGAAACATATTCATAAGATCTTTTCTACACTCATGCATTTTTCTCACTAACTCCATAGACTTGATTTCTTGAGGTTTGAGCATTTTCATCCTCTTTGTGATCTCTAGATACTAAGGATTATCCATGTCTAATATAATCATCTTGTTATGCATCCTCTCAGTTTCTTTAAAACTTTTCACCAATATTCTTAAAGATTCTCCTTGAAGCTTATTTAATGTTTTCCTTGGATAGTTTCTTGATTGCAACCACATTCTTAAAGCTGGTATGCTAACGTCTTTTGGATTTGGATGGTGCAATTCAGCCATAGGAATATCATCTATATTTATACTTTCATTCAATTAAGCCCATTCACCATGTTCAAGACTTATCTCATTTGGAACTACAGGTGCCGATGATTCTGCTATCACAAATTTTTCATATTCTTCATTTATTTGTGTTAAAGTCAGCCCATCGAGAAAAACTCTATTATACTTTCTCTTTATCAAATAACTATATATTTCTTCAAAATCTATTAGAATTTTATCTTGAACATTGTCAGTTGATGATTCAACAATATCAAACACATCTTCATCTTCAAGAACTTCATCATACCATTTATCTGGTAGATCTGTGTCTATATCATCAAGTGCTTCAATTGTCTTTTATATGTCTTCTTCTTCTTCAATTACATCTATATCAACTAACTTTTGAACTTTAGCTGGATCAAAAGATGTTTCATCTTCATTCATCTTTCGTTTGCCTTTTTCAGCTTAAGACAACTTTACAGTTGGTGTTTCTTCATGCTCTTAAGTGGACTCTTTATCAATAATCACCACACCACTTTCTTTGGAAGGATCTTGAAGAGATACTTTCATTTTTTCAATTTCTTTAACTTTCTCTTCTAGATTTGCAATCATTGTGTTCTTCAATTCATCATTTGCTTTTAACATTTGATTTTTCTTTCTTTAGATTTTCAATTTCTTCATTTTGAGCAACAATCCTTAACTTCAACTCTTCAAGTTCATCAGCATCATCATTCTGGTCAGTTTGAACACAAGCATTTGATAATTGTTTTGCCTCTTGTTCTTTTTCAATAATTTCAACTTCAGGACTCTTAGCTTGATCTACAGACATAACATGATCTGTTATTTGCTCATCTCATAAAGAATCAAAATCAAAAGCTTGATTGAAATCAACATTTTCAACATCTTCAGTTAAAATTTGATTATTATCTTGTTGATCATTCCTTTTAGCATTAACGTCTTCATTTTCATTTCTTTCATCTTCAACTCTTTGATCAGAAATAGTTTGCTCACTATCCATTTCTTGAATAGGTTCTTCTATTATTTGCTCAGCTTCAACACCTGCTATACCATCTCCTTGATTACCACCTAGATTATCATCATCATCATTATCATCATTATTACCTTCATTATCATCATTATTACCTTCATCGTCATCATTCTCTTCATGATCATCATTCTCTTCATCAGATTTTTCAACTACCTCATCCATCACATCTTCAATCAAATCATTAGTATTAATTGGTTCATCTTCATATAAATGAAAATGTTGTTGATTGATGTCAACATTATCATCAGCTACATTCCTTATGTAGTCAAATAAAGGTACATTCTCTGCTCTAGTAATCACATTTAACTTCTTGTATACCATCTCAGACATATGCTCTAATTCAAATTTATCTCCTTGAACTCCATATGCATGAATGTCTGAATATTCTTTATTAATAATCAATTGAAGAAATCTTGGATACATCAAATACTTGTTTTTTTTCCTTTCTCCAGATTAAAAATAAATCTGTTCATTATCCACTTTGTCATATTAAATCTCATGTTTGTGACTAGAGCAACAATTGGTGATGCTATATCAACTTGGAAAGAATTCCATCCTTCACATCTTTTAGACATACAGTGTTGGAATATATAACATAAAAGCTTCCAATGATTATAAACTCTTGCTTTGAAAAATTGCTTCTTTGGAAAATTATCAAGATGACCCATTTGCATGAATGTCTCTCTACATTAATTGAATGTGAATTAAGACAGATCCTGGTCTTCATTCTCTCCTAATCTCAAAGTAGTTCTGATAGAGTCTTCAGAAACTTCTATCATTCTATCATTTGAAATAAATCCTCTTAGAACTTTTCTTCTATTATCATCAAGTTCTATTTCAGCAGATCTCCAGAATCGCTTGATTAATCTTCCATATATAACTGGTCTACCACACATAGCATACACATACTTGGTCCTTAGAAGAAATCTAATCATTTTTTCATAACCAGTAGCTTCTCTCACATCCTCATTAAGAAATACAACTATGTTATGCTTTGTTCAAACTTTACTGGATTCATCTATCAATCACTAGTAACATGAATTAGTATGAAGGTTTTCAAATTTTATCAATTAAACAAATGAATAAGTCCTTCACTAATTTTTAAGTTTTCTTAATACAAATTTATATTTTAAAATTTGATTAACTTAATAAAATTCAATGATTTGAACTTGTTGTTTACTGATTTAATTAAATTTTAAGATATATAATCAATTAAGAAGTTTGTTTCCAGTTGATTTTATCAGTTTAAAATTTTTTATTTTAAAATTTGTCGATTCAATTTTCTGTTTATTTTATTAGTATTTTAATTTTGAAATTCTCTGAATCATCATAACAATTTTATGATAACATTCATGTTTGGATGATTACAACATGTTCGCAATGTATAATCATTTATAATTTCATGTTTAATTTGTTGCAAACAAACATCAGTATTCGACAATTTCAGATTCATTCAAGTCCTTAGGGTGGGTTTCGAACGCCCGAATAGGGTTCAAACGCCCGATTGAATGTGATGTTATAATCTACTGATTTGATGATGTATACACATGATATGAATCACAATCTCTGATATTACCTTATGCGATCATATATTCTTGCAATGATTGAGTAATAGGACGAATTTTTTAGTTCGTCGGAACACAAAGAGTATGAACAACAGAGTAGAAGATGAAAAGTTTGAATGAAATGAAAGACTGTAATATATGTTGAATTTATACAAGTGTGGAAAATCCTTAGACTTATTACAACTGTTTAGGCGCATTACCACTGTTTGAACGCATGAGGTCTAGTCACATTAGCACTGTTCAGGTGTTTTACCCCTGTTCAGGTGTATGAGCCTCAGACGCATGAGTTACACTTGGTCAATTTTATTTAAAAGATTTATAGGAGCATGTGCACTGTACAGACATATGAGCACTGTTCAGGCGCATGACCTATTGTGAAATGCCTAACACTTTGAATTATTTTATGATTTGTCTGGTCCTGTTTAGGCACATGAGATTTTGTATAACGCCCAACGCTGAAGCAAGAATTTCAGACTTATGACTACTGTTGTAACACCCGGAAATTTTCTTTGAAGCCGACGAAAGAAAGAAAAGAAATAAAGCCCAAAGTCGAGGGATCAAACTTGCCAAAATGGGAAAACCCTTAAAGGAGTGGGAGTATAAAAGGGGGAAGGCACCCACACCCTCCCCCACACTCATAAATTTTCGGATTAGAGAGAAGAGAAGGAGAAAAAGTGGTCTCAAGCTTGGTTCGTGTGGATTCGAGCGTGGAAATCGAAGTGTAGCATCTGAATCGAAGCTCTACTCGATGAGGTCGTCAAGGTGAGTTCTAGGACCCCTCTTTTACATGTTTTTGAATGGTTTTGGGGCTGGAAGACATCTGAAAATGGGTTTTTGAAGTGTGTGTGTTGACCCGTTTGTGTATGTGTATGATTTGTTTGGGTCTTGCTTTTGAGCTTGTGTGTGCTTGAATGGTGTTATGGTATGCATCCCTAAGGTTAAGGATGGTTGATTTGGGCTTAGAATGGGTTTAGATGAGCTTGGAGGTCGAAAATGGCAGATTGGGTTCGGGATGAACTACATTCTGCATCAGCTAGGGCTAGGCGACCGAATGAAGGCCATATGGCCGAATGAGATTCGATTGAGGTTCATTCGCACGACTGAGAGTTCATTCTCATGATTGGGGGCCAGTCGCATGGGGAGTCATATGAATGAGGGTCTAGTCGCATAAGTGCTCATCCGCATTAGCTTCATCCGCATGAGGTCCATCCGCATTAGTTCTTTTCGCATAGGACTCATCCGCATTGAGTCCATCCGTATGAGGTCATTAACATGGATGTTCATCCGCATTGGTGTTCATCCCCATGAGGTCCATCCGCATTAGTTCCATTCACACAGGACTCATCCGTATTGAGTCCTGTCACACCCCAAACTTGACGGCGGAAACGTCGAGATGTGAGGGTTAAGATTGTTCACAGCCACATAACGCTATATTAAATTGTAAATATTATTATCATAAGTCATGAAATGGAAAAATTACAATCGTAAGTCTTATACAAGAAATAAGTTCAACATAACATAATATAATGTAACTTTTTATTTCATTATCTAGGTCCAAGTCCTAGATTATAGCATGCTTCAAAAGGTTCACTTTAAACTTGAGGTTGACCTGAAACATGATAAAAATAAGAGTCAACTAAAATAGTTGGTGAGTTTCCAAGGTTTTCATACATAATAAGAAAAAGGTTACAAGTAGCAATTCATGTCATAGGTTATAAGCTAGTAAGGTTATAGAACACATAACGTTACAATCAAACCTCGACTTGATTACAAGTATAAAAGATTGGCTAAGTGTATTTGGTTCCCTAGTGCACAAGCATACGGCTCCTAGGAGTCGGCAATACATCGACTTTAGCACCAAATAGGCTTGTCAGGCCCAAAGATCTAAGACGTCGCCAGGCTAGCAATAGTTAATGATTGTAAACAAAACTATGTATCTCATATAAACACTTACAATACACAAATAACCATGACATAATAATAAGATGAATTGCATGTGCTTACAAGTCTCAAACGTTAATAAGTGTACAATGTATAGATAATCATGTTTCACCCCAAAGTAGTGTGAAATAAAATAAAATGGGGCAAGGAAAACTCACTTGATCAATAAGTATATAATAAGGATCAATAAGAATAATATATGCCGTTCCAAGGTAAAACGTCACAAGACACCTAAATATATAAATATTACAAGATTTAGATCAAGATTTAACAATTAAACATGAACTAGGTTCCTTAGAATTTAAGAGAGTTTTGTTAGCCAATTTAGTTTATTAATAATATATTTATACATATATATATATATATATATATATATATATATATATTACAAAAATTAAGGAAATATTCTTACAAAATTATAAATTATTGCATTCAGTTTGAGTATGATATAACTTTAATCGAAGAAAATGTACGATTTATTATTGATTCAAGTAACAACTTAATTTTTACATAAACTCATTCTTATAACAATAACTAAAATTTAATAATTAAATATTACGGTATTTTTATAAAAATAATTTAGAGAAAAAATCATTTTGTTAATTTAAAGGTTAAAAGTTAATGAAAATTATTTTTTGTAATTTTTTAGGAATTTTCTAGTAAAGAATTAAGGCCTAAAAAGACTTTTAAAAAGAATAAGAGGGTGCCCGGGTTCGAACCCGGGACCTCTTGAATGTAAGGGCGTGTCGTGAACCGGTGTACCATGGCTTCCAGCCGCGGTATAACTCGGTTCCATTTCCTTTTAACACCAAGTTCCCAACCTCAAGAACCCTAGTTTAGATCCGATCAAATTGATCATCTAAACGATCTTGATAACCAAATTAACCATGGGGCTTTTGTTTCCCATGGTTAATCGAGCATAACCATGTATGTATTTACCCGAATACGTTCGAATTAGAGTAATCCTAAACGAAGAACAAGTCGCGGTCGTCGAACTCAGTGGATGAGAAATCCCCAATGATAATCCAATTAAACTTGCAGATAGCCTCGAATGATGATCCCGATACGAAGCCCTATGTTGATTCTGGTCCAATTCGTTCGGAGATAGGATTTTGGCAAGGTTACAGGTCGCGAAAGAAAACGGAAATTGGATTCGTTGTTTGTGTTGTTTCAGGTGAAATTGGAATTGATAGAAGCTTTAGATTACTTAGACGTTCGATTATGAATCATTTAATTTGGTTATTATTGAGTTTTAATGGTCGAACGGCTATATGGTTAGAAACGCTCGATTACTCACTCGATCGGGTTCATAACCGACGTATAAACGCAATTAAAGTCCATGATTGCGTTCGAATCGTGTTCAAGAACGTTTTGGGGACGGTTTCGGATTAAAAAAAACATCGTTTTTGGCGGTTTTGGTGCCTCGCCGGACTTGGCCGGAGTCCGGCCGGCGAGGTCACCGGAAAAGCGGGGATGAGAAGGGGGGTTTGGATTTTTGATAAATTACACCTTTGGTCCCTCAACTTTGATTTTCTATTATTTTATGCATAAAGTTCTATTTCAAGTTTCTAAAATGACAAATTAACCCTCAAACTTAATTTAAGTTTATAATTTAAATATGGTTAAGTTTATTAATCTTTATTATTAGTAATCTTATTATTACTAATACTATTATTCAATATTATTACTTATTATTATATTTACTTTTATTAATATTAACCTTATTATTATTATACATACTTAACATTTCATGAAACCCAATTACAATAAATAATAAACACAAACAATCACGCAAGTTTCAAAATTGACAAAGATAACTCTTGTAAGAGTAAACGAAGTTAACTTTTAGTTAACAAAAATACGAAATGTTACAAGTCCATCCACATGAGGTCATTCCCATGGGTGTTCATCCGCATTGGTGTTCATCTGCATGGGTGTTCATTCGCATGGGTCTTCATCTGTATTGGTCCATTCGTATGATGTTCAGTCGCATGGAGGCCATGCGACTGAAAGGTGTCCATACGCCCGAATAGGGCTGTTGCACTCGAGGAAAAGCGTAGTTTAATTACTGACTTTCAGGGGAAAGTGCAGATATAAGTGTTGACGTGGAAGTTCCCGTAAGTGCATGTAAGATGGCTATAGAGGCCTTAGAGGTTATGTTGGGCATGATGATGATGTTGCATGTGTATGCATGATGTATGCTATGTATGTATGATGTTGCCATGTGTGATGATGACTGTGTATGTTGATGTTCCTTATTATGATGTATGTTTATCTTTCCGTGACTTTACGATGAATGTTAATGAATGAAATGAAGTATTATGTAACGTAAAGTGAAAGAAAGTGAGAAGTGGAACATGATGAATGCATGCATTAATGAATGATGAAAGTAATTAAAGTCTTGGAAGCATTGTATGTCTGGACACGCCATTAAAAGGTGTTAGCCCAATGGTGTGCGGGTTCACTACCCCAGGAGGATGCACATCGGGGTCTTTCTTTGTGATTGACCACTTGTATGGAACCATTGTTGCTTGCCTTAGGTATTGTGATAAGAGGTTCTGGGCACCGTGAATGAAGGTCTACGATAGGCTTAGGTTCAGTACCATGAGCATGAAGGGCATAGCACATGACAATGGTATACCTGAACTTTATCTTAGGTACTGTGGCTAGAGGTGTGGTGCACCGTGAATAAAGATCTATGATAGGCTTAGGTCCAGTACCATGAGCATGAAGGGTAAAGTTCATGGTGTAAACGGAAAGAAAAGATGTAATGGTAAACGAACAAATGAAAGTAAGAATGAATGAATGAACGGAAGTTAATAAAAGATGAAGATAATAACTATTATCTATGTGTACGTATGATGTATGATCGCATGAATGTAAAGAACGGTTTTAACGAAAGAAAAGTATGCTTTACTTTAAAAACTAGAACTCACTCAGCAACGCTGACTTTTATGTGTTTCCAGTTGGCAGGTATGTTGTTGAGGATGGCACAGGGCGACTACTCAGTTCTTTTGGGATGGCATCCATTGTTATAACGCTTTTGTAATGAAATATAACATGTATTTTGTAATTTGATAATGACATATTGTTTGCAAAAGCTATTATATTTAAATGAAATGTTGGGTTAAATATTTCTACTGCAACGTTTTTATGTAAGATAATAAACATATATGTTTTATGTGCGATGATCGACCAGCTGTAAGCGCCCCGGGAACGAGGCCTTACAACTTTTTAGGCACATGAGATTTTGTAAAACGCCCAACACTTAACCAAAAATTTCAAACTTATGACTACTGTTTAGGCGCATGAGTATTACTCAAAACGTCTAACACTGAACATAAAACTGAAATTTCATCATACGTCTAACACTTATATAATTTTTCACCAAAAATATTCAAATCCCAATTTTGATAAAATTTACTGTTCATCAAACAAATTTTCAAACTTTGACCAACACATTGCTTTTTGACTGATCTTTGACTTTTGATTAAAAACTTTGACTTTTGACCAAAAACTTTGACTTTTTGACCAAAACTTTTGACTTTATTTCCTGTCATTTTAGTCTAAAAATTTCATAAAATGACAAGCATTCTCAAATCATTGCAAGAAGATTTTCTCATTTTTAAATCTTTTTAGGTTCATTTTTAAACATCTCCAACACACACAACTTTGAATATTTTTGCATCATCCTTTTTCATGCAAATATTTATTTTGATAATCTCTTTATTATCTTTACTCCCCCTAAACTTTTAAGTTTTTAAACTTAGAAGTTTATAAAAGTTTATGTAACACCCCGAATTTCTATTTAAACGAAAGGAAAAAAGAAAAGTAAATAGAAAGAATAGAAATTGTGCACAAGTGGATGGGGATAAAGTGTACAAAGTACAAAACCTTATTATTTTAAGGATTTGAGGGGCATGGTCGCCCATATCAAAGCAGAAAGCTGCGTTTGCTCTCGGAGGAAGAAAGAAGAGAGAGAGAGCCCCGGTTCTAGAGAGAGAAAGAGGAAGAAGCAACTTCAAAGGTAAGTCTTCTCTTATACGAGCTTGGTTTCAGATGGGTTTCGAGTTCTTGACCGAAATCCTGGTTGTTTAGTGTTTGTTTTCGGGATTCAAGAGCTAAATCGAATGTGGGTCTCGAACTTGAAGTGTGTTGCTCAAAGGCTGCTCAAGGTGAGTTTTTAGAACCCCTCTTTTACTGATTTTCAACTTGTTTGGGGCTATTATGCATACTAAGTAAACATTTTGAAAGAAACCATGGGTTTACAGCTTTATGTTCGAAATGATGCATGTATGTATGCATGTTATAGTGTTGATTATGTGTTAGTAATGATGTTTAGCATGCTTAGGTGCCCTTAGTATGTTAGATCTGTGCTTGGGTATCATTGGAATGATAATTGGGTGATGTTGGAAGCATAGAAAATATTTCAGAATGTTTTGATGAACATGAACAGTGGTTCATGCGCCTAAACAGTGGCCCATGCACCCAAGTGTTGGCCATGCGCCCAAACAGTGGCCCATGCGCCCAGCATGAGTGGCCAGACGCCTAAGTGTTTGCCATGCGCCCAAGAGTAGGTCATGCGCCTAAATAGTGGCCCATGCGCCCAGCATGTTGTCCCATGCATCTAAGTGTTGGCCATGCGCCCAGAGGGGGTCCATGCGCCTAAACAGTGGCCGATGCGTCTAAGTGTTGGCCGATGCGTCTAAGTGTTGCCATGCGCCTAAGTGTTGGCCATGAGCCTAAATAGTGCCATGCGCCCAAAGTGATTGATATCGCTAAGTGTTGATACACCTAAACAGGTGCCATGCGCCTGCATAGTGGCAAAGCGCCTGAACAGAGCAGAAGCGCCCAAATAGTGCCCATGCGCCCAAACTGTTTTACACTTGGAATTTTTATGCTTATGCGCCTGGAAGGTCCCATGCGTCCAATTTGGCTTGAGGTTTTCTAAGTGGTTTTAAGGGGTAAAATAGGGAGATAGGCATGGTTATAATGTGATGGCTTATGTTTGATGTGTGTTATGCATGTATGATGTTCCTATATTGGTGATGGTGTATGTTTATGTTTATGTATGTGTTCCTTATTATGTATGTATGTCTTCCCTTGGCTTTGCGTTGAACGTTAATAAATGTAATGAAAAGTATTATGTAACGTAAAGTGGAAGATAATGAAAAGAGGAACATAATGATAAAATGCATGCATTAATAAAAGAGAAAGTATAGAAAGGCTTGCAAGCAATATGTACAGAGGTGCACGGCTCTTAATGCCTTAAGCTTTACCGTATGAGGTTCAGAAAATCCTAAAGTGTGCACGTAAGGGTTCCAGTCTTTATGACTGACCTTCAGTGTTGTTACCCATTCCAATGGGGGTGTTGTTATCCATTTCGGTGGAGGTGTTGTTTCCCATTTCGGTGGGGGTGTTGTTACCCATTTTGGTGGGCGTGTTGTTACCCCTTTCGGTGGGGGTGTTGTTACCCATTTTGGTGGGGGTGTTGTTATCCATTTCGACGGGGGTGTTGTTACCCATAATTTTGGGGGTGAAATATATGATGGTTACCCGAGTTACGTATAAATTCAGGGGTGTAGCATAAAGCCAACCACATGTATGAGGTGAGCGACTCTGTGTCACAACAGACTCGAAAGAGGTCCTTGTCGCGTACTCCGGTACTGTGTCAGTCTTTGGACATGAGTCGGGGGTTTGGTTATAGGCCCCGGCACAGTATCAGTCTTCGGACATTAGTCGGGGGTATTGCATGAGACAGGATACAGATCGCCTACTCCGGTACTGTGTCAGTCTTCGGACATGAGTCGGGGTTTGTGTTCAGACCCCGGCACAGTATCAATCTTCGGACATGAGTCGGGAGTATTGCATATGACGAAAGTGATGAATGATGAGATCCGTGTCACGTATCCCGGTACTGTGTCAGTCTTCGTACATGAGTCGGGAGTTTGTTTATCAGGCCCCGGTACAGTATCAGTCTTCGGACATGAGTCGGGGATATTGCATGAGACGAGATAATGAGGTGAGCGACTTTGTGTTGCAATAGACTCGGATAGAGTTCAATCCCTGTGATTGACTCATATGGGATCTTTGTCGCGTATCCTGGTGCTGTGTCAGTCTTTGGACATGAGTCAGGGGTTTGTGAGCAGGCCCCAGCACAGCATCAACTTTCGAGCATGAGTCAGGGATATTGCACGAGACAGGATTCGAGTAATTAGAGTTATGAATGAAAGATAATGTATGGAAGAACAAAGTGTGAAATGAACGTTAATGAATTATTGTAATAACGTACTAAACAGGATCCTTGTCATTCGCCCTCAGTAATCGTGGCTGAGTGCCACGAAGAGGGTAAAGTCTGACCGGATCTAGAAAGAGAAGTGAACGATAATGTAATACGTTGAATGAACGAAGTTAACGAACGTAATGATGAATACAATAATGATATTATCTGTATGTACGTATGATGCATGATCATGAACGATTGTAAAGTATAGTATGATTTGAAATAAAGTAAAGAACGGTTTTAACAAAGAAAAGTATATTATTATAAAACTAGAACTCACTCAGCGTCGCTGACTTTTATGTGCATGATAGTTGGTAGGTATTTGTTGATGCTGAGGAGTTGCACGCATGGATGTATAAGCTACTGGGAGCATTTTGAGGCTGGCATCCGTATTTTGACATGTCTTTGTATTTTGAGATGAAAACAGATGTTGTAAATGAATGAAATGACATTCTTTTAGTTATTAATGAAAGTTTTAAATTCCGCTGCAAAATAAATGTACGTTTTATAATGTTTTATGTGTAATGAATGACCAACTGTGAGGTGCCCGGGAACGGGGGCCTTACAAGTTTGTATCAGAGCAAAAGTTTAAGTGAATTGGGTAAATATTTTGAAAAACCTAATCTTAAACTGAGAATGGGACTAAAAGGAAAGGGATGTCAGTCCTAGTAGCTACGTGCCTGCAGGTAAAGGTTTTATGTAAACGTTTAAAGTAAGTTATCGTTAACCGGCATTATGTGCGCATGTTATGTGGCTTGTGTGTTATTGTGTAGATTTAGATACTGATGTAGTTGGGATAGGAAATGCTTGGGGTATGAAGAGTAAAGTAAGTGGCTAATCACAACTGGCCATTGTAATTAGGGACTTACTAGACTTGACATAAACTGAGTTATTACCTTGGATGACCGCGTTAGTGTTTGAATCTTATAGTGTGTTAGAAGATGGCTGGTGGTAGATCATCGAAAGCTTCATGAGGTGGAGGCGGTGGTGGACGTGGTGTTGAACCACGGGTCATAAGAGGAAGGTCTAGGGCTAAAAGAGTAGTCCATGAAGAACCCGAGACCCGTCATCAGGAGGGCGGTGATGAGAATGCTAATCAAAGGGCCTTGATGAGAGAGGCAATCATGGAGGAAGTGCATCAGCTCATGCAGACGATCCTACCATCTGTGGTGACCAAAGTTATAAAGGCTGTTAAAGATGAGGAGAGACAGGAAAGGGATAGACCTTCGGGCAAAAGGAGACGACCCAAGACTGAAACGGATTTCTTCGATGATGAAGAAGAAGATGAAGAGCCTACGCCGAAGGCGGAACGAGGCTGTAACTAGGGGGAGTTTCAACGATGCAAGCCTCCAAATTTTGATGGAAACGGCACTACTGCTACTACTCACCGATGGGTGAGAGAGATGGAAGCGGTATTGAATATCAGCGAGTGCCGGGAGGATCAGAAAGTAAAGTTTGCTGCCCATTCTTTTGTGGACTCAGCCTTGTGTTGGTGGGAAAATATTGTCCATGTTGAGGGAAGCAGGGCTATCAGAAGGATGAGATGGCTAGAGTTGAAAAGGCTGGTGATTGAGGAGTTCTGTCCTCATCGTGAGATGGATAAAGTTGAGAGGGAGTTCCTGCAGCTGGAGGCGGGAACAATGACACATCAGCAATATACCGCTAAATTCAACAAGATGGCACGTCTGGTGCCAGATCAGGTGACACCTCTTTCACGAAAGATCAAGAGGTACATTCAGGGCTTGCCGGCGGACATCCGTAGGCACATGATCGCTGCCCGACCGAGCACGTTTAGGTCGGCGGTTGATTTGGCGGGGAGATTATATGATGAAAGATTTGTGATGGTGACTGAAAGTAGCAAGAAAGGAGAGGGTGATCAAGAATGGAACAGGAAGCGATTGGGACATGGTGGAGCCGCTCCAGGTGGCAAAGGTGCACGAGTGGATGGTCAGCGTGTGGTCATAATTGGTGCGGGCTCGAAAAGGTGTGACAAGTGTGGACACAGGCACCTTGGGGAATGTAGATTGGGGGCAATGTCTGTTTCCATTGTGGGAGGACCGGACAAGTGGCAAAGAATTGGGGTATGGGGAGGTGTTATTCCTGTGGGGAGGAAGGTCACATGAGCAGGGATTGCAAGAAGCCGAGGGCGTAAGGTTCGGGAGTGAAGAAGATCGGAGGAAGCTCCAGTACCAGGAAGGAGAACAGAGGGTGAAGGCTTAAGCCTTCGCTATGACCGGGAGGAGGCTAGGTCAGACTCCAAGGTAACGTCAGGTACGTTCTTGCAAGTTTAGATTTATGCATCTATGCTTTAATTGTGATGCTAGTAGTAGTTTTGTTGTCACTATTTTCTGTGATGTTGCACGTTAGGGGTAGGAAGATCGATGAGCCCTTCGATGTAAGAATTGCTATTGGTAAGTCTACCAGGTTACCTAATGCCCTAGGGGATTACGTGATAGAATTGAGAGATAGCGCTTGTTCCTGCTAGGCTGTTCAAGACAGACATAGGTAGCTAGACATGCATTCTCCAGGTGAGTTGATCAGTAGTCTATGACTCAAACCCCAAGTGTTGCAAGAAGATGGATTGCTCAACCGTGCACAACCAGAGTTTGGTGTCGACCTACGACAATGAATTATGATGAAGGATTCGACCAGAAAGCGGAGTGCTTGGTTTAGAATCGAGTAAACCTAATACTAAAGTGTAGAGGGTCATTCCTAGTTGTTGCTCAGCTAACCCGATGTTCATCTGAAGTTCCATGCATCTCGTCTAAGAAAGAGCTCAACCGATGAGGATATGATCGTGCCACTAGAGAACACTGAGATGGAGAAAGTATTCAACTACAAGAAGCAACTGGTGGCCATTACTAACAAGAAGAAGAGAATAGAATAAGGAGGATGATGGTTCCACTTGTGCGGGTGCAGTGAATCCTAAAGGGATCTAAGTTTAAGTGCAAGATCAAAGAAGAGGTGAGACAGTGTTACCCATAACTGTTTGAGAAGCGACAGGTTTCGGGGATGAAACCTCTTTAAGGGGGGTAGACTTGTAACACCCCGAATTTCTATTTAAATGGAAGGAAAAGAAAAGTAAATAGAAAGAATAGAAATTGTGCACAAGTGGAGGGGGATAAAGTGTACAAAGTGCAAAACCTTATTATTTTAAGGATTTGAGGGGCATGGTCGCCCATATCAAAGCAGAAAGCTGCTTTTGCTCTCGGAGGAAGAAACAAGAGAGAGAGAGAGCCCCGGTTCTAGAGAGAGAAAGAGGAAGAAGCAGCTTCAAAGGTAAGTCTTCTCTTATATGAGCTCGGTTTCAGCTGGGTTTCGAGTTCTTGACCGAAGTCCTTGTTGTTTAGTGTTTGTTTTCAGGATTCAAGAGTTGAATCGAAGGTGGGCCTCGAACTTGAAGTGTGTTGCTCAAAGGCTGCTCAAGGTGAGTTTCTAGAACCCCTCTTTTACTGATTTTTAACTTGTTTGGGGCTATTATGCATACTGAGTAAACATTTTGAAAGAAACCATGGGTTTACAGCTTTATGTTTGAAATGATGCAACTATGTATGTATGTTATAGTGTTGATTATGGGTTAGTGATGATGTTTAGCATGCTTAGGTGCCCTTAGTATGTTAGATCTGTGCTTGGGTATCATTTGAATGATAATCGAGTGATGTTGGTAGCGTAGAAAATATTTCAGAATGTTTTGATGAACATGAACAGTGATTCATGCGCCTAAACAGTGGCCCATGCGCCCAAGTATTGGCCATGCGCCCAAACAGTGGCCCATGCGCCCAACATGAGTGGCCAGACGCCTAAGTGTTGGCCATGCGCCCAAGAGTGGTTCATGCGCCTAAACAGTGGCCCATGCACCCAGCATGTTCGCCCATGCGTCTAAGTGTTGCCCATGCCCCCAGAGGGGTCCATGCGCCTAAACAGTGGCCCATGCGTCTAAGTGTTGGCCCATGCGTCTAAGTGTTGGCCATGCGCCTAAGTGTTGGCCATGCGCCTAAATAGTGCCATGCGCCCAAAGTGATTGAAACGGCTAAGTGTTGATACGCCTAAACAGGTGCCATGCGCCTGCATAGTGGCAAAGCGCCTGAATAGGGCAGAAGCGCCAAAATAGTGCCCATGCGCCCAGACTGTTTTACACTTAGAATTTTTATGCTCATGCACCTAGAATGTCCCATCCACCCAATTTGGACTTGAGGTTTTCTAAGTGGTTTTTAAGGGGTAAAATGGGGAGATAGGCATGGTTATTATGTGATGGCTTATGTTTGATGTGTGTTATGCATGTATGATGTGCCTATATTGGTGATGGTGTATGTTTATGTTTATGTATGTGTTCCTTATTATGTATGTATGTCTTCCCTTGGCTTTGCGTTGAGCGTTAATAAATGTAATGAAAAGTATTATGTAACGTAAAGTGTAAGATAATGAAAAGAGGAACATAATGATAAAATGCATGCATTAATAAAAGAGAAAGTATAGAAAGGCTTGCAAGCAATATGTACAGAGGTGCATGATTCTAAATGCCTTAAGCTTTACCGTGTGAGGTTCAGCAAATCCTAAAGTGTGCACGTAAGGGTTCCAGTCTTTATGACTGACCTCCAGTGTTGTTACCTAGTTCGATGGGGGTGTTGTTGTCCATTTCGGTGGAGGTGTTGTTTCCCATTTCGGTGGGGGTGTTGTTAACCATTTCGGTGGGGTGTTGTTACCCATTTCGGTGGGGGTGTTGTTACCCATTTCGGTGGGGGTGTTGTTATCCATTTCGGTGGGGGTGTTTTTATCCATTTCGATAGGGGTGTTGTTACCCATAAAGTTGGGGGTGAAATATATGATGTTTACCCGACTTACGTATAAATTCGGGGATGTAGCATAAAGCCAAGCACATGTATGAGGTGAGCGACTCTGTGTCGCAACAGACTCGAAAGAGGTCCTTGTCGCGTACTCCGGTACCGTGTCAGTCTTTGGACATGAGTCGGGGGTTTGGTTACAAGCCCTGGCACAGTATCAGTCTTCGGACATTAGTCGGGGGTATTGCATGAGACAGGATACAGATCGCGTACTCCGGTACTGTGTCAGTCTTCGGACATGAGTCGGGGTTTGTGTTCAGACCCCGGCACAGTATCAATCTTCGGACATGAGTCGGGAGTATTGCATATGACGAAAGTGACGGATGATGAGATCCGTGTCACGTATCCCGGTACTGTGTCAGTCTTCGGACATGAGTCGGGGATATTGCATGAGACGAGATAATGAGGTGAGCGACTTTGTGTTGCAATAGACTTGGATAGAGTTCAATCCCTGTGATTGACTCATATGGGATCTTTGTCGCGTATCCTGGTGCTGTGTCAGTCTTTGGACATGAGTCGGGGGTTTGTGAGTAGGCCCCAGCACAGCATCAACTTTCGAGCATGAGTCAGGGATATTGCACGAGACAAGATTCGAGTAATAAAGAGTAATGAATGAATGATAATGTATGAAAGAATGAAGTATGAAATTAACATTAATGAATTATCGTAATAACGTACTGAACATGATCCTTGTCATTCGACCTCAGTAATCGTGGCTGAGTGCCACGAAGAGGGTAAAGTCTGACCGGATCTAGAAAGAGAAGTGAACGGTAATGTAATACGTTGAATGAACGAAGTTAACGAATGTAATGACAAAGATAATAATGATATTATATGTATGTACGTATGATGCATGATCACGAACAATTGTAAAGTATAGTATGATTTGAAATAAAGTAAAGAACGGTTTTAACAAAGAAAAGTATATTATTATAAAATTAGAACTCACACAGCGTCACTGACTTTTGTATGCATGATAGTTGGCAGGTATTTGTTGATGCCGAGGAGTTCCAGGCATGGATGCATAAGCTACTAGGAGCATTTTAAGGCTGGCATCCGTATTTTGACATGCCTTTATATTTTGAGATGAAAACAGATGTTGTAAATGAATGAAATGACATGCTTTTAGTTATTAATGAAAGTTTTAAATTCCGCTGCAAAATAAGTGTACGTTTTATAATGTTTTATGTGCAATGAATGACCAACTGTGAGGTGCCCGGGAACGGGGGCCTTACAGTTTATATATGAAGTAAAACCAATCATTATTAACATGCCTGCACATAAAAATTCATGCAAATAATCAACATAAATCATAATAAAATTCTATACATTGAATTATATTGCCTGCAGTGAGATCATATCAGATAATAATCAGCACATTGAAGTAAAAAAATTGTGAATAGTCATAAACAATGATTAAATCCTGATCAAGTGTGTTCTAGGTCAGTGTTCTCACAGCAAATGAGACACAAGATCTAAGGACAGACAATGTTTGCTTTGGCATAAGAATCAGTACACTTACTTTTTTAATTCTTGGATGTATGAAGGTTGAATTAGATATGACATTATGTAATCCACACTTAGACTTAGAGAGTTCAACCCTTGTCAAGATATGCAAGAAAGCACTTTTACTCAACTTAAAAACATGTCATATATGTATACAAAATCTCATGTTTAGGTTAATAAGAGAATCATCATGGTTTAACCAATTGATAATCTCTGAGAAAACCACCATGGACAAGCCATTAGGTAATCCCCAAATCCGTTTCATAAAGAAATAGATAGAGATGATTCATAAGAATCATAGGGCATCCATTTTGGACTTTATAAAGGATTGTGCACATTGGCATCTTTTACAGCAGGTGAGAATATCCAGGTCTGAAATGACTTACAACAGAGGATATCTCGTCACTTCAGATCTATGATGACTCATAACAAAGTGAATAGATGCAGTAAATAGATCTCATGGTACCACATATTAGGTCAGTTGTGAGATTATGACTTTACAAGCAATCAATCAGAAAAGTCAAGACATCTCTTTAGAACTAAGATGGACACACACAAATGCATAGATGATTTAGTTCAATCGAAAGAATCTACTTTTTCAGTATAATTACATGATCTTACCTGCAAATCATTTTTGATCATGTCAGACTTTATTAGTGAGTGAAGTATGCAACTGACTAAACTGATGTACTATCATTTCCCACAAATTGCAAAGGCAGATATAATCCTAACATTTATAACTACTAAACTATTATATTTGTATTTCTATTTTATAATTTTCTCTTTGTTTTTGCAGTTTCTGATGTTGTATTTTCTTTTTCATTTAACACACATACACAATATACATAATCAGGCAGTTAACAATGACAATTTAACTTTGATATATTAAGAAAATTTAAGGAGGGTTATTATTATTTTGAAAGAGAAAAATCAATTCTCAATATGATTAATCAGACCAATTGACTCAACTAAGTACTCAAACCTTCCTGGTAGGAAAGATTTGGTAAACAAGTCAGCCAATTGCTTTTTTGTTGAAATCTGAATCAAAATGATTAAACTTTTTTCAGAGTTGTCTTTGAGAAAATGACATCGAATTTCGATATGTTTTGTTTTAGAATGTTGGATAGGATTAGCAGTAATAAACATTGCAACAGTGTTAACAATATAAATAGGAGTTTTTGAACCCGTAATCTAGTAGTTGATTTTGCAACCATAGGATTTGAGAACATCCTGCTAAGGCAGCAATGTACTCAGCTTCTGCAGTTGACACTGAGACGTTTGTCTATTTCTTACATTGCCATGAGACTAATCGAGGACCTAAAAACTGACAACCACCCGTGGTAGATTTTCTATCTTTACTACATCCCCCATAATCAGTATTAGTATATCCATGTAACTCAAAGTTTCCTTCATAAGGATACCATAACCCTAGGGATGGTTTTCCTTTGAGATATCTGAATATGCGTTTGACAGCAATAAGGTGAGATTCCTTTAGGTCAGATTGATACTTGGCATAGACATAAACAACATACATTATGTCAGGTCTAGATGCAATTAAGTATATTAAAGATCCAATCATAGATCTGTATAATGTTTGGTTTAGTGATATTTATTTGGGATCAGGATCAATCTTGGTATTTTTGTCAGTTGGATTTCAAATAGATCGACAATCTTGTAGCTTGAATTTCTTCAACAACTTATCAACAAACTTCGCTTGATTAATAAAGATGTCGTCTGCAGATTGTGTAACTTGTAGCCCAAGAAAGAAATTAATTTCTCCTACAGAACTCATCTGAAAGCGAAATTTCATTATTTCTTCATATTCTGAACAAAGTTTCTGACTGGTTGATCCAAAGATAATATCATCAACATACACTTGTACACACAGAAGATTAGATGCATCCTTCTTGATGAATAAGGTAGGATCAATCTTCCCTCGTGTATAACCATGTTGAAGCAAGTGTTGTGACAATGTTTCATACTAGATTCAAGGGGCTTAATGTAGATCATATAGAGCTTTGTTGAGCTTGTACACGCGATGAGGAAATTCAGCATCTTCAAAACCTTGAGGTTGCTTAACATACACATCATCGGTGATTGTTCCATACAAAAATGCACCCTTAACTTCCATTTGATACACTTTGAATTTCATATAAGAGGCATATGCCAGGAAGACCCAAATTGCTTAGAAAATACTTCATCATAATCTATTCTTTCCTCCTGAGTGTATCCTTAAGCTACTAATCGAGCTTTGTTTTGAATGATTATTCCTCTGTCATCTTATTTGTTTTTGAATAACCATTTTGTGCTAATGGCATTTTCTCCTTTAGGTAAATCCACCAGATTCCACACTTCTTGTTTCTAAATTGTAATAATTCCTCTTGCGTTGCTTCAATCAAACTGTTATCCTTCAAAGCATCTGTAATGTTTGTAGGGACCATTTGAGAAAGAAAACATGAGTACAAACAAATATTTGCTTGTTTAGAGTGATGTCTCATTGCTCTTTCATTTAAAGGACCAATAATTTGAGAGATAGGATGTCTCTTGTGAATACGAGTAGTTTGAATCTCTTCTTGTTGAACATTCACATCCAGATTAGATTGATTCAATTTGGAGAGTTGTTGCAATAAAGTTGAGGAATGTGGATTACAATTTGGAACTTGAGTTGGAGAATTGACAAAGTAATCAAACTCGTCATTCACATCTATATCTCCAGATACAGATGAACTTCCAGACACAAGATGGTGGATTTCTGAACTATCATTAGGAATTGGTTGAGAATTATCAGAATCAACAGGAACTTGTTGATGCTTAAGATTTTGTTGCTCAAGATTCTCTGAAGTGAAAAAAGGATCTCGTGCAAAAGTGAAAAATGGATACTCTGGACTTGAATCATCCATATCATCTGAATCATAATCTTCGCTAAAAGTTCCCAGATCTCCTGCTTGTTTCCTGTTAGCACATGAAGATAAAAACTGATTAGAATCAAATAAATTTGTTAATGAATCTAAATCAAATAACCACTTTGGACCATTTATAACTGATGGAAAAAAAATTCAAGGAATTTAACATTGAACATTTCAATGATAACATTCGTCTTAGAGTTATAAACTTGGTACGCTTTTGACGCGAACGAATATCCAAGAAAGAATCCATCATCAGATTTTGAATCAAACTTTCCAAGTGATCATTTGAATTTAAAGTCATTACAGGACATCCAAAATATTTTAGAAAATCAATATTGGGTTTCCTGCCAAACATTAACTCATAAGGAGTTTTTCTGTTTGTCCTTAACCAACAAAGTGCGATTTTGAATAAAACAAGCTGTTGATATTGCTTCATTCTAGAATGTGATAGGAATCATTGCATCAGCTAACATTGCTTGAGCAGCTTCAATCAAAGTTCTGTTCTTCCTTTCTGTAACTCCGTTTAGTTAAGGAGTTCGAGGAGCACTGAACTGATGAGTTATTCCTTTTTCTGCATAAAAACTGTCAATATTAACATTTTTAAATTCGGTTCCATTATTAATTCTGATTATTTTAACTTTTTGATCTAACTAATTTTCCACTTTAATGATAAATTCTTTTAAAAGATCAGTTGTTTCAGATTTTGAATGAAGAAAGAAAAACCCAAGTAAATCGTGTATACTCATCAATGATGACTAAACAATACGATTTCTTTCCGATACTCTGTATGTTTGCAGGACCAAATAGATTCATATGTAACATTTGTAATGGTTTTGAATTTGAGTTTATTTGTTTGGCTTATAAAATGTTCTATGTTGTTTTCCTTTCAAGCATGCTTTGTAGAGATCAGAAGTTGAGAACTTCATTGAAGGAAAACCAATAACATGGTTTCCTGCTACAAGCTTGTTCATGTTCTTGAAGTTTGAGTGACCGAGTCATCTATGCCAATGCTGACTTTCATCATTAGATGCTCTAGCAATGAGGCAGTTTGTTTCTGTAGAGGGATCAACTTGTGATATGTCTAGTTTGTAAACATCTCTGTCACGCACAGCTTTGACAACAACCCACTTTTTGCAAATCTAAAACCCTGGCTTTAAGAAATAACAGAAAGAATCATCAAATAAAGTAGAGTAAGATTTATCGCATATTTGTGAGACACTTAAAAGATTGAAATTTAATTGTTCACAAAATTTGACTTTGTCAAAACTTATTATTTCATTAGATATTGTTCCTTCACCGGTTATCTTTCCTCCGAAATCCCCACCAAATGCAACATGAGTGCTATCTTTTTGTTTAAAGTCTTGCAGCAAGGCTTGATTGCCTATCATGTGCCGGCTACACCCACCGTCAACATACCATGTGTTTTACTGGTCTCCGTGGGCATACTTGCATGCAAGAAATTTAAGAAGAGTTAGTAACCCAAGCCGAGATGGTCTTCGGCTTTCCAAATTATCAATAGTTGTAAACTGTTTGAAATGTAGTTTGTTTATCAGGTGTATTTTGAACTTTGTAATTTTCAAATCCTCTTTTAAAAACAGTTTGATTATCTTTTCTTTGTTTTCTTTTCAAAACATTAAATCTATTTTCAAGCTAATTATCAAGAAATTTTAAACCGTTGTTTGAAACATTATAAGATGTTTTCTTGTTATATGTTTCATTGTTTAATCTCACTGAGCGTGGAATAAATTGTCTTTGATTATTCTATTGTGATCTGACATTATACAAATTATCATAGTCTAAATTGATTCTTCTAGATGATCTCAAACCCAAAGAAGGTGATTTTGTTAGATTTTGATATCCATTATAATGATTTATTTGAAACTTTGGATTAGGATATCCTTGATTATCAAAAACCTTTCTAGGTGAGTTTTTCTTGAAGAAACAATCATCTGTATTATGAGTTCTTTCATCACATAAATCACAGTATTTGTTGAAATAACAGTCAACTTTGTTGTGATTTGCCGTATCACATATGTGACAATATTTGTTGAAATAACACTCAAAAGTGTTATGATTATACATGTCACATATATTATAGTATTTTTGAGGTTTTTGAAACAATATTTGCTTAATCATTGAAGTAGATGCAACATCTGATCCTTGTTTGATTTTAGGAGTAGACTGATTAAGCTTTTGTTTTGTCTGTGTAAGTTTGGTCTTTTGATATTTATTATTCGTCTTTTTAACATGTTCACCATTCTTTAACTCCTTAGATGCAAATTTTTTTTGTACAGCGGAAGTCTTTGGACCTGAACCTATTTTCAGATCAGAGTCAGATTTGATCTTAGGTTTTATTATTGTTTTAGATATAGTGTTCATGTCATAAGTTCCTGCTGACACAAACTTCACAGGTTTAATTTGACTTGTTTTGTTCATTTGGTCAGACTTTTTAGGAGTTAGTTTTCTTCTCTTTGATTTCTTGATGATTTCTTAGGAATTTGTGTCTTAATTGAATCTTAAGAAGATTCATTTTCACACTTTTTGATTTGAGTTAAATCATTTGAGCTTGAATCATCATCACATGAAGTGTCTGATTGTTCTTGACATTTGTCTTTCAATTTAAGCTTGATCTCATTTGCTTTTTTAATTTCTTGATCAGTTTAACACTTTTCAATGACAGATTCACTTTTTGGAGTGAATAGTTGTTTGTTCTTTAAACGAGTTCATATGATTTGACTTTAATTAGATGACCATTTTTAATCTTTTCTGTGTCATTCTCCTCGAATATTTGAATGTTACTTTTTCAATTTCACATTCAGCATTTTCTTGATCAATCTTCTTTTTCTCTTGAAATTCTTTAAGTTTGGCCTTGTTTTCTAGAGAATGATCATGAGTGTTGAAATTTATAGGTAAGGTTTTAGAGATTGATTCAGGCATAGGTTCATGTGTGAAACCTAATCCTCATTTATCTTTATCTTTTCTTCCATTTACCAGTTGCTCAACTATAGTCTTTAAGCTTTTTACTTTTGCCAAATCAACTTGAGTTGCAGCATGTGATACTTTTTCTTGTTCAAGTGACTTTGTTATTTCTTCAAGTTGTTTCTTAACTATTTCAAGTTCTTTTAGAGTTTTATTCCAACTTGCTTGAAGTGACATTATTTTCTCATCACCAACTTTGTGATCATCTTTTAGTTTTCTGTGCATTAGCTCTTCATGTTTTAATTTATCACATAATTTGAATGAGTAATTTCTATAATGTTCAACCTATTCAAAACATTCTTTTGTACACAGTTTTTCTCTTACTTCAGTTGAAATTTCAGGATATGGATTTGAAGACTTAGTGCCAGAAGCAGATTTTACAACCTTTAGTTGTTCAGACTTTGCCATGAGTGCAACTTCTTCCTCCTTTGGATCTGACTTGTCACTCCAATCATAGTTTATCTCATGTTCTGATTCATCAGTATTTAGATCCTTGTCTTTAGACCATTCATCATTAATTTCTTAAATCAATGCTAAACCTGAAATAAGATCAGAAGTAATTGTTCAGCATATGGACTCCAGTCATAGCCATCTTTTATGCTTACAATTAGTGCTTTCTTGGTTCCTCAGATGATTTTTGCTCATCTTTCAATTCAGGCATAGGCAGACTCTGATAAGGTTTCTAGAATATCTTTTGAGTCTCCTGCTGATGTCTCTGATTATTTGAACTGCTTTGACCATTTCCACTTTGATTTCTTGGTGCTTTACATTCTCTTGAGAAATGACCATAACTATTGCAGTTGAAACATCTTGATTTTGACTTGTCAAAACCAACTGTTTTGTTGGCACTGGGCTTGTAGTTCCTGTTGACTTATGAGTGCTTTTGTGTTCTGTATGCAATCATCACCATTTACCAATTCAAGTCCATTTCTTCTACGTCAGCAGGATCCATCTCAAATAAATCCTGTAAAACCAAATCAATTTGAGTTAGATGACTACCCTGGTAGGCTTGGAAACTTGCCATGAAAGCTGTAAAAGTAGTTTTGGACTCTTCATCCTGCAATAGGATATTTATAACATCTTTAACTTTGCTAGGATTAGCAGAGTAAGAAGATGGAGTCTCATTATGGGTTTTTGGCACAGTAGATTTTTGGGAAGACTATTGTGGTTGTGGTTGTGGTTGAGCTGACTAGATTGGGGTACTTGTGAAAAATCCTGCTCCCACAAACAAATCGCCCTTATCTTCAGGAGTAGCATCATTCTTGGCAAGAAAGGCATTTTTGTAACATCACGTATTTTTGTTAACTAAAAATTAACTTCGTTTACTCTTACAAGGATTATTATTGTCAGTTTTGAAACTTGCGTGTTGTTTGTGCTTATTCTTTATTGTCATTGGGTTTTTATGAAATGTTAAGTATAAATATTAATAATAATGTTAATATTAATAAAAGTAACAATAATAATAAGTAATAATAATGAATAATAGTATTAGTAATAATAAGATTACTTTTAATATGGTTATTTATAATTTATAAGGGTTATTAAACTTAACCATATTTAAAACATAAACTTAAATTAAGATTGAGGGTTTTATTTGTCAATTTGGAAACTTAAAATGGAACTTTTAAACATAAAATGTTAAATAATAAACTAGAGGGACCAATTGTGTAATTATTTAAAACCAACCCAAAACCCTTTTCTCTCTCCCTGATTTTCCGGCCACTGGCCGGCGAAGCTCCGGCGTGTCGCCGGCAACAACCAAAAGCCATTAAAACGCATAAAATGAACCCCAAAACGCTCCTAACCGGTTCGTGGAGTCGATTCGAACTTAATCACGAACTAAAATTGTGTTAAAACACCGGTTACAAACCTCAAACGATCGTATAACCGATACCTTTAATTCCATAGCCGTTCGGGCATTAAATCTCTAATAATAATCTGACTAAATGAACCTACACAATCATCTACCTTTTCCTAATCGATTACAACTATCAATTTCACCTGAAACACACACAATCATTGAGTTCAATCACCACAAACACCGAGACCTACAACCAACGGGTTCATCATCTTCCGAGCTTCAATTGTTGAAATTGACATAGGGCTTTGCGTCAAGACCAACTCTCGAAGTTGTCCACAAGTTTAATTTGGTTTCCATCATCATTTGCTTACCCATCGAATTCGATTCTTGGCCGCGACCTGCTCTACACCAAAGGGGCATCGATTCAATCTCAATCAAGTGAGTAAATCACATCATCACACTCGGTTTTTCTTAATGAATCAAAGCCCTATGATTAATTTGGCTAACAAACTTGAATTGATCTTCAATTTGATCGAACATGGTTCTAGGGTTTATATGGGAATTGGTGTTTCATTCGCAATGGTTTTTAAATTTTAAAACCAGGTTATAACCGCGGCTGGAAGCCTTGTTCACTGGTTAAGACAATGTTCCCCATACATGAGGTCACGGGTTCGAACCCGGGCACCTCATGTAATTTTTTTTAAAGCCTTTTTGGCTTAAAATTAATTATAGAAAATTTATAATAATTATAAAAATGAATTTTATAAAGCCTAAATATTTTAAAGTCATCTAATTATTTCTTAGAAATTTATTCTTGTAAAACTTTGTAATATTTTAATATAAAATTATTTACAAATGTAATAATTAAATATTTTTTATAAAAATTAGATTGTTATATAATACTTAAAGACATTAAATTAACATGAGACCTTATGTTTATGGATTTATCATGATATTTATAGAATTTAAATATAACAAATAAAATCACAAGTTATTTACAAAGGATCAATTTTCTTGAAAAAATAAATAAATTATAAATGGTATTTTTATAATAATTTATTTACTTTATAAAAATCCCCAAAATTCTAATACTCTAGTTCATGTTAACTCGTTAATCTTATTATTAACCTAAATCTTATAATATTTATATATTTAGGTGCCTTGTGACGTTTCATCTTGGATCGGCATATTTTATTCTTATTAATCTTCATTATATACTTATTTGACAAGTGAGTTTTCCTTGCCTTTTTTTACATTTTTCACACTATTTGGGGTAAAACATGATACTTATACATCGTACACTTATAAACGTTTGAGACTTGTAAAGCACTTGCAATTCATCTTTATATTTTGTCATGGTTATTTGTGTGTTGTAAGTGTTTATATGAGATACATAGTTTGTTTACAATCATTAACTATTGCTAGCCTGGCGACGTCTTAGATCTTTGGGCCTGACAAGCCTATTTGGTGCTAAAGCCGAGGTATTGCCGGCTCCTGATGACGTATGCTTGTTCATCATGGGAACCAAATACACTTAGCCAATCTTTTATACTTGTAATCAAGTCGAGGTTTGGTTGTAACGATATGTGTTCTATAACCTTACTTGCTTATGACCTATGACATGAATTGCTACTTGTATTTTTTTTTCATATTATGTATGAAAACCTTGGAAACTCACCAACTATTTTTAGTTGACTCTTATTTTTATCATGTTTCAGGTCAACCTCAAGTTAAAGTGATCCATATGAAGTATGCTATAATCTAGGACTTGGACCTAGTTAATGAAATAAAAGTTTACATCATGTTATGTTATGTTTGAACTTATTACTTGTTTGGGACTTATGATTGTATTTCATTTCAAGACTTATGATAATAATATTTACATTTTAATATAGCGTTATGTGGCTGTGAACAATCTTAACCCTCACATCTCGACGTTTCCACCGTCAAGGTTGGGGTGTGACAGATTGGTATCAGAGCCCATAACTATAGGGATTTAGGTTATTAGAAATGGTGACCTAGACTATAGCTTATACATGAATCTATAGGATAATATTTATATTCTTGGAAATATATATATTGTTACATGCTACATAATGATATACCTTACTTATGTGCAACTTGATGCCTTAGCATAGGTTTGCCTTGTAATTGTTTAAACTTTGTTATTAGTCTCCCTAAACTTAACTTTGACTCTTTGACTCTCCTCGACAAATGAAACTTCTTAATCTTATTCTCGTCAACACGTGGGAACTTATGCTTATGCTTATGATTTGAATCTTTAGACTTATGTCTAATCTATGTTAAATCTCATCAAGGTTTTGATTACATGAACCTAAGAAATTTGTGTGACACATAGACACCTGTATTCTGGACTTCCTAGCAAAAGGCCCTTGGGCTAAGGCAAGCATATTGCATAAATCCTACGGGACTAGTTATGCTTACCTAGGGATTTCTGGAATGAGTGATAAACTATGGTCAACATACACAAATTTCTAAGGCGAGTGGGTCAACTTACCTTGACGTGTCAACGTTTCCAAATGGTAATGCGTTACCAAATGGAACCATTCCATGTGCCTTACAACTTTTTGCCTTATCCTTGTTGAACATTAATCCTTGTTATTCCAATTCTCATATCTAACTCATTTGTATATTCCAGCATGTCTCGTCATCATGGAAAGCGTGGAAGTTCCGATCGTAAGTTAGCCGCCATGATTGCTCGACAATGGCTGCTGTCATCCCGACCATGGTTGCTGAACTTAATAGCACCTTAATGACCAACGCTAGCAACAATGGAAATGGTCATGGAGAGAATAGCAACAACCAAAACGGGAACAATCAACACGGGAATAATCAAACTTGCACTTTCAAACACTTTAGCTCTTGCAAGCCCACTAGTTTTAGTGGCAAGGAAGGAGCCACTGGTCTTCTTGAGTGGTTCGAAAGCATGGAGAATACCTTTATCAATTGTGAGTGTCCCGATGCACTCAAGGTTCGTTATGCCACTAGTATGCTCCAACAAAAGGCTCTTACCTGGTGGAATAGCGAGAAGAGAAACCGTGGTCCTGAAGCTGTGCTAACACTTACCTGGGAAGAGTTCAAGAACATCGCCATCGCGAAGTTCTGCCCAAGAAGTGAATTGAAAAAGTTGGAAGAAGAGTTTTGTAATTTGAAACAAAATGATGGTGATAATTTTGCCTACTCAACTAGGCATCATGAGTTGAGTATACTGCTGCCCCATATGGTCGACACTGTTCCCCGCAACATCGAGAAGTTCATTAAGGGTGTACCACCCCAAATTCAAGATGTTGTGGTGGGTAGGCGACCCACAACCTTGGAAGAAGCCATCACTATCACCGCTCAACTCACCGAAAACCATATACGAGCGGGCACCATGTCTGTGAAGGGTGCAAAGAAGGTAGAGAAGACGCTTACCGAGGCTGTTAAGGAGACTAAAGTTGAACCGTCTTACAACAACAACAACAAGAAGAAGCGCAAGTTCACATCGGCGCGTAACTATGCTGTGGCTGCACCCAAACAACCCCAAAGACAACTTGTACCTGCGGCTACACCTGTGGCACAAGTGCCTGGGGCTAGGGCTTATGCTGGTCCTCAACCTATGTGCAACACGTGTAGGTATCATCATCCAGGGAATCAACCATGCCGCATCTGCACCTTATGCGGTAAATATGGTCATTTGGTGGCGACTTGCCACCGTGCACCTAACAATGCCGCCGTGGTCACAAACCGTGTTTGCTACAACTGTGGGGAACCTGGTCATTTTCGCCCACAATGCCCTCGTCTTGTGGGTAATGTTCCACAAGCCCGAGGACGTGCTTTCAACATCAACGCTAACCAAGCACAAGCAAACAACGATGTGGTGATGGTACGTTAACTCACCTTTAACTTTTGTGATCCGATTCATTTCATACTTCACCTGTAAAGTTAAATACCTTAAAAATTGAACAGGTATGTTCCTTATTAATAAAACTTATGCCTATGTCCTATTTGATTCTAGAGCCGATAAGAGTTTTGTTTCGTTAGAGTTTGAACCTATACTTGCTAAGCCACATACGAGACTAGAAAGACCCCTTACTGTTGAAGTTGCCGATGGAGAACCGATCACCGTTGACGTCATTATTCGGGATTGCATCTTAAGTCTTGACACGCATGATTTTCTTATCGATCTTATCCCTATGAAACTTGGAAGCTTCGATGTCATCATTGGTATGGATTGGTTAGCCAAGCACCATGCCAAGATCATTTGTTTCGAGAAGTGCATCCGTATACCGTTACCTTCTGGTGATACTTTGAAGGTGTTCGGTGAAAAATCTTCCAAAGGACTTAAACTCATGTCTTGCACTCAAGCCTGAAAGTGCTTAAGCAAAAAGTATATTTCTTTCTTGGCTTACGTGGTCAACACGAAAGTCAAAGGTTTACCTCCCGTGCGTGAAGTTGAGTTTAAAATCGACTTGATACAGGGAGCAAACCCCGTGGCTAAGTCACCATATCGGCTTGCACCATCAGAAATGCAAGAACTCTCTAGTCAACTTCAAGAGCTATCCGAGAAAGGCTTCATCTGTCCTAGTTCTTCGCCTTGGGGTGCACCTGTTCTTTTCGTGAAGAAGAAAGATGGATCGTTTCGTATGTGCATCGATTATCGTGAGCTTAACAAGCTTACCATCAAGAACTATTATCCTCTTCCTCGTATTGATGATTTGTTTGACCAACTTCAAGGAGCTGCTATTTTCTCGAAGATCGATTTACGTTCTGGCTATCATCAATTGCGAGTCCATGATGGTGATATCCCAAAGACCGCTTTCCGTACTCGTTATGGACACTATGAGTTTATGGTGATGCCTTTTGGTTTAACCAATGCTCCTGCTGTCTTCATGGATCTCATGAACCGAGTATGCAAGCCTTATCTTGACAAGTTTATGATCGTCTTCATTGATGACATACTTATCTATTCCAAGTCCAACACCGATCATGAACTGCATTTGAGATTGGTTCTTGAGTTGCTAAAGAAAGAGCAATTGTACGCAAAATTCTTGAAGTGTGACTTCTGGCTCGAGGAAGTTCAATTTCTAGGACACATGGAGAATAGCCAAGGAATTCACGTTGATCCTGCAAAGGTGGAAGCTGTGAAGAATTGGTGTGTTCCTACAACTCCTACCGAAGTTCGTTCTTTTCTTGGTCTTGCTGGTTATATCAGCGATTCATTGCCAATTTCTCGAGGATTGCGAAACCGCTCACTACTTTGACACAAAAGAATAAACCATTTCAGTGGGGTTCCGAGCAGAAGAAGCTTTTGAAGCGTTAAAGCATAAGTTATGCAATGCTCTTATCTTGACCCTACCCGATGGAAACGACGATTTCACCGTGTATTGTGATGCATCTAAACAAGGCCTTGGTTGTGTTCTTATGCAACGAGGGAAGGTCATAGCTTACGCATCGAGGCAATTGAAGGTTCACGAGGTGAATTACACAATTCATGATCTCGAGCTTGGTGCTGTTGTATTTGCTTTAAAGATTTGGAGGCACTACCTGTATGGTACGCAATGTATAGTCTACACCGATCACAAAAGCCTTCAACACGTTTTCAATCAAAAAGATCTCAACATGAGACAACGTCATTGGGTGGAGTTGATTAGTGACTATGATTGTGACATTCGTTACCATCCTGGTAAAGCAAACGTTGTAGCCGATGCACTAAGCCGAAAGATTCACAAAAAGATGATCTCATTCCAAGAAATTCGCGATCGACGTCAATGGTTTGACACTTTGGGTGAGTTCGATACTGAGATCCGACTCGATGTCAACGAGACCACGGTACTACTACAAAACCTGAGAATAGATAGTGACATCGAGTCTAGCATCCTGGAGGCTCAACAAATGGTTCAACGAGAAGGAAGAATGAAGGATGAGTTGGAGCATAATCTTCTAACTCAATTGGAAACGAAACCCAATGGGTTGATGTACTTCGCTAATCGCATTTGGATTCCAAATCGCGATAACATTCGTACCTTTATTATGAAAGAAGCTCATCAAACTCATTATTCTATTCATCCTAGTTCCGATAAGATGTACATGGACCTACGTGGTCAATATTGGTGGCCTGGAATGAAGAAAGACATAGCGACTTATGTAGCTAAGTGCCTCACATGTATGAAGGTTAAAGCCGAACATCAACGTCCAAGTGGATTACTTGAGCAACCCTAGATTCTTATGTGGAAATGGGAACACATATCCATGGACTTCATAACAAAGCTACCCCGAACCTCTCGAGGACATGATAGCATATGGGTGATCGTTGACCGATTGACCAAGTCCGCACATTTTATACCCATACGTGACACTTACAAGACATCAAAGTTATCTCGTATATACGTTGATGAGATTGTAAGTCGTCATGGGGTACCTCTGCACATCATATCCGACCAAGATGCTCGTTTCACTTCACATTTTTGGTCGTCTATGCAAGAACTCTTGGGTACACAATTAGATCTAAGCACGGCTTACCTTCCCCAAACTGATGGTCAAACCGAGCGAACGATCCAAACTTTGGAGGATTTGCTACGTCTCTGTGTTCTTGACTTTTGTGGTGATTGGGATACGCATCTACCGCTCGCGGAATTTTCGTATAACAATAGTTACCACTCGAGTATCAAGATGGCACCGTTTGAAGCACTTTATGGTCGAAAATGTCGTTCACCGATCTGTTGGACCGACATTGGTGAAAACTTCATCACTGGTCCTGAACTTATACAAGAGACGACCGATAAAGTTTCTATTATTCGCAAGAACCTTGAAGTGGCGAGAAGTCGTCAAAAGAGCTATGCTGACAAGCGACGTAAGCCATTGGAATTCCAAGTTGGGGAGATGGTCCTTCTTAAGGTTTCACCGTGGAAAGGTGTGGTTCGCTTTGGAAAGAAGGGAAAACTGGCTCCAAGATTTGTAGGACCTTTCAAAATCCTGAAAAGGATTAGGAAAGTGGCTTATAAACTAGAGTTACCTTCCAACCTTAGTGGAATTCATCCTGTGTTCCACGTCTCAAATTTGAGAAAGTGTTTGGCCGATGAAAGTCTGTATGTTCCGTTGGAAGACATTCAGATTGACGGGTCCTTGCATTTCGTCGAGAAACCTGTTGAAATCATGGATCATATAATGAAGAAGACTAGAACCACGACAACCCCAATCGTCAAGGTTCGTTGGGAAAATAAACGTGGCGCTGAATTTACTTGGGAACATAAGGAGCACATGAAGAAGAGATACCCATTTTTATTTGTATAGTTTCATTTCTTTTAATTTCGGGACGAAATTCTTTTAAGTTGGGGAGACTGTAACATCTCGTATTTTTGTTAACTAAAAGTTAACTTCGTTTACTCTTACAAGGATTATTATTGTCAATTTTGAAACTTGCGTGTTGTTTGTGCTTATTCTTTATTGTCATTGGGTTTTTATGAAATGTTAAGTATAAATATTATTAATAATGTTAATATTAATAAGAGTAACAATAATAATAAGTAATAATAATGAATAATAGTATTAGTAATAATAAGATTACTTTTAATATGGTTATTTATAATTTATAAGGGTTATTAAACTTAACCATATTTAAACATAAACTTAAATTAAGTTTGAGGGTTTTATTTGTCAATTTGGAAACTTAAAATGGAACTTTTAAACATAAAATGTTAAATAATAAACTAGAGGGACCAATTGTGTAATTATTTAAAACCCAACCCAAAACCCTTTTCTCTCTCCCCGATTTTCCGGCCGCCGGCCGGCGAAGCTCCGGCGTGGCGCCGACAACAACCAAAAGCCATTAAAACGCATAAAATGAACCCCAAAACGCTCCTAACCGGTTCGTGGAGTCGATTCGAACTTAATCACGAACTAAAATTGTGTTAAAACACCGGTTACAAACCTCAAACGATCGTATAACCGATACCTTTAATTCCATAGCCGTTCGGGCATTAAATCTCTAATAATAATTTGATTAAATGAACCTACACAATCATCTACCTTTTCCTAATCGATTACAACTATCAATTTCACCTGAAACACACACAATCATTGAGTTCAATCACCACAAACACCGAGACCTGCAACCAACGGGTTCATCATCTTCCGAGCTTCAATTGTTGAAATTGACATAGGGCTTTGCGTCAAGACCAACTCTCGAAGCTGTCCACAAGTTTAATTTGGTTTCCATCATCATTTGCTTACCCATCGAATTCGATTCTTGGTCGCGACCTGCTCTACACCAAAGGGGCATCGATTCAATCTCAATCAAGTGAGTAAATCACATCATCACACTCGGTTTTTCTTAATGAATCAAAGCCCTATGATTAATTTGGCTAACAAACTCGAATTGATCTTCAATTTGATCGAACATGGTTCTAGGGTTTATATGGGAATTGGTGTTTCATTCGCAATGGTTTTTAAGTTTTAAAACTAGGTTATAACCGCGGCTGGAAGCCTTGTTCACTGGTTAAGACAATGTTCCCCATACATGAGGTCACGGGTTCGAACCCGGGCACCTCATGTAATTTTTTTTTAAAGCCTTTTTGGCTTAAAATTAATTATCTAAAATTTATAATAATTATAAAAATGAATTTTATAAAGCCTAAATATTTTTAAAGTCATCTAATTATTTCTTAGAAATTTATTCTTCTAAAACTTTGTAATATTTTAATATAAAATTATTTACAAATGTAATAATTAAATATTTTTTATAAAAATTAGATTGTTATATAATACTTAAAGACATTAAATTAACATGAGACCTTATGTTTATGGATTTATCATGATATTTATAGAATTTAAATATAATAAATAAAATCACAAGTTATTTACAAAGGATCAATTTCCTTGAAAAAAAATTAAGTTTAAAATGGTATTTTTATAATAATTTATTTACTTTATAAAAATCCCCAAAATTCTAATACTCTAGTTCATGTTAACTCGTTAATCTTATTATTAACCTAAATCATATAATATTTATATATTTAGGTGCCTTGTGACGTTTCATCTTGGATCGGCATATTTTATTCTTATTAATCTTCATTATATACTTATTTGACAAGTGAGTTTTCCTTGCCCTTTTTTTACATTTTTCACACTATTTTGGAGTGAAACATGATACTTATACATCGTACACTTATAAACGTTTGAGACGTGTAAAGCACTTGCAATTCATCTTTATATTTTGTCATGGTTATTTGTGTGTTGTAAGTGTTTATATGAGATACATAGTTTGTTTACAATCATTAACTATTACTATCCTGGCGACGTCTTAGATCTTTGGGCCTGACAAGCCTATTTGGTGCTAAATCCGAGGTATTGCCGGCTCCTGATGACGTATGCTTGTTCATCATAGGAACCAAATACACTTAGCCAATCTTTTATACTTGTAATCAAGTCGAGGTTTGGTTGTAACGATATGTGTTCTATAACCTTACTTGCTTATGCCCTATGACATGAATTGCTACTTGTAATTTTTTTTTTCATATTATGTATGAAATCCTTGGAAACTCACCAACTATTTTTAGTTGACTCTTATTTTTATCATGTTTCAGGTCAACCTCAAGTTTAAAGTAATCCATATGAAGTATGCTATAATCAAGGACTTGGACCTAGTTAATGAAATAAAAGTTTACATCATGTTATGTTATGTTTGAACTTATTACTTGTTTGGGACTTATGATTGTATTTCATTTCAAGACTTATGATAATAATATTTACATTTTAATATAGCGTTATGTGGTTGTGAAAAATCTTAACCCTCACATCTCGACGTTTTGGCCGTCAAGGTTGGGGTGTGACAATTTCCAATAGTGTTTGCTGGTGAAGCAACATACTTATACTATGAGGTTGAAGCAGATCTGTCATTATTTCTTGAACTCTCATCAATTTCCACAGATTTAATCTTTGCTATAAGAAGATCAAGATCTATAGTAAATCTTTCAATGTGCTTTAGCAGAGTTACAGTTTATTTCCATGAGGAAGGAAGTGCATTTAGGAGTCTATCACTTAAATCTTTAAGATCATTTTTGATTCCTAGAGTTGACATTTCAGATGTGAGTTGAGCATATCTATTTATCATCTGATTTATAGTTTCTCCTGATATATGCTTAAAAAGTTCAAGTTGTCTCTTCAACTTTTGTCTTTTGAGATCTTGGATTTCTTTGCCTTCTTCACAAATGACTTTCAAAGCTTTATACATTGTATACCTAGTTTGATAATTCTCCAATCTTGAAAGTACTTCAAGTGATAACCCTTTGCACATGAGAGAGTAAGCTTTAACATCATTCTTCACCTTCTTTAAATCATCACCAATTAATCCATCTTCAGGATATGGTTCTTGAGTTTCTTTAGTGTAAACGAATCCTCTATCAGGACCATCTGAGGTGATTGGAATGTGAGGACCTTTTTCAATTTACTTCCACAAATCAGTGTCAATTGAGTTCAAGTGATGTTTTAATTTTGGAGACCAATTTATAAAATCGGCTCGATTCTTTAGCTTTGGTACTCTGTATTAAATTTTTGATTCAAGAACATATACTATTTATTTATGTTTTAGTTTTGAAAAGAAATAAAGAATTGAAAATATTTTTAGATTTTTGGATTTTTGAAAAAATTTCTAAGTATAGAGTGATATGTCTGAATTAGATGTGCCTAAATAGTAGTGATGCGCCTGCACAGTGATGAAACGTCTAAACAGTAGAGAAACTTCTCAACTTGACTTAGAAACGTCTAAGGGATTGCCTTAGATAATTTCTGAATTTGCAAGTGTAGAAATGCCTAAACAGTTGTCAAACGCCCAAACAGTGTTGATGCGCGCCTGAAAACAGTTGTAATGCAATCCGAACAGTTTCAAAGCTCCTAGGACTTAAAACTTCTGAGAACATCTGAACAATGCAAAAACACCCACATAGTGTTAAAAACGACTAATCTGAAAACGCCTAAACAGTGTTAAAGCGTTTGAATAGTGTTCATGCGCCTAAACACTTAGGTATTTTTCAGATGATTTCAACACCTCAAACGCCTAATTCAAGTTCTTCGTAACAACCTGATCTTGATCAATATTCCAAAAACTTGATAATATGATCTGAAACTCTTCAATCACGTCACAATAACACCGATTAACAATCCTTTGACTTCATATCTTCCAATTAACAACAATTGAGGCTTGATTTTGAAAAACCTGGTGTGCGAATATGAAGAACTGTTCGAACACTAAATTTGACAAAAGCTCTGATTTGTTGATGTAAATTCACTCAATTGAGATTAAAATAATGTTTCTAGTGATGAAACACAACTAAATCATCAATTAATTGCTCAATTGCGATCAAATCACAGATTCAAGTGATCAAAAATGCTCAAAATGTCATTTTTGAACTTCAATCACTAAACCGAGATTGATATCAAGCAATTTAAAATAATATGAACAATGTAATCAAACAAGCATAATATCAGAAAAATTCATAGAGTTTTCATTGATATCAGTTGGATTACAAAGTGCACTTGAGAGAAAAATATCTAAAAGTTCATTACCTGCACATACATAGCAATCCTATTTATACTAATAATTAAGAAAACAAAAAGAATATATATTTACACAATAAGTCTCTAATCTATGACAAAACTTATCTAAAGACTAAAATGCTATTATTCCAAGGTTTCTAACATCATCATTCATTTCGTACATATCACACATTTCGTACTTTTGTTATCTTTCACTTCTATCTAGATCTTGTCGTATGCTTAACCCCCCCCCCCCCCGCCTTCTTGGGCACAAATCCATATAATCTAGGGTTAAGCAATAAGGATCCCATATCGCACGTATGGAGCAGTCACCAAGACTGACTCCTCTGTGTGAACCCTCATGGGTCAGCCAAGATCACACGATGTAACACACAATCGGGCTAACAACTGTCGTTGAGTCCTGAGCCCCTTTACATGTGCTTGCAAGACTTTCGTTCATTCATTAGGTGTCACTTTCATTATCTTAAATATTTCACTTTGTTAACATAATGGTTTATGTTCATTATCATAATCACACCATGTAAGCTACATAATAATACACAATAAGGAATATAATGAACACATAACATAACATGCATAACATCATCACACATCATCATGAAACGTCATATAATCATCACACGCTATCATAAAAACATAATTGACCCTCCGCTAGACAGCGGGGGTTCGGGAGCGGCAGCCCCTAAAAGCGGGGTCCTAGGGGCAGTAGCCCCTAGTAGGGTCCAAATGAAAACGCCCCTGGCTGGGGTCGAGCTGCTAGGTTAGCGTGAAAAAATGTTATTTAACACATTTGTATAGCATATTTTGTTATAGAAAAACTGTCTGTTAAAATCTCTTAAATCTGTTTCATATAAAAATATATATTTAGTATGCATAATAGCCCCAAAACATGAAAAACTTATAAACAAGAGGATCTAGAACTCACATGGACTCAAATCACAGCCTGCAGATAAGCTAACACTCAAAATGGTTAATTTCTACCTAATTTCACAACCAGTTTCATTGCTAGTTTCGCTGGCAATTTCGCTTCCTGTTTCGCCCAACTTTTGTTGGAATTCTAAGTCTGTGAAACTATCTGCGAAATTATAGTTTTGCAAAAAGTCTTCATAATTTCGCTAGATGACTACACAATTTCGCTGGATGAACCCACAGTTTCATAGAACGGCCTAAAAGTACGAATCAGTCCATTTTTTACCCAAAACTTCAATCTTTTACACTTAAATCCTTGGTTTATCATCCAAGAAGCTATATCTAAGCTTTTTACATGTTTTCTTATACAAAAACGTGAGTCTTGGATGATTCTTTTCCACTTTCAAAACCCCAAGCCGTAGAATCTATATTTACTCTTAAACAAACGATTAAATGATGTTTGTTACCTGGATTCTTGGTCTTTTCTTATTGCTTGGATGCTCACAAATACCAATCTTCAATCCCTTAATCAACCGAGCCTTGAATCTTCACCTCCTCTTTACTTTCTCTCTTTACACTCTCTATCTCTAGAAGTTGGTGTGGGTTGCAAATGAGAGTGGATCTAGTTGATTCGTTTATATATACCGAGTGTTTAAGGGACCTTAAACTCATCAAACACATAACCTGTGAGGTTTACTTGGTCCATAATCCATTTCCCTATATTTCATTAAATAACCTCGACTAAGCCCATTATTATTAGTTGGCTCGTTTCAATTTTATTTCGGATGTTACAAAATACGTTAAATTCAACTCGAGTTGTTTCAATTTCTTCCTTCAACATGTCAAAATTAGAGAAGGTTCTTTATTTGTTGGTCTACAAGATGAATGTACATCGAATACAACATTGTAGGAAACATAACACCTTTTGGTTGTTAGATCGTAACACTTCTAGATTTTTCTATGTTGTTCGTATCCTACAAACATGCACCTTACAACTTTCTTTTCCAATTTATGTCTTAGGTCACACAATAAAAAACCATGAAGCGGCTCACACTTGGTTTAACCTTGAACAATAGTTCATCCTTGAATAATAGTTCATTTGGTATTACATAACGAAGACCATACTTGTGCAACCTATTTACCACATAAGTGGTTGTGGCCATTCATTCAGCCTAAAAACCACCCCGATAAGTTTTTGTCATATAATATACTTCCACACACTTTGTTTAGAAGTTCTTTTTTGGTTTTGACACTCCATGCTGTTGTGAATTATTAGGTCATGTTAATTGATAACCTTGTAACACCCGGTTATTCTTTTAAAAGAAGGATAAAATGAAGAATAAAAGTAGGAAATGCAATTTAACCCAAGTTGAGGGGTTAAAAGAGTAAAAAGGACAAAAGTACAAAAAGTTGGTGTAAAGGTGGGCATGGCCGCGACCCTCACTTCCTATCATCTTTTCATTTCGGATTAGAGAGAGAGCAGAAAAACTCTCGGTTGAAGAAGAAGAAGAAGAAGAGGATTGAATTCAAGGTAAGAATTCAAAGTTTTTAAGTGTTTGTGTTGGGTTTTGTCTCGGGTATGTGCTTATGTTCTTATGTGTGTTCGTGTGTATGTGTTTTGTGGGTTTCTAGGTATTTGAACTCATTCGCATACGGGTTAGAAGGAAGACACACCCAAAGTTGCACCAGGTGAGTTTCTAGACCCCGGTTGTCTTCTTTTGAACTCTTCTTGGGGCTGAAAATGTATTAAAATGATTTTACAATGTTTATGTATGTATACCCGTATGTTCTGACATCCGTCGCCTTAAGGTCCGTCGAACAACATAAATAAGCATAGAAATATTTTAATTATTCTTTCTTTTCTTCATGAACTCCTGCTTTAAGGAATCATGTCTGCTTATTTTCCCTTGTGCCTGTACTTCCTCCGAGAACGTGTGTTAAGCATAAACCTTTTATAAATTTCATCACCATTACCCCCAAATATATCATTTTTAATTTCAACCATTGTCATTAATAAAACCATTTTGGACTATCAAATGCCATTAGACACGCTTTTAACCTTAATATAACGAACATTTTAAGGTCGTAATCAACCGAAAAAAATTTTGGGGAACTCGAGGTTTAAGTGCAGGGACTAAACTTGTAATTTTGCAAACTTGGGCTGGGTATATAAACCCCATTCCCATCCATTTATCCTCATCCTCATCTTCTTCACCTTCAACATTTTCTCCACTTTCTCTCTCGATCTAGCACCTAAAACCGTCACGTTTGTTGCGTTTTCACTGCCAAATCCTGGGTATCATCGTGTATACTCGTTCCTAACAGGTAGAAAACCTTGTTCAACCCGTTTTTGGCTTGGTTTAACTGCTGTGTTTTCTAGGGTTTCGGGTGCTCGGGTTCATCCGAGCACATGAGGTCGTGTGGGTGCGTGTGAGGTCTTTCTGCTTGTGTTTCATGTTTGTGTATGTTTGTAGAGTGTTTCTGGAAGTCCTTGTGGTGTAAAACTCGCGTTTAGAGCAGCTTGGGGGCTGCTCAGCCCGACCACAGTCGCGATTCTGCAGTTCAGGCGACTGAGTCGTGCGACTGAGTGAGTCGTGCGACTGAGTTGTGCGACTAGGCATGTCGTGCGACTGAGTCATGCGACTGTGAGTTTGTATGCGATTGAGTCATGCGTGCGAATGAGTGTATGTGATTAAGTCATGCGTATGAATGATTGTGTGCGATTGAGTCAGGTGACCGACTGAATGTATGTGATTGTGCGTGTTTCGCACGACTGGAGTCCAATCGCACGAATGAAGGTTCAATCGCACGAAAGTAGCTAATTCGCACGATTAAGGGTTGATTCGTGCGCATGGAGGTTGGGTCGTGTGAATGCGTGTTGTGTGGTACGACTGAATGCCAGCCATGCGAATGAAGACTCAATCGTACGAATGAAGCTGATTCGTACGATTGAAGGTTGATTAGTAAGGATGGAGCGTTGAGTCGAGCGTCTGGTCCTGTTGTGTGACTGATGATGTTGAGTGTGAATTTCCCCTTGAACGTCTGATGATGATAAGGCAACATCAGTAAAAGTGTCATTGCTTGACCACAAAGATTAAAGTCAACGCTATCAACATGCACATACTATTTCAATTGAAAACAACCTAACATTTTACAATTATCGACAATCCAATTGGAACTCCAAATACGTAACAAGTGCTATCTTTTATAACCACTAGATCATTTCACGGATGTCATAAGCAATGACAACTACTTGTAGTACTTGGATCTACATAAGATCTGATACGTGTGTCCGCTTGTGTGCGTGTGCTACCCACGACCGAAACGATACAACCCGAACCGACCAACCATTACTATACGCTTTGTACAGGTCATTAATGCTTAACAATAACTGTCAATAGGTGTTGACTGTTCTCTGCATACAACTGTTCGAAATCTCAATCTTTCATACTTACCACTTAACATGTGAGTTTCGTGGCCCCTTTTTATGCTTATACTACTTTACAAACATTTACAAACATGGGGGAAAAGTATGCTCGCCCGTTTTCTATGTTGTACTACATACATACAATTTACATACTTGGAATCAATGTGCTACTGTTTTGTGGGTACTTATATGATACATGCTTGAGTCTGCTTTGTGGTTCTTTCTTACAACCATTTAATTCCAGTGTGGAACCGACAGTTAGGTACTGGGAGTACTACTGGGTTGACACCCCCACCCTCGTGTTGGTATACTAGTTAGTGCCAACAATAGCCAGGTACGGGCCTTGGGTGAATATATTCCAACAAGATTCTTTGTGTACGTCATTAGGTTTGGTTGTAAAGCTCTTGTCATGTGATTTTGCTTACTTATAACTGTATGCACGGTATTCTGCAACAACTTTATATAGCATCAATTACTTATTTATTTTAAACCTGCGAACTCACCAACAATTTTGTTGACCATTTTGAGCATATCTTTTCAGGTGATCATGCTAGCTGAGGTTCTAGGTGTGCTGCCTTAGTGGAGACCCTAGGATGCATTTTCGGGCTAAACTTGTCATTTTGAAAACAATTGGTGTATCTATTTCAAACAACGTTATACTTTGTAACTTGTTCCCGGGTTGTGGGATTTGCATACAATGTTATCATCTATGCTTATGATTTATGTGTCATGTTTATGCTCATGGCTATGTTGTCGTGAATACTGACTAAACACGACACAAGTCCCTTTGTTGTCGGGTGTTGTCATGTACGCTTGTCATTATTATTATTATTGCATCTCTATCGCTTACCATGTGTTATGACGATTCCCGTCTCGTTACGCCCCGTGTTTCCGCTCTTAGCGGGGGTGTGACAGACTGGTATCAGAGCTATTGGTTATAGAGAATTAGGCAATACGCTTGACCTAGACTATAACGTAGGAACCTTCATGTAGATTGCATGCCAGGGTTGTGTGCATTTTGTATCTCATACGTGTTCCTCATTACTTGTTCGCTTATCCATCTATTTCGTGATCTTTTCACCCTATGAGAGAGCCTTGTGCTCACTCTTTTATGGGATGCTCCTATTAGATCTTCCGTTCCCTCTGTGCGCCAATTTATCATAACCAAATTCGGGTATGGGACCCGAAGAGATCTTCACAGATCATATATTGCGCTTAACCTTGGATACTGAGACCGACCCGAGGAGGCTATGTCTGAGTCCTTTAAGGATGCGAGATAGGCAACCTCCACCAGACTATACGTGATTACATGCTTGGGCTCTCAGTTGACTTGATGGATTATTATGGATATGATGAAAAGGAAAGTCGGATGTCATGTAACCGGACCGGGCATCATTCTCGGTACATCGTGGGTGTGGTGGGAACGCTGCAGGGAACCCTATATAAACATCACCGGTATACCGAGAATATGCTTGAAATGGGTTGCATGGTGATCTTGACCGACCGGAACATGAACATTGGAACTTGATAAGTGGAATACTTGTATATCTTATGGTGACTAAAGTACATGTTACCTCTTTTATGAATAGAACATGCCGCCTCAAAGATCTACTCGCAGCATAGTAACGGAATGAAGCCCCAAGGGGCAGAGGCAGGGGAAGAACCCCAAGAACAAGTGATGCTCCAGCCAGTAGCAATCAAGGAACAGGGAACGCGGATATGGCAGCCCTGATCGCTCAACAGCTGGCCGCACTAATTCAGACTATCATGGCCCAAGTGAGCGATGCTCTTCAGAATTCTCACCCCCACAGGGACGGTGGAAATGATAATGAGGATAACGGTAACCCGACCGGGAACGAAAGCAATCAGGAGATCGGAAATGGTGGTACAGCTGGTAACGAAACTGGAATTGTTAATGAGACCGGGGTTGTGAATGCTAGACGGGAATGTTCATACAAGGAATGTGGCTTGTAAACCACGAGAGTTTGATGGCAAAGGTGGAGCCATAGCTCTGACCAGATGGCTTGAAAAAATGGAGGCCGTGATCGACATCAGCGAATGCCTCGACAGCCAAAGGATTAAGTACGCCACTTGCTCACTACAGGGCAAGGCACTAACGTGGTGGAACACTCAGATTCAGGCTAGGGGAAGAGAATCCGTGATGAAAATGTCGTGGGATGAGTTCAAGGCCCTAATCACCGAGGACAACTGTCCTCTCAATGAGATGCAAAAACTTGAGCATGAGTTCTGGAATCATGCCATGGTGGGGGCTGGGCACGCAGCTTACACCGAATTTTCACGAGCTAGAAAGGTTGATTCCACATCTAGTCACCCCGGAATCAAAAAGGATAGAGAGGTACATTTGGGGACTTGCGCCTCAAATCCGGGCAATGGTAACCGCTACTGCTCCTCCTACTATTCAGAGCGCGATTCTGAAGGCTGGCGCTCTAACTGATGAAATGGTGAGAACAGGGGTATTGGGCAGGGGAGCAGAGAAAAGGAAAGAAGTTGGGGAAACGAGGCGGTCGAGTGCCGGGAAATTCGAGAAAAGGGCCAAGACAACCAGAAATTTTGTGGTCGTGACCCAGGGCAGGCGAGAATATGTGGGTCCGCACCCCCGATGAGATAGGTGCAACTTTCATCATCCCCCAGCTATGCCGTGCCGGGTGTGCACTAACTGTAGACGCCGGGACATTTAGCAAGAGACTGCAGAACAGCGTCGAATATGGTCGCACCAGTCAACGCGGTTAACCCCGCCGGGAACGCTAGGGGCTGTTATGAGTGTGGAAGCCCTGATCACTACCGAAACATGTGCCCCAAACTGAATCGGGCGTCGGGCCAACAAGGGAACAACCAGCATCAGACTATGGCTATAGCTGGAAATCAAGGCCCGACAAACCAGGGGAACACGGCTCGGGGACGCGCTTTTGCCATTGGAGCCAATGAAGCCCGTCAGGACCCAAATGTCGTCACGGGTACGCACTTACTCAATAATCACTTTGCATCTGTATTATTTGACACTGGAGCAGACAATAGCTTTATATCTTCTGAATTTATGCAATTGCTCGATTTGAGTCCTATTAGGCTAGAAACTAGCTACTCTGTAGAAATGGCCAATGGTAGGGTTGTTCAGGCCAACGGGATTATTAGAAAGTGATCAATAATATTAGAGAACCACACCTTCGATATAGACTTGATACCCTTTGATCTAGGAAGTTTCGATGTGATTGTGGGAATGGATTGGTTGTCGAAACACGGGGCCGAGATTGTCTGTCGAGACAAGGTAGTGCGAATCCCTATGTCAGACGGGGGGGAGTACTCAGAATTCAAGGAGAAAGACTGGGGAGAAACTTAAAGCTTATTTCCTGCATGAAAGCACGCCGGAGTTTACGAAAACAGTGCTACTCCTTCTGGCTCACGTGGTGGAAAGAAGAAGGAAGAGGAGCAGAAATTGGCAAATATCCCTGTAGTGCGGGATTACCCAGATGTATTTCCTGATGACTTGCCTGGTTTGCCTCCTCCACGACAGGTGTGAATTTCGTATTGAGTTGGTTCCTGGAGCGACACCGGTAGCAAAGACACCGTATCGGTTGGCACCGTCTGAAATGCAAGAGTTATTTAGCCAGTTACAGGAACTACTGGAGAAGGGTTTTATTCGGCCGAGTCACTCGCCTTGGGGAGCACCAGTGTTATTTGTCAAAAAGAAGGATGGGTCGTTCCGTATGTGCATCGACTACCGTGAGTTGAACAAATTAACTGTGAAGATCGGTATCCTCTCCCCAGGATCGACGACCTGTTTGATCAGTTACAAGGAGCTTCGTATTTTTCCAAGATCGACCTTCGATCTGGATATCACCAACTAAGAGTTTTCGAGGAGGACATACCGAAGACAGCATTTAGAACTCGTTATGGGCACTATGAGTTTTTGGTCATGCCGTTCGGATTGACTAATGCACCAGCTGTGTTCATGGACTTGATGAATCGGGTGTGCAAACCTTACTTGGATAAGTTTGTGATCGTATTCATTGACGACATACTTATCTACTCTCGATCGAAGGAGGACCATGAAGAACACCTTCGGGCAATACTGGAACTGTTAAGAGAAGAGAAACTTTTCGCCAAGTTCTCGAAGTGTGAATTCTGGCTGCGAGAGGTGAAGTTTTTGGATCATGTGGTTAACAAAGACGGGATTCATGTAGATCCCGGCAAGATCGAAGCGGTAAAGAAATGGGATACACCCCAGACACCTTCAGAGATACGGCAGTTCTTAGGATTAGCCGGATACTATCGTCGTTTCATTGCGAACTTTTCAAAGATCGCTCAACCGTTGACGTTATTGACTCAGAAAGACAAGAAGTTTGATTGGGGAGATGCTCAAGAACGGGCGTTCCAAACGCTGAAAGATAAGCTGTGCAATGCACCGATATGTCCCTCCCAGACGGAACTGGTGATTTTGTGGTGTACTGTGATACTTCGCATCAAGGTTTGGGATGTGTACTAATGCAGAAAGATAAGGTGATCGCCTACGCTTCGTGACAACTTAAGGTGCATGAGAAGAACTATACGACTCATGATCTTGAGTTGGGCGTTGTAGTATTGCACTTAAAATATGGAGGCATTACTGTATGGAACCAAATGCATCGTATACACAGATCATAAAAGCCTTCAACATATTTGGATCAGAAGGAACTCAATATGCGACAGAGATGTTGGGTAGAGCTTCTTAGTGACTACGATTGTGAAATCCGGTATCATCGGGGAAAGCTAATGTGGTGGCTGATGCTCTAAGCCGCAAGGACGCGTGTGAAACCACTACGTGCTCGAGCTTTGGGTTGATTATTCAAACAAATTTGAAAGCTCAGATCCAAATTGCACAAAGTGAGGCATTGAAAGAAGGAAACCTTGCGGGAGAAGAATTCCGAGGGTTGGACAAACAATGATGTGCAGGACGATGGTGTGCAGTACTTCGTGGACCGTATATGGGTACCAAGTGGGGAGGTGTACGTACCTTGGTCATGGATGAAGAAGACACAAGACACGATATTCTATTCATCCTGGCGCTGACAAGATGTACCACGATCTCAAAGATCTGTACTGGTGGCCAGGCCTAAAGAAAGACATTGCCACGTACGTCAGCAGATGCTTGACATGCTCGAAAGTTAAAGCTGAACATCAGAAACCATCGGGACTATTACAGCAACCTGAAATTCCTGAATGGAAATGGGAGAACATAGCCATGGACTTCATTACCAAACTTCGTCGAGCGAGCCACGGGCATGACTCGATATGGGTCGTAGTGGATCGAATGACGAAATCAGCACACTTCTTGCCAATCCGAGAAGACTACAAAATGGACAAGTTGGCGAGATTGTACATAAAAGAGGTCGTGACAAGACATGGAGTGCCGGTGTCAATCATATCCGACCGTGATGGCCGATTCACTTCACGATTTTGGCAAACACTACAGAAAGCAATGGGCACTCGATTAGACATGAGTACCGCCTATCACCCTCAAACAGATGGCCAAAGTGAACGAATAACCATACAAACGCTAGAAGACATGCTGAGAGCGTGTGTAATTGACTTTGGTGGTAGTTGGGATACTCATATGCCATTGATTGAGTTCTCTTACAATAACAGCTACCACACCAGCATTGGGTGTGCTCCGTTCGAAGCGTTGTACGGAAGGAAGTGTAGATCACCCATTTGTTGGGCCGAGATTGGTGAAAGTCAGTTAACAGGCCCAGAGATCATCCAGGAAAAACCGACAAGATCTTCCAAATCAAAGAGAGGCTGAAAGCTGCTAGAGATCGCCAAACGAGCTACGCTGACAATCGTCGAAAGCCTCTAGAATTCAACGTTGGGGACCGAGTGCTACTCAAAGTCTCTCCTTGGAAAGGATTTGTTCGATTTGGAAAGAAAGGGAAGTTAGCCCCAAGATACGTTGGACCATTCGAGATTACAGAAAGAATTGGTCCAGTGGCTTACCGATTAAGGTTACCACAAGAACTCAATGGTGTGCATGATACTTTCCACGTGTCGAACCTCAAGAAGTGTTTGGCTGACAAATCACTTCACGTACCCATTGACGATATCAAAATCGACGAAAAGCTTCATTTTATTGGAACCCATTGAAGTCATGGATCGTAAGGTCAAACAGTTGAAGCGCAGCAGAATACCAATTGTTCGCGTAAGTAGGTGGAATTCAAAATGAGGGCCAGAGTTTACATGGGAACGGGAAGATCAAATGAAACTCAAATACCCACACCTACTCGTGGATGACACTCTTGGACCTAACTCCAGCTGAATTTCGGGACGAAATTCTCTCAACTGGGGGATACTGTGACATCCGTCGCCTTAAGGTCCGTCGAACGACATAAATAAGCATAGAAATATTTTAATTATTCTTCCTTTTCTTCATGAACTCCTGCTTTAAGGAATCATGTCTGCTTATTTTCCTTTGTGCCTGTACTTCCTCCGAGAACGTGTGTTAAGCATAAACCTTTTATAAATTTCATCACCATTACCCCCAAATATATCATTTTTAATTTCAACCATTGTCATTAATAAAACCATTTTGGACTATCAAATGCCATTAGACACGCTTTTAACATTAATATAACGAACATTTTAAGGTCGTAATCACCGAAACAAATTTTGGGGAACTCGAGGTTAAGTGCAGGGACTAAACTTGTAATTTTGCAAACTTGGACTGGGTATATAAACCCCATTCCAGCCATTTATCCTCATCCTCATCTTCTTCACCTTCAACATTTTCTCCACTTTCTCTCTCGATCTAGCACCTAAAACCGTCACGTTTGTTGCGTTTTCACTGCCAAATCCTGGGTATCATCGTGTATACTCGTCCTAACAGGTAGACAACCTTGTTCAACCCGTTTTTGGCTTGGTTTTACTGCTGTGTTTTCTAGGGTTTTGGGTGCTCGGGTTCATCCGAGCACATGAGTCGTGTGTGGGTGTGTGTGAGGTCTTTCTGCTTGTGTTTCATGTTTGTGTATGTTTGTAGAGTGTTTCTGGAAGTCCTTATGGTGTAAAACTCGCATTTAGAGCAGCTCGGGGGCTGCTCAGCCCGACCACAGTCACGATTCTGCAGTTCAGGCGACTGGGTCTGTCAGGCGACTGAGCCGTGCGACTGAGTGAGTCGTGCGACTGAATCTTGCGTCTAAGTCTATCGTGCGACTGAGTTGTGCGACTAGGCATGTCGTGCGACTGTGAGTTTGTATGCGATTGAGTCATGCGTGCAAATGAGTGTATGTGATTGAGTCATGCGTATGAATGATGTGTGCGATTGAGTCAGGTGACCGACTGAATGTATGCGATTGTGCGTGTTTCGCACGACTGGAGTCCAATCGCACGAATGAAGGTTCAATCGCACGAAAGTAGCTAATTCGCACGATTGAGGGTTGATTCGTGCGCATGGAGGTTGGGTCGTGCGAATGTGTGTTGTGTGGTACGACTGAATGCCAGCCATGCGAATGAAGACTCAATCGTACGAATGAAGCTGATTCGTACGATTGAAGGTTGATTCGTAAGGGTGGAGCGTTGAGTCGAGCGTCTGGTCCTGTTGTGTGACTGATGATGTTGAGTGTGAATTTCCCCTTGAACGTTTGATGATGATAAGGCAACATCAGTAAAAGTGTCATTGCTTGACCCCAAAGATTAAAGTCAACGCTATCAACATGCACATACTATTTCAATTGAAAACAACCTAACATTTTACAATTATCGACAATCCAATTGGAACTCCAAATACTTAACAAGTGCTATCTTTTATAACCACGAGATCATTTCACGGATGTCATAAGCAATGACAACTACTCGTAGTACTTGGATCTACATAAGATCTGATACATGTGTCCGCTTGTGTGTGTGTGTGCTACCCACGACCGAAACGATACAACCCGAACCGACCAACCATTACTATACGCTTTGTACAGGTCATTAATGCTTAACAATAACTGTCAATAGGTGTTGACTGTTCTCTGCATACAACTGTTGGAAATCTCGATCTTTCATACTTACCACTTAACATGTGAGTTTCGTGGCCCCTTTTTATGCTTATACTACTTTACAAACATTTACAAACATGGGGGAAAAGTATGCTCACCCGTTTTCTATGTTGTACTACATACATACAATTTACATACTTGGAATCAACGTGCTACTGTTTTGTGGGTACTTATCTGATACATGCTTGAGTCTGCTTTGTGGTTCTTTCTTACAACCATTTAATTCCAGTGTGGAACCGACGGTTAGGTATTGGTAGTACTACTGGGTTGACACCCCACCCTCGTGTTGGTATACTAGTTAGTGCCAACAATAGCCAGGTACGGGCCTTGGGTGAATATATTCCAACAAGATTCTTTGTGTACGTCATTAGGTTTGGTTGTAAAGCTCTTATCATGTGATTTTGCTTACTTATAACTGTATGCACGGTATTCTGCAACAACTTTATACAGCATCAATTACTTATTTACTTTAAACCTGCGAACTCACCAACAATTTTGTTGACCATTTTGAGCATATCTTTTCAGGTGATCATGCTAGCTGAGGTTCTAGGTGTGCTGCCTTAGTGGAGACCCTAGGATGCATTTTCGGGCTAAACTTGTCATTTTGAAAACAATTGGTGTATCTATTTCAAACAACGTTATACTTTGTAACTTGTTCCCGGGTTGTGGGAATTACATACAATGTTATCATCTATGCATTATGATTTATGTGTCATGTTTATGCTTATGGCTATGTTGTCGTGAATACTGACTAAACACGACACAAGTCCCCTTGTTGTCGGGTGTTGTCATGACACGCTTGTCATTATTATTATTATTGCATCTCTATCGCTTACCATGTGTTATGACGATTCCCGTCTCGTTACGCCCCCGTGTTTCCGCTCTTAGCGGGGGTGTGACATATGTATTATGCATGTTTGATGTTGTTCCTTAGGTGTTATTAAGTTGTTCATGCTTAGAATAGCCTTGGTAAGATTAGAACAAATAGGTTTGATGTTTGGTTTCAAAAATATCCTGGAAACATGTTGAACAGAAGGTTCATACGCCTAAGTAAGGCCCATGTGCCTGGAATTGCCTTAGAAATGTTTAAGAGTAACACATGCGCCTGAACAGTGCCCTCATGCACCTAGAATATTAGTCGGACGATTAAGTGTAGGGCCATGCGCCCAAATAGTACCCATACATCTGAATGGCCCATGCGCCTAAGTTTCCATACACCCGAATAGCCCATGCGTCTAAGTCTCCATGCGTCCGAATGGACCATACACCCTAATAGTATCCATACGCCTGAAATAGCTCATGCGCCTAAGTGTTGAAAGGGTTAAGTGTTGGCTGATGCATCTGCATAGTGATAAAACGCCCAAATAGGGCCCGTGCGCCCAAATAGTGTCAAAGCGCCTAAACACTTAGAATTTATTACGAATTTTTGGGAGTCTGTGCTTTTAGGGTTTTGAACGAGGTTTGACTAGGGCCTATTAATGCTTGTCTCATGCGTTATTATGATTGCTTTATGATTGTTCTATATTATTATTATTAGTATTATTACTATTAGTATGTGACTTTACGTGGTGTGTTATTATCGTAACGTAAAGTATTACTAATAATAAAGTGAAAGAGCAATGAAGAAGAGAATTGGAACCTAAATTAAAACGTTAACAAGTCTTGCAAGCTTACAGGAGGTACACGACCATGAGGTCGTTAGCTCAACTGTGATGCGGGTTAGCTACCCTATGATGCACACGGGGCCAATCAATTGAGATTGGCGGACCTTTGTAGCATACCCTAAGTGTCTGGGCCAGCCTTGTATACAGTATTTAGAGCCCCTTGTGGGAACAGATGGCCCAGCACCATTTCCCCTGCGCACATAGTTTAGGGTATTGCTCATTGCTCCACATAAACAGTGAAAGATAAAGATAAAAGAGTACAGAGTAAAAAAGGCATACAGTAAAGAGATAAAGCATTATCTGATTGTATAGTTAATGCGTGCTCACGTATAAAGAGATGAAGTTTTCATAAAAAGAGTATTTTCATATGTATACCTTACAGAAAGTATTTTATTACTTTTAAAACTAGAACTCACTCAGCAACGCTGACTTTTATACATTTTTAGTTGGCAGGTAAATATTGTTGGGGATGACACGAGAGTAAAGCTACTCGGCAGAGAAAGACTGACATCCATTCATACCTATTGTTGTTGTTGTCTTGTAATGCAATTAAACAATTCTTTTGTATTCGGTTAAACAATAGTATATTGCTCAACAACAGTGTTTTAGTGAAATGAATGGCTTTTGTTAAAATAATTGCGCTGCTTAAGCTTGTAAATTTATAATTTTTAATGTATTAAAATGTTGTGAATGACAAACTGTAAGGTCTCCGGGAACGGGGCCTTACAGACCTATATTGCAATCCATAAGGTACTTGTTGAACTTGTAAGACATGTATTGTTGGATCATAACATCTTAGATTTATTCAATCAGCCTCTTGTTTGAACTCTTTAAATTTGGTTTAGGGCTTCTGATTTGTGTTTTCATGAACAACACTCACATGAAACAAAAATAATCATCTATGAAGGTTATCGAGAAATCCATTCCACCGGTTGAATTATGCTTGAGTGCACCAAACACATTAGTGTGGACTAATTCAAGAGGTTCTTTCGCTTTTTGTCTTACTCGCTTAAAATCTTGATGATGAGCTTTGCCATATTGGCATCCTGTACACACCGAATTGTTAGAATTTTCTAATATAGGTAGGCCACTTACTACGCTCTTCCTAGCCTTACAACGAGCTTGTCATATGCCACTTCACCGAATTGAGGTGTTGTCGACAATCAAGGGAGAGCAGCCCCTTGTTGGTTGTTACGTAATATAGAAAGAAAAGAAATAACAAAAACGTTAGCAAGATAACCAATTTCGGTTATAGCAAGCAAAGAAAGAATGAAAGCAAGCACGAAAGTAGCAAGAGCAAGAGAAAGAAAGCAAATAAGAAAGTAAGCAAGTTAGCAAGGAAGATGATTCAAAGTAAGAAAGAGCAAGATAATTAGCAACCTTTTAAATTTCTCAACGATTGTTTAATATAATTTAAATTTCTATAGATTTTTACTTGAACTCATGTATTACAAAAGCTTTGAAACTGATTTATCCCTAGTAGGACACATAATTTGTTGGTAATTAGCAACCTTTTAATCAATGGTAAACCAGAAGAACATTATGATTTTTATCAAACCTTTATTAAGACTTTTCTTTGATTGATTGGAATCAGGAAGTACAGACTCAAAAAGACTACATATTGAAACAATAATGACTCCTATTTAACTCTAACACTTACTCCATAACATAAACAAACATTCCTAAAATTTAGTAACTATTAACCAATTACTTAACACATTAATTTGACTCAAATAAACTTAAAAAAAACATGACAAAATAAACAAACTGCCAACTGAACCATCCATTTAAAACAAAGCTGCATTGGCTCGAAACCTGTGACTGTTAAGCTACTAAATGGTGACCCCGTGAAGGTAACCCGATTAACCCAACGTAATCGTGTTATAGATCAAAGGAACCTTTGTGGTTGTGCACTCCATCATATGTTGTTATCACATAGTTTGAATCATTTATGTCCCTCTCTATTCTTTTCTTCACATTGCATCCTATGGTTGAGCATTTGAAGTAGTTCCTGATATTAATATCAACGGTCAAAAATTAAACCAAACTACTTAAAAACCCTAATCTACTAAAGCAACATTGTACAAATTAAGATAAAAATTGTAGTTTTGATGCTACACAACATGTATATAGTGTATACACCATAATTATGATAATAGAGTAAATTATTATTTTAAAAAAAATTACATGAATGATCCATGTGATTATGTTATCACTTTTGCGTAAATAGTTCATGTGATTTGTGGTTTATTAGATTGCACATTCGTCCCTAGATTTTAAGAGTTACAAAATTCGTCAATTACATATACATTAACTTAGACTAGTTTTACAACTTGTTAAACTTGAAAACGAAACATACAATATGATCAAACTACAATTAATTTATGTGTGAAAATAAATTGGTCAATTACATATACATTACATTAGTTATATTATAGAAATTATCACAGATTAATTATACAAAAATATCAAGCACATTGATCGAACAAACCTGCATGTAAACGATCCGTTTACTAATATTTAAAAAATGCATGTAATTAAGAGCACCATCATATCTTTTAAACAAAATATTGATTTGAAACAAGGAGAAATCAAGCAAGTTTTAAGTGTTGTTGTTTAAAGTTATTTTACATATCGAGCGGTAATGCATGCATATGAAAACTTATTTGATACAAAGTCATGTTATATAGAGAATTATACCTTGGATATGGACTACTTTTAACCTTCTTCTTCCCATATTTTCTCCACTTATATCCATCATCAATGACCTCAAGAGTCGTCTTCATACGAAGCGCTAACTTAAATTTTGAATGCACTCTCTCTTGCTTATCATTCACTCTGTGTTTTGAAAGTTAATTAAGCAGAAAAAGGAAAGTTGAAATTAGATACACATTAGCAATTCAATTAAGAAACATCCAAAGCAATAATAATGTAAAATACTCAACAAATTAAAACACTTGCATGTTAAAGTTGTTTGGTGGATGCATGAAGAAAACGTTATTGGTGTTGTGTGAACTTTTTGAAGTAGAACCAGTTGTGATCGTTTCTAGAATTACTGGATTTTGGTCCTGTGTGCTCAAACAGGCAAGACTGTGCTCTTTAATACCAAAATGGGTGGGAATAAGCTCTTGATAACTTGATTTATCGGTCAAAAGCTTATGATCGTTTAAGATATCTTGAGGATCAAATTCACATGTTTGATCATCTAAGAAATCTTGAATATCAAATTCACATGTTTGATCATCATTGGTGGCAAGATCATAGTAATAAGGGCTACCATTTTGGTGTTGAGAGAGAGGAGAACTTTTTGGTTCAAAGGAGGATAACATGGTGGTCTTTGTGTTTATGAGAATATGGGTAGGAATAATTAAGATCTTGATAACTTGATTAAGCATTAATGTTTGTTAATTAATTCGTTATGTTATCTATTTATAATGCTTTGATCTTAAATGGATGCTTCGATATTATAATGGACTTTTGGGGATGTTTCCTTAGCACCTTCCTTTACAGAATATGAAGGTTTATTTAAAGTGTGATCTTTCCTGATTCTGTCATGGAAACATAAGACAATATTACGTAAAGTTTTTCTTGCACCCTTGAGCATGTGCTCGCTTTATTGACTCTACTACACTTATAATAATAATAATAAATGATCGAATTCTGTACGTCATGTCCGTATTTCTCCATGATCTTAGATGTACGTGAGCCGGTCTATTCATGTAAACATTGATATTCATTGTTGTTGTGAATTGTGTTCAGACTTTCTTTATTTTTACCCCCTGCATAAAAAAAATCTATAAAATTTTATTTATTTATAATTAAGTATATACAAAACTTGAAGAAATAGTATGTAATACGCATTTATAAATACATATGCAAAAGTAGTAACACTTGTTGACTCTTGAGTCTAGAACCTAAGGGGTTTGCTTCGAGAAAGTTCTTTCTCGTCCACTCAAGGGGTGCGGATGCACCTGCGCGGATTACAGGTAATAGTTACAAAAATGTTGGGGAAGTTAACGGTATCCAATGCCTAAGCGACGATACAGGCTGAAGCACTTAAAGACTATTGATGATGAGAAAATAAAAAGAAATGTAAAGATAAAAATTTTTGAAACAGTTTTCTCTAATTTATTACCTTACTCTTAAGAGACGTAAATTGGATAAAAGTAAATATATAATGCTACTTCTAACCCCAATCCATTACTTTAGAAACTGAAAATGTGCATGAAATAAGTCTGAGTGTAGTGATTAATATTATTTTTTTAGTTAAAATGTCACGAGGATAGGGTTTTTTTGTCAGTCCAGTCACGCTCGTAAATTACTAAAAACTTTTATAAATCAAATATAATGGTTTTAACCAATGGCATAATCATTTTAATTAAAGAAAATCACACAATAAAATACTATAATATTTTATTAAAATAAAAGTTATTAGAATATATAATAAGGGCGGCATTTGCAACAAGAAATAACAATATTTGAAATAAAGTAAAATACTAGAACATTTCAAATAAACGACTACGCATTGTTACGATATTTGGCACGGATTTGATTCTTCCTTCGATCGAAAATAACACGATCTTCAGATGGTAAATTAGATAAGTCTTTTTCGAAAAAAGTAAAATCTCGTTTTAAAGGCGCTCGTCATCTAAGCGGTTCCGGTCGTGACATTTGAACGTGCTCGATTAAAAGTTTTACCCTCTCTCGAACACCTTCAATAACTACCGACCAATCCACCACACAAGAATATAAGTCGTTGGATAGTTGATTCATGTTCTAAATAATATAAGAAAATATAGTGTGAATTATAAAATAGTATAATCGAAAGTGTTTAAAAATATTAAAAAGATTAAAACACATGTATATAGATAATTTTGAGTATGGTGACGTTAAAATGTTGGTGAAATTGTAAATGACGTTTCATTTTAATATAGTTGTAATGGCATTGTCGTCATTATATAGTCTTGTCACTTCATTATGTTTAACGTCTATTTTATTTTCACTAAGATGAATCTAAGCATACCAAACTTTAAGGGAAGTTGTAAAACCACTTAACCATTACCCCATGAAACTTAGTATCTATGTGCTTAATCCAACCATGAAAAACATGAATTTTCATCAATGCAATGACATATTCGTTATCCACAAACCAATGTAACTTTCTAAGTGTTCCACGAGAAAAGTTGGCAAATATATTCCACAGCCACAAGGTTTGTGCACATCAGAAATTTGATTTGCCAAGATATCTAACAAATATGCAAAGTTAATAAGCATAAATAATGTTACAAATAATGTAAAAAATTTGAAAAAATAATAAAAATTTTTACCTATAGCTATCCCGAGATATAATCAGGAAATGTACAACATTTTATTTCCACCACATAATTATGTTGAAGTGCTTAGTCAAATTAGTTCCCGTCTTGTAGGTACTTATTTAACCCGGTTTCTATTGCATGTAGATTTGTTATTCAATACATGCATTAAACTTCATAATGAAAGACAAATACAAAACATCTTCATAAACATATTTCATATGCATACACATTCTATTGTTTCATCATACTTGAGTTGAATCCATGTTCTCTGATGATGTGAAGATGAGATTAGTGAAGGTTGATGATATATTGCCAACCGATCGATAGGGATCACCGATGTTACATGATTTCTTGGTTGTGATGTATTGCTTGAATGCTTGAAGGTAAAGTCATAATTAGGGATTTAGGAATTATTAACTTATGGTTAAGGAAATGGGCTACATGATAGCAAAAGAAAAGGGATAATATGATATCATTATGATTATGAATTGAAATCTAGAAATAATAAAATGCAAAAACCAAACCTCTCTAAACCATTACCTAATTCCGTAATGTCAAAAAACAACATACCAAATTTACCAATACCCTACAATCTAATACCGAACTTAAGACTACCATCAGGAGGAAACTCACCTTATATGATAAAAACCTCTGGTCTAACTTGAATTATTTTTTTATCATATCTGGTTTAAACCAAAGATCTTTTCTTATTAAAAGAAAAAATTACATAAATGGTCCATGTAGTTTAACTAGATTGAACATTTAGTCCTAAACTTTAAAATTTGCAAAATTAATCCAAACTTTTGTGTAGTTATTACAAGTTTGGTCCTCAAATTTAAAAAAATTGCAAAGTTAGTTCAAAATTTTATATGGGTGTTTTATATTTGGTCTCCTAAGTTAAATTTATAAGTTAGTCCAAATTTTATAAAATGAATATAAAAACTAAATGAATTTATGTCAGTGGACAAATGCACAATGAGTGCACAAAAATTTTGTAACTTTTTAAAGTTTGAGTGCAAAACATACAATCTAATTAAACCACAAGGACATTTTATGTCATGTTCTCTTATTTTAAGAATTTTTTATAGTACTCATGTGTATTTTCATTATATTTATTATACTTTTTTATTTCAACATTTTTCTATTTAAAGAATAAAAAAAATTGTACACTTTTGAAGCGGTTTGTGGTATTAAAAAATTGTACACTTAAAAGACAACATTTGTTCACAATATATGTTGTTGTGCACCCTGCTTTAAACATTGCAAAAAACCATTGTAGAAATAATAAAATGTATTATGATACAAAAATGTAAAACAGTAAGAAGCTATGCTTATCATTATATTATATTGTTAAAATAAATATATAGGATTAATAAAATTCATGTTTCACGTTTTTTTCCCTCTTGAAACTTATCAAACGTGAATTAATAAGAAAATATAAATTGTGATACTCTACCCCTCATGCCACCAAGAGCGGAGACCTCCCATAACAATATCCAAGCTCATGTATCTACTCATACTTTTATTAAAAAGTGGTATTGATTGTGACGTGTGTTACATAGTCATAACTCATAAGTTTAACGTGATAATTAAGTCGGAGAACTTATATTAACAAAAATAAATCATCACAATAATATTCATCTACTCATATCATTAAGAAAATATAAGTTTTCGGGTATCGATTTATATCCAAATAAAGTAAAAATGGCATTAAACGTTAAATGTCTTGAACCGTGTCTATATTTTTTTCCATAAATAGCTATGTGTCCTTAGAACATAAATTTTGTAGGGTAAATTACAAAATGGTATTTATGATGTATTCATATTAAAAGTTTACTTATATCTATTAACAAATTATATTTAAGGTCCCTACTATTCATCCATGAATAACATAATAATTTTTTTCATTAAAAATCAAAAAGATCATTATATCCATATAACTAACAATCAAAAAGATGTTGATTAGAAGTGTTGATATTACCTGACCATTAGGGTGTAAACGAGTCGAGCCGAGCCATGATGGGTTCGAGCTCGAGCTCGAAGTTTATCGAGTCGAGTCGAGCCGGCTCGAAAATTTTAACGAACTCAAAACACCAGCTCGAGTTTGGCTCGTGAAAAGCTTGAGTTTGGCTCGTGAAAAGCTCAAGCCAGCTTGTGGCTCGTTCGAGGCGGCTTGATTTAAAAAAATATTTTTTTCACATTAATTTATATGAAAACACAAAAAATATATATTATGACTTTTAACTTTTATTGGGTACTTCGTATTTTAGAGAACAAAGATCATTATTTTGAATATTATTTTGAATATAAATAATTTACTCTCAAGTTATATATTTTTTAAACAAAATACTTAATGTTTTAAAAAGAATCCATTTTATTTTAAGAAAATCTTTTTAAAATCCTAATATAAAAATAATAATCATAATAATAGTAGTACTAATAATTAATATTATTATACTATATATATATACACACACACACACATATATATATATATATATATATTATGCACCAAGTCACGAGCCGAGCTCGAACCAAGCTAACCTTGGCTCGAGTTCGGCTCGTTTAGATACGAGCTTTTCTCGAGCGAACTTCGAGCCACGAATTTTTTATACAGCCCTATCTACCAGTTGCCCTTTTGTCGGTCGATCATTCTTTTTTCTTTTGTAGGTTTTCGTCCGAGACTAGGGATGGTTTACTCATGTACAGAGGCATTGCTACCTCTCAGCCTTGCAACGGATATGTAGTTATCTCCGCTTAAAACTTCTTTGGGTATTAAAATAATAAAGTTATATCGACATTAATTTACAGTATCATATAGCTGATTTGTAAGGCTAAAAACTTGTTACTTTTCAGGAAGAATAACCATTATCTCTAAAGATAGTTGGCATAATAATGTTTCTTTCTTTTAATTGGATAAAAAAAGATCGAATCTTTACAATCTAACTTGATCGGTATGGTGTTGTAATCCGATTATGTACTCTAGTGTAACATTTTTTTAACATCTTGCTAGTTGTTTTCAATGTTATTTCCTCTGTTGTAAAAAGAATTTTGATTGAATCTACCTACCTATATACCTCAAAATATCAAACTTTAACTGATAAGGGAAACCATGCATTTGATCTCTGTAAACAAATGACTAAACTCAGTAATAATCTCGCTATAGCGCAATCATGAGATCAAAATAAGTATTTGGAATCTATTTCACTTGGGATACTCATAATCATAAGGCATGCTATATGATAAACGAAGATTTAGGTTTAAGTTTAGATTGTGTATTAGTTAACCATTTGAAATCAATGTTATCTAAGATCTAAGAGGATTATATCCGATCTCAGATTTTTGCTAAAGTCAAGATTTGCTAAAAATTTTAAATTATCTAAAAGGATTCTATCCGATCTCCTCAGATTTTTGCTAGATTATCCTATGATTATGAAATCCATTTCAGATTTTATATTACAATGTCAAGATTGTTATCTTAGTTTTAGAATTTGTGACATCCTCATAATGAATTTTGTATTAGAATTTACTTACAAAGGTCAACACGTGTTTGAAAACTTTTAACAGTCCAATACAAAGGAATGAAATGATCAATTCACCCCTGAAGACAAATACCATAAAAGAACATTATCAACCAGAAATGAATAAGAACCAGTATTGGTACCAAAACAGTTACCATAACAAAGAAACAAAGATTCTTTCAAGCAAAAACCACAAAATTTACATCAAAAACCATCTTATGAACTGTGTGTTTAAGATTATGATGGTAGTGATGAACCATGAACTTAATCAGGGAAACTATAAACTAATGGCGTTTGATGAAAAAATCCCGGGTCCTCTTCCTTAAACGAGTGAAAACAATAACACACAAGCAAGGACCCATGGCGGGACATTGAAATTAACGCCAGTGATGTTCAACTTCTTAGCCCATCCAGGTGTTTCCTTCATAACTAGTATGATCAGTGCGGTTAATGCTGCAACGCCTACTAGGATCCTTGTAATTGGCTTTATCAAGGAGTCCTGATCAACCCCAAAAAGATTGGGAAAAAAATAGTAAATTAATATATGTTAAGGCAAGAAGATACGGGCCAAAGTCACCTAAGGATACAACCTTCTAAATCAGTTTGCCAAAAGAAGCAGATTATCATTGAAATAAATTAACTTGTTAATTGTAATTAATATTTCACTAGTTATTCATATAAAAACATAACTAAACCTTGGACAAAAAGCGTTTAGGCAACCTACATTTCTTCTGGTCCACCACCCATGTTGCCATGTCCTTGCAAATCAACCATAATCTACGTGTTCATGCTTAATGTAAATAAAATTAAAGTAGTGGGTTAGTGGTTTACATCATGTTCCAGTTTGTTTGGAGCGGGAATTTGCTGGGTATGTTTTTTTTGTCTATTATCATATTCCGGTTAGTTTTCCTTTTGTTAATTCCTTGTTTTAAGCCTATAAAAAGGCCTTACTAGTTTATGAATGGAATGCTAAAAATTGATCCAAAATACCTTATGTTATCCCTGTTCTTCTAATTCTCTTTGTTTCTCAACTGAACCATGTCAATATATGTCTTAATTAGTTATATAACTTGCCTAAGCCCACCCATTTTTCCAGCTATAGACCTATGCAATGATGTATTGCACACCTAATATACTACTAGAATACTTATAATGTCTTGTTTTAAGAGATGTCAAAGGAGTAAAACTTAAAAAAATTAAAAGTATGGTAAACAGAGATGGGTCAGAAGTCACCCAAAGTGTGCAAAGTATTTGAACTATGCAATGATGTATTGCATACCTAATATACTAATAGTACACTTAGGCCCCATTTGGTTCACAGAATTCTCAGGAATTGGAATTGGAATTGAAAATTTTTCCATCTAAAATCATGTTTGGTTGGTCATTAGATGGAATTGGAATTGGAAAATTTTCCTTCATTCATTTGAATTCACATTCCTTCCACTTACCCATGGAATGTTTAACAATCCAATTGAATGTTCAAAATTAAAATTATATTTTCACTCAAAATTGATCAACCAAGCACGTTATCAATTTTAACAAGATTCCAATTCCAATTCTAATTCCATTTCCAATTCCAATTTCTTTGCAAAACATTCTGCGAACCAAATGGTCCTTAGAATGTCTTGTTTTAAACATGTCAAAGGGGTAAATTTCATAAATAAAAAATAAAAAAATAGAAGTATGGTAAAAAAGATGGGTTAAAACTTGGAAGTCACCCAAAGAGTACAAAGTATTTTTTTAATGTGTAAAACCTTCTAAAGGATTTTATTCAAAAAAAGAACATAGTTGAATTTATATAATTTTGTAATCATATTGTATATATGATTAATTGTGTATGAAAAAAAACTAGACCATTTGACAATCTTCACCTGTACAATCTCTGGCCATACGAGGCATTGAAACGACTAAAGCAGAAGAACCAACGACAACCAAATTGCAACAATCAAGTAGTGGAACCAAGATTCATCATTTATAAACAATTTACGTATACGTATACAAGACATAATATTTGAAAGCAATGTAATCAAGACTTGAAAACTGTTACGGATTAAATGTGAAGGATCCGGTCCTTCACCGGCCGGTCATTCTACTTTCTTCTGCGTGGGGGCTGCTGAGGGCCATAGATTCCGGTGACAGTGATAGTGAAGGGAGTATGCTAGGTTGTGCTAATGGGAGAGAGAGTGTTGGGGGAAGGGTGCAATGTGATCTATGAAAAGTTCAGACAAAAACCATAATATGCCATTACCAGTGAATATCAACTGTCATGGACCATCCTTGTAATTAACTCAATAAACAATAAAGAAAGCCCAAAAAGATTAATAAGACACATTTTTAGGCCATTTGCAAGTGTGTTGACTACTTAGCACTTAGAAGAAAAAAGAGAGAAAATTTTCAGATAAACCAGGTTTCTTGTCACGAATGTCAACTTGGAAAAAAGAATAAGGAAGAAAGAAGAATGGTAAACTACTGTCTAGGCAAGCCTTCATCGTCTGGTCATTCTACTTTCTTCTGCATGAGGGCTGCTGAGGACCAAGGATGAAGGGGAGCAGAATGTGTTAAGGGAAAGGAACAGTTGTTATATTTACCTTATATTTTAATTTTGTTTTTGTTTTTAAATAGTAAGGATAAACTAGTCATTCAAAAATCGTTTATAGAACTGATAAGACAGCGTCAAGGATTAAATGTGGAGCACTCTGTGGATGTGATCTATGAAAAGTTGAAACCAAATCCATAGTATGCCCTTACCAATCAGAAATGATGGTGCATGTTAGCGTCAAGGACCAAAAGTAGAGCCCTCTGTGGATGTTATTTTAAGTTTTCGCTACATAGTTAAAAGTTATTGACATAAAGTGTTCCTTGCCGACCCATTTCAAGAGATGGCAGGTACAAAAATTATTTATTTGGACACGTTACCAGGCCCACCCAACCCAAGTGTGCATATATGCATTCCTACTATCCTACTAGTTTACTTATAAATGGTTGATTCGGGTAACGTTGTCTTTAACAGGCCAAACGGGTAAGCTAAAATGTTAGACAAAAAGAAACGAATCAAAAGTGTAAAGTGTATCATAATGCCTAAAATATTCAAAATCATTACTGATAATCTAAAATTATACAATTTTGTAATCATATTAATATATGACTAATTATTTAAAAAGAATTTTTAGAACTTTGGATTAGAAGTATTTCGGGCCAGCCTATTTCAACCCATACAAAATTTATTGTCTTAACGCATTACATAACCAATCCATTTTTTCACCTATTGCATCATGCATGCACCAATGTCACATGTCACTATTCACTTGTATTATCAAGTAAATAGAATCGTTTGGTATCACTTGAGTCTAAACTTCCCACTTGTTTTGGATAAAAGAATCATCTAATAAATCCTATCCCATGATGAAAGATTCTTATATGAAGCGAGTAATATGAGAAAACAATAATCTAAGTGAGGATGCAACTATACAAGAGCCTGCATTTAAAGAAAATGCATATATTAAGCTAAAGTCTGCAGTTTTTCCCTGCTTCCCCATATTATCTATAATGAAATATAAACTATCTACAATGAAATATTCTGGATTGGCCTTGCATCCTCTCTTCTCTCCGGAAGGCATATATACTTTAACTACTGAATACTGATTTATAGGCCCTAATAACTGCCAACCATTACAACTGAGATATCCGTTAAGGTTCTTGGTTTTCAAATTATGATGGTACTTTCATTATTCATTCATACCTCCAAGCTAGTGGTTGTAATAAGATTTTATTATTGAATTCACTTACCAATGTGTTTTCCTTAATTGTGGCACAGAAGATCTAATAGATACCAATTTAACCATCTGTCATGCCTAGATTTAATTTGATATGACGCCCTAACTTCCACTAAATTACACTAGATTTGGAACCTATGATGCTTGCTTTTCGCCTTACATATAGTTCGAATTCAAAGGATCATGCCATTTGTACAATTGGATCGAATGTATGCCTACTTCTATATCAGATTGTAACACAATTCGGTTTAACGTTACTTATCTGAAAATCAGAAACTATATGTTTCGATAATCAATTTCAGAAAATCAGCAGCACTAACAAGTAACAAGTAGAAGTTAGTGATACAAACTAAACATCGATAAAATGAGAGTAGATTTGGGGGAAGAGATAGTAAATTACCTTAGGCTCTCCATCAATGTAAATTACGGACCCATCCTTGTAGGGGAGTATAGATCGGCCATTTTTAGGGTTAAACCTGATGGGAAGACCCCTACCTGACTGCGTGTTAAAAGCGTACAGCGATTTGAGGCCATACTTGTCGAGTATGTCTCGAACTTCAAGCTGATCTTGATCCCAGCCTCCTAAGCTCGATTTGAAGACATCGATCGGACCCTCACCGGACCGGAAAAGATGGACTTGGACCTCCGGAACCTTAGTCCGCACCGATTTGGACCGGGGCTTTGACTCCGAGGTATCTTCTAACAGTGGCTGTGCTTCTTCAGTTTCTTCGATTTCCACCATCGTCGATTAAACCAGAGCCACCAGCCTTACCTAGACTACACCAGACTAGGGCTTACTTACTTATTATCATCCTCCGGTATTTTAATGGATGATTGTATTATAATAAGTATTTAAATATTTATTAAATTGTCAATTCAAATCAAACATAGTTTTTATATTTTATATTATATTTTACTTAAATACTTCCGTGGAGACAGACCTGTTTTAAAAGAGTGATGATTAGAATCCGGGACGGGAGGGTAACAAAATTGGAAGGACCAAAAAGCGAATAAGAAACAGGGAAGGGAGCATTTGAAAAATAAAACAAATAGACACAAAAACAAAACTAAAAAAGTTGAAATGAATGCATCGATAGATAGATAGATAGATAGATAGATAGATATTATTATTATATATAAGAAGGAGTGACGATGGTGGTTTGTTGAGTAGAGGGAAAGTTTGAGATCAAAAGAAAGAAGGAAACAAAAGAAAAAGAGTTGTTGTGGCGTTGGTGTCGTGTCGCATCGTATCATCGCATCGTATCATCGCATCGTATCATCGCATCATCGTTCGTTGATGGAGGCCGCAATGGGTTTGATGAGACGAATGCCTCCGAAACACACAGACACCGCTCTCTCCGCCCTCCTCAGCCTCTTACCCGATCACTCCTCCGATCTACTCTCTCAAATCGATCAACCTCTTCAGGTATCCTTCTCAAAACCCTAATTCTCTATCTACTTACTTCCAATTTCTGCATTTGTAATTCCGTTTTCTTATGTCTTACCTTCAAATTCCAAACCCTAGTTCCTAGGGTTACAAATCTGATTACTTTCACTTTCACTTTCCTTACACCTTTTTATTTCATCCGCGGTTAATGTCGTTTCTCATGGATTACTTTTGAATCGGTGCTCGCCAATTTGTATACAAAACCTTGGAATTGCTGTGAGTAGCTGAGATCTAAGTATGGCGGATGATATTATATTAGATGCTATTGAGGTCTTGTTTCTTGTTTACATAACGTTCCATTGCTGAACTTCCCTATTTTTTTTATCAAATCTCATGTGTTTGGTGAAGGTCCTGAAGGATTAACAGACTGTGCAGATATTGCTGCATGCTGTTTTGTCTTGTCTTACATCGAGTCTTTTTATAAAATTCTATGCTTATCTTATCTTTTGTTTTGCTGTTTCACTCAGTCTTGTTACTCTGCAAAACAGGTCTTATGTGATGTGGACAATGCAAAAGAATTCATCTTATGTGAATACAATCGAGATGCTGACTCTTATAGGTAAGTAACCATATTGCTTCTAACTATATTCAGTAATGATCATTCTCATCATAGCTGACACATGTCAGGCAGTTAGTTGTACCACATCTAGTTATATACTTGAAAGGAAAAAAACTGAAAAAATGTCATCTCAAAGATCTAAATATACAGCATATATGCCTTCTAGAACTTTGTTTAACTTCTTGATATTGTCATATTGCTTGCAGTCCTTTTAATTTGCATTTTTTGTTGCAGATCACCTTGGTCAAACAAATACCATCCTCCGTTGGAAGAGGGGATGTATCCGTCAACTGAATTAAGGAAGCTAGAAATCGAGGCGAATGAAATATTTACAGTATATCGTGACCAGTGAGGTCCTTTACTCACCTCGTCTTAAGTTTTTATTAAATTTCTGACCTGACCCTAACTAAATTGTAAATGGCCTGTTGTCATGTTGATTTAATTGTCTGTTAGGTATTATGAAGGCGGTATTTCATCAGTTTATTTGTGGGAAGATGATGACAATGAAGGCTTTGTAGCCTGCTTTTTGATTAAAAAAGGTTTTAGTTTTACCTGGCTTTGTTGATGAATTTGCACCTAAGTCTCTGGACCATTTTTCATGATTAAATTCTTTTAGCTTCTAAAATGTAAGAATAAAGTCCCTGCACTTTAACAAACTACTTCTAATTGCATGATTAACGGAGTTTTTGGGTAAGGATATATATGGAGCTTATGAGATTTCGCAGCTTATTGAAACACGATAAGCTCCTGTTTCATGCTTGGCTATGCTTACCAGCTTTTTTAAGCCTCTTCTTGTAAGTTATTTTGTATTAGCTTTGCTTGGGCTTAGCTAGCCTTTTACAACTTTACCCGTATCATTTTTTTGGTTCTTCTCCACTTTTATGAAGGTGTTGTTTTTGTTAGTCATTTTATCTTCATAAGCTCACAAGCTAATCCAAGTGAGGTGTGTTTAATATGCATAGGCAATCTTATAAAAAGCTTACTGAAACCGCCCTAAATCCCTAGACTTTTCAAAATTTTAACAAAAGGTGATTTTTTCGTTATTAAGTCTTTTACTTATGTTAAAATGCTTTTTTGTGTTAAAATTTATTAGTGTAGAGATTAAACCGTGTAAAAATGAAGTAACGGGACTTATGTGTGAATTTAGTGAAAGTCTATAGTGCTTTTTCTTAAGATCTTGGATCTCCTTTCTTTTTCTACATGTACTAATTTGCAAAGTTTTCTTGACATTAAAAGATGGATCAAAATATGCACATGGTAAAAGAGGTTATCTCCATGAGGGTGGATGGGATGCCATACATGTTATCCAGGTATTTTTATCTGCTTATTTATATATTTTTGTTGTGGTAAAAGATATTTGCCAACGTCTCATGTCATTGTAAATTTTCAATTGCTGGCTTTTTGCTCAGGTGGGGCCAGAAGCACAAGGAATGGCTCATTACTGTTTAACAAGTACTATAATGTTGTCATAACTACAAATGGTGACACATCTGGCACTTTTAATTTATCAGGATCAATCAGGAGACAGGTAATTCATAAAGCATTAATTTTGCAGAGTAGTAGCATTGTTATTATTTTATTGATAAGAGCTATGCATTACGCAAATTATTAGAAATAACAACACTTATCTTTCAAGTTTTAACAGTCATACCAGCATACTCTACTTTCTTTTACCAATAATAACAATAGGTATGATTATGCTGCTTTTTTTATTATTTAAAAAGTGTGTTGCTTATAGCCTATTGTTTCATAAATTGTGTTGTATGTTGCTACTTTGCATAATTACCCAGCTCATAAAATGATATAAGTGGCAGAAGGGGTGGATAGGATCAGGTTTTGTAACCAATTGAAACAGATTCAGATCAAAAACAGGCATCTTTCCAAAATGCGTCAAATGGTCCAGCACAAAACAATTTGTTGCCAAATTGTTTCCTTTTTAACTTTATACCAAAAATTAGTACCGTACAAGAACAAAGCACACCTTTTAGTTCAAAGTCCATTGTTAACAATGTTGTAATGCCATGGTTAAAATATTATTTGGTGACTGCCCATTCTTGCTCGTCTTACAGCTGAGGAGAGAAACTCAGATAAGTGAACCGTCGCATAGTAGAGTATTCCAAAGTAACCCAAAACTTTATAAAACTACCTAAACCAACCTGTATCCTGACTTTGAATTTAAGATACCAGATCTAATAAATGATGTGTAATATTTAGTGCTGTTAGGGATTGCAAATATGATATAGAACACACACACACATGAGAGCAATTAAATGAACATGGGGATTTAAAGTGGTTCAGTTGATGTGATCTACGTCCATTGTGCTGCAACTAGGTATTTTATTATTTTGGTGCGCAAGGAATTACAAGTACAGTAACATCAATCAATTATATAGAGACTACTGTAGGGTTAGGAAACGAAATCTCCAAGTTAGGCCCAACCCATGTAGAACCCATTAGGACCAGCAACCCCCTTCTTACAAGCCTACAACGCACAACAAGTACAGCATTTTATAACTCTGTTTTGATTTTTTTATTTTATTTTTGGTTTTAAATTTTTATATGTTTACATAGATGAAAGCAGACTTGTCTGTTGAAGATGGTCATCTATGCAATATGGGAAAAATGATAGAAGAATTGGAGGGAAAGCTAAGGAATCAACTTGACCAGGTATTCCATCTTTGTTCATCATATCCAACACATGCTGTGTGGTTATTAGTTTATTTACTGCTGACGTGGCAATTCCAGGTGTATTTGGGAAAACAAAGGAGATGGTATGTACATTGCGTCCACCTTCTGAGCTGCTGCTGCCTACAGCCCTGCCCGAGAGCAGAAAACCGTAACACATGCAGCCAATACATCATCATGAAGTTAAGTTGTGTTTTTTATGCTGTGTTTGAATACATAAACTTGGTGTCCCTGAATGCCAAAAAGACACTAGAATTTCTGTTCAACATGGTTTGACATTTAGAAAATTTGGAGGTTTTGTATGTTCCTCTCATGATATTGACATTGGTGATGCTCATCTTTGGACACCCCTAGCCTACTATATCTTTGGTTTTATAGCACTATTATCTATTTTTAGGGAAAAATTTCCATACATGTGAAAATCATATACATCCAAACCAAATTCAAAATACCATACTTTTTAATATACCAAACAAGTAACTTTTCGGATTCTGATTCTCCTGCTGTTTCAATTGCATCCACCGATTCTGCTTTCCCCATTGGATCAGTTAAACCCACTGTGGATTGGGATATAAATCTATAACCCATCGTTTTTGCTTCTCCAATTGCTTCATTTGCAGTTTCGACTTGATTCTGCTTGAATAGCAGTTGAGATTGGTTTGTTTCAATTGCAGTTTTGAATCCTTGTGTTTTGAATCAAAGGACATTATATGTGGGTATTATCATTGGATGCTAGTTTCAATATTGGTTGCTAGTAAAGAGTTTTGAACCCATCGTCTTTCTCCCTCACCCCCTCACTCACATGAGCTTCACACCATATATCCCCTTTCATCCTTAAACCATCCTAATAATAGGGAAATGATCATCTTTTTTATTCCTCCCATCAATCAACTTTAAGTTAAAAATATAAAAATACATGTGAAACACTTTTGTTAATGAAAATATTACAATGCTAAAGAAATATATTTCATCAATTAATTTAAATGTTAATCCCAACATTGACAATCTGCTACTTCTTCCTTTATATGTAGCGTCCACACACACTATTTTCGTTTGCCTTGGAATTACTCCTTCGTGATGCGTACCTTCTCCCTTTGATCTCCTGTAAAAAAATTATATCTCATCAATTAAATGTCATCTTTTATCTTCGAGATTGGCTTTGTCAATCTGATTAATTTTTGAAAATTCAACAACTGTTATCTGTGGTTGATTTCAGTTGAGTCGGAGGAGAGTCTGGAATTTTTGTTATCTTAGGTGGGTGGTTGGGTTTCATCATCATCTTCACTATCAGAAGGATGGGGTTGATGGTACATGAAGTTTTTGTTTTGTAAACATATAGTTGTACTATGGCAGGGTGGGGTTGATGGCAGTTAAAACCATCGCACAGTTATTGAATCAGTAATGTTGTGTTAAATTGTGAGCGAGATCAATTTTGAAATTGTTGTTACAAAACATTGGCTTGATGATATTAGGAATAAATCAGATTGTTGAAAATGAATCCCGACTCCTTGCTGCAACATCAACCTTTGTTTTTTTTTCGCATTTGACTAGATTCATTATTGGGTTGATTGAAGTATGTAAAATGAATTAATGTTTAGAGAAAAAAGATTGGTAAGTTTCTTGAGTATTTATACAGTTAGTTATTCTTCTTTCTAAATATAAACTAGCTGTTGAAGGAACCTACTTGAAAGAGCCATTGCACAATGAACGAGTCATACTTTGAGAAGTATTTAAGCTAAAACACACTATTAATGTTAGAATTGAGTTGTTGAATAGAACACATCCACATCAAGATAGGAAAATCAGTTCAAATATTTGGCAGTAACATCACAGTGAAAACATTACAGATCAAACAACAAAACCATCTAAACACTCCCATGAAACAGAGACATATAAAAAACCCAAAACTAAAGCATCAAAGTGTTGTGCTCAAGCCCCTGCCTCAACTTGACTACTCAAGGGCGGTGGTGTAACTTCCTTTTTACCACTACTTTCCCCTTCCTTAATTTCCCCTTCCTTAATTATTTCTTCTTCTTCTTCTTCAGTGTCGCTATCCTCTTCATCAACACCGTCCGCAGCGAAACCTCCACCGCCTCCAAGGTTAAGTTTCTGTATTAAAGAAAGGCAAACAACATCTCCTGTTAGTCATCGCTTCATTAAAGTTTGTAATTAACGACATCTAGAAAGCTCTACTTACAGAAAAGTCGACGTCACCAAAGTCCATATCAGCTCCACCTGCATTTTGAAAAACCACATTACTAGCATAACATATTAGCTAATTATACACTCAGCTACTTAATTCATGTTGCTATTAGTTACTCAAATCAACAACATACTCAAAGCTGGTTATCAACAGTATGCAATTTAAATACTTTCAACAATCAAAGTATCAAGTAAAAATCAAACCTTTTTCATCTTGTTCGTCCTCATCTACCCATTTATCCCAATCAACTTTCACAAACGTGGGAGTCTTTCCCTCTTGCTTCAACAGCCTACTCCACCACTTACTTTCTTCTTTCTTGATAAGGTAAACGATACTTCTCGACCCAACACTCGTCTTGCTCTCCTGCGATTTCCATTCTCATCAGTTTACTCTTCAACGATCACACAACAAGTTTGATTATTTGAACATAACTACTACTTACATTCACATTCACTTTGTCATGAAGATCAATGTCAATCTCATAAGGTACATTGTCAGCTCCTGCAGTAGCAGACAAGTAGAATTTACCCTCGGGCTCGAGTTTAAGCTTCACGTCTTTCGCGTCAGGCAGATCAATTGTGATGAAGAGCACATCAGCCCTTTGAGCCCACTTCAAAGTAGGATGTCGACTAACAAAACAGATGTTCATAAACAGAACAAGATTAAAAATAGGCCGACTTTATATTGCCCTTCAGTTAACTAATCCAATCCGGCCACCAAACAAAAGATCGTGCAATCATCAACATGTCTGTACAGATTTACTTAATCTAAAACACAGGATCTAAATTCATCATCAAAACTGAAAAGTGAAGACCTCCACTTGAAGATCAAACGACAACCTATGATCGATCTCTGAAATATCTATCAATAAGACTTGAGGATTCCCAAAAAACTGGCAAGAGATGAGAAAAGTAATATGATATTTATAAACAAAACGTCTCGTAAATGATGGAATCATGAAAATAACAGCAATCATAGGATTCATTTGGATTATAAAAAAAAACAGACACAATACAATATATGAATATAGAGAGGTGAAGGAATCAAGTAGAAACGAATAGAGAAATGATGGTACCTCACCTCGTCATATTTGGAGTTTACGATTGATAGAAGAGAGTGGATCGTTTATTGTATGAGAGTGAATGATATATTTTATAAATGAGATGAGTCATGAGATAGATACAAATAGAACAACACCGTAGCATCTAGATGCTTCCTGAAATCCTAATTACTATTTCTTTTATTTTGTAAATTGGTATTTATATTTTATACTTTATAAAAGAAATAATACTTAGAATAAAAAAATACTTACAAATTAAAATGTTATACAAATAATAACTAATATGTTTATACTAACATATGAATAAAAATTAACATTTTGTAAATGAGTATTAAAATGTCAAGAAGACAAATGAATAGTGATTTGCGTGTGTTGTTGTTTTTTGCTCAACTCGTTAAAGCATATCGTACGAACGCTGTTGCATGATGTTCACATACACATAGTTTTTGAATTAATTGAGAACCAGTTATATAAATACACTTGACAAGTAAAACTCACATATCATATCATACGGATGTTCTAAGCTTGTGAAACTAATCATATTAATTCCAAGTATGTGGTCACCATGCTTGAGACTCGTTATATATTATTGGTAAGGACACATCACATAAGGGTGTTTCGGTACATACGGATGAGATAATTGATCATATATGGGTAACATGTTTCTCGTGTTGATGTATTAAACGTTGTGCGTTGAACATACGGGCAACAACGTGACGCAGATTCGATTGTATTGATTATTCAAGTACAGTGGTTTTCGAACCATGCTTATTCACAAGAGGGTGAAACCAACCCACTTATTGACGAACAAGAAACAGATATGAGTGCAGCAAAGCAAATGCAATTGAAGACTTGTTATTATTTGACTTTGAGAAGATTTGTGTAATAATAAGGACACTATCATTGTTATTCTTAATTTAGTCATACCAATAAGTAGAATATGCTTCTATTGGGATAAAAGAATTATAGATAATTTGAAGAATGTGATAAAGGACTATTACTTGCTTCTCTAAGCCTTCAATTTGATGCTACTCAAAAAGCGTTTGTTGTGTTTGGTGACGGGGCAAAAGCGTTAGCTTGCAATCACAACATGAATTGTTGAATGGGCGTGTTTTATGTTCTAATATTCAAAGGTCTAATCATTAAATTCAATTATTAAACATACACCTTTTTTCTATTTTTTTAATGACAAGGATGACATTCAAAGAAATTTTAATTCTTAGATACATTAATTTTAATTTACATAAAAATAAAAAGACACATGTTTATTGTGATACTTGTAAGAATATATTTTAGGTATGCAATTGGACCCTCCACATTTGCGTATAAGGACACCTTTACTCATCACTCACAAAATGAAACTTGGCATTTGCTAGAAATATGTTACATACCAAACGTACGCTACCACATCACGTGGCGAGAAAATACCAGTTTCATTAAAAATAAAATGGACTTTTGTCCATGACTTATGAATAGCCATTAAAGGAAGAAGAATCAAGTAAAAATAATATAAAATCACAACAAAATAATTAAAACACATCCAAACATGCAGTTTGTTGTTGAGTTGAGCCCATCAACCAGGCAACCACGGTTTACTTCCCTGTTAGCGTCTAGTGATCGGCGGTTCGAGGGTGGTATTTTCACCCAGGGCCGGGTATCCCACACCCCGGTTCGGAGAGTGTCACCTTATGGCTAGAAAACATTACAAGACATTTGAACACCAAATTATTGGTTCAATCAATTAATCTACCCCCATATATATAATTATATAAAGACACTTAAATATCATGTTCCTAATGCATCAGTCATCAATGTTTTATCTAGCAGTAAGTTATGAGTACCATGGCTTCATCATACCCAAATAAAAGCCCACATTACCTTCTTTTTATGAACCATGATTCAACAAAGCTTTAGCTATGCACAACTGTTGGTATTTGACCAAAAAGACTAATTCCTCTTATAGAACTTAAATGGGTTTTGTTTCAAACAGAGAAATCATGTCAAAAGAATAGCACACCAGTTATAAATTTGCAAGACTACTAAAAACACTCGAATAATAAGTTACAAATCATCGTTACATCATTAAATCAAAGACTAATCAAGAAACAGAAATAGAGAGAATGGATGGAAAGAAAAGAATAATCGAAATAGTAATCACAGTCAGAGAATGTGAACTTGAGAACCTTTACTATCAAGTTCATTAGATTGTGATTCATGATTCCCTTAAAATAAATCTAAATTAAAGAACATTGTCAAGTTACCTCGGTCACATGATGTTTTGATTGGATAATACAATGGAGTAATGAACAGAGTTGGCTTAGTCTTTTGATAATCTTGCCTCAAAACCTCCCTCCGGCCGTTTTATGAGATCATATGGCATGTAGGTCCCAAGAAGTTTGTCCCAAATAGGGAAAAATGGTTGTGAAAAATTGTATTTCAATCCATGAAGTTGATGGTGGATGTCATGATAAGCAGTATTGTTTTGGAAACAGATATGAAAAAGATTGCCCGGTAACCAAAGTCCACAATGATCATCAACGGTTTTTACCACAGCAAAACAGAAGAATATAACAGCGGTTCTTGCAGTCATTCCTGAAATAAGAAAAGAGATGGCACCACCAACTGTGTCTAACAGTAGACCCTCGAGGGGGTGATTATAAAGCGCCCCTATCGCATAAGGTACAACCAGTTTGTGATGTTGAGAATGAATGTGGCGATAGAGAAATTTGTTTATGTGCATGTAACGATGCACGAAATATGCCATGTGTCCATCACAAACATGGCAATGATGATCTGGAAAATCTGAACAGGTAGAGATGGCTGGATTTCAGTCCCAACCAAATCCGTCTCTGATGTCACCTACATAGGACATGAACAAAGATGTCAAACAATCATCATACGACAACATATATCAATATTTACTCTAAAAAGATGTTAAATTTGTTCATTCATGGTAAATAAAAGAAAGGCAGTTACAACAGCGTGTTTCAATGAATAAGTGAAACTGTGAAAGTACATATGGCTGAGATGATTCATAGTTTTAACATTGTTTACCATTGGTTTATTCTTTAAAACAGAATGTTATAAGTAACAAATGGAATGAGTAAATATAATAGTTTTGGTTTTCTGAATAGGCATATTGATCTTACAAAATTTAGAATGATAGATGAAAATTTTGAGCTTTTAGAAGGATGTGTATGAACTATGAAGTTAATTTTAAGTTGTTATAGGTATCACAAGTATAGTTGATAAACAGAAACCAATATTTTCAGGTACCAGCAGAAATCGAACTAAAGATCATGCGTATAAAGGTACATTTATATAAAGGACATTGCATCACTTTAAAAAATGCATTGCCTAATAACTTTTAAATCTTGATTAAACTAAAGGTACAATATATGGTGCTCTGCACATTTATTTATATTAGCACAACAACCCCCATCATCATAAACAAAATATGTTTGAATGGAACCTTTGGGAGACTATTAATGACAATCACCAAAAGCTACCAATAAGTTCATCAACAACTCTTTTACAGTTGTACAATAAACATGAGAACTGTTTCACATTTCATCTTCTAGCAATTCTAATCCATCCAAAAAAGGAAACAAATACTTCATCGATGATAATATCAATGGTGGCAATTGCAACACACACATACATAGTCATTTTAGTTAACTATGAAACTTGACAACTTGTTCTTCAGCCCACTCTTGTTTAGTTAACACAACAATTGTTCTAGGAAAGAGAGAACAGAATATTAATGCATGAAACTTTAATGTTTGTTTCGCCTTCTTATACCATTTGCATAATAGAAATAGATGTTCCAAGGATGTAGAAGTCCCTACCAATAAGTGATTTTTAATGAAGCCTTTACAGTTAAAGATTGGAGGAATTCCAACATTATTGATCAAAATTCCAAGACCGTTTTCAAGAATGAACTCAAGTAACACAATTGTTAACACAAAAATCAAACTATCATGAGATCAACAATGATCAAGATAATGTTTTCTCAGATCCCAAACCAGTCATGTAACGAGAATAAAAGAAAAATGTGCTAGCCATGGGTTGTCTTCAACTATTCTAATTGATACATATAGGAACACAAGTGACATATAATATGGTCTGTCAGTCTATGCAAACACTAGATGATTTCTTGAGGATCTTAATATTAACCTAAAATCTTATTACCACACCATTGACATATAATATGGTCTGTCACTCTGTCTATGCAAACAACATATGATTTTTTGTGGATCTTTATATTAACCTAAAATCTTATTAGCACACAGGTGAATGTGAATGTGAATGTGAATGTGAATGTGAATGTGAATGTGAAAGTCATCACATACATCTACTCATGAAACCATCATCTCTAAACTAATTTTGAAGTCTTAAGATCACACATCCATGTCTATCAAACAAAACAGAAATAAAAAAAAAAAAACTAACTAATGGGAAACAATTACACACATAACATCAAACAAAGATAAGTTTTTTCTTACCAAAAACAGTAGGTGAGCAACGACTGCCTGCACTAGCTGTTGAAGCAACACACCTTTGACAACCGAACTCAACGGCACAGAGTTCTTCGCATCTTCTTCCTTTCTGGTGTGCAGGCGATAGTTATCAAGAGGCGGTAGCAACTGAAAAAAGCCTGCGTACAACCAGTAGACCACAATTGGAGCAAATGTACCCATCACTTCATCGCTTACGTACCCTTCCCAAAACACCATCACCGTAAAATCTGATGAAATCCCACTTCTAAACCCTTAATCGGAACCCGATCCCGAAATCAAAACCCACAATTACTACACCTCCGGCGAAGAGACTGATGATTCAAGATTTTGAGTAGTGAAATGTTATTGTGAAGAAGAAGAAGAAATGGTGTGATTTAGAATGAGATCTGTAGAAGACAGACAGCACAGCTGTAGAAGTTGTAATCTTGTTTGTGGATTCGCTGGACTGTGCCTCAAGTGAATCGTATCATGGCTTCCCCTTTTCTCAAACAAAAAGCTAAATATGGGCGTTTTTGTGTTTAAATATTTGTAACATGTTTATCAAAATGGTAAATAACAAAGTATAACGTGTGAGTTTTGCTTGAATTTTATATTTTGTTTTATGAATTGAAAAACTTAGAGGTTTTGTCTTAAGATTTAAAAAAAACGTAACATGTTTCGACCCTGAATCAAACAGTCGTTAAATAATTCGTTAAGTAATCATAAAATTACCATTTTAACCTTCAATAATAATAAGATAATAAAAAGAAAACGAAAACTTAGAAATAATAATAATAAACAACTCATTCCGTTAGAAATATCACCACTGCCACCACTTCTATCATCAACAAGTCTTCTTGCAACAACTCATCTAACATCGTTAAAGCTTCTGGTCATAATAAACAACTCATAAAGCACCAACGCCATAACATTTGGCCACCGCCACCACCCGCTTACCACCATACCATCATCGATAACTCCTCCGATAACAACTCCACCAAGAAAGTCAAAGCTTCTTGTTGAAACACAATTGCTATCCTCCACCTGTAATTCATCACGAAGTGTCAATTGCATCGGCTCTAATTTTGATTGAAACGCGATTTCTATCTCAATCGATTGATATGGACACTTGATCAGTGTGTGTCACACTTTCAAATTTTTACGTGCGGAGTTTTACCGCGATGTGAGTGAACAAACCAAGATCACAGTCCACTAGTTACTTAGAACGACATTATATGCAACATATAAAATAAAACCAACCAGAGTTTAAAACTTTAATACTGTGCAGAAGTGTTTTATAAATGAAACAAACTAAAAGTATGTAAAGTGTAACATTGGCAAAACACGCACCAAACCATTTCTTAAAAACTCATAAATAGAGAACCCAAATGTCATGACATACTGTGAAGCTTTAAAATGCATGTTGGACTTGTGATGTGCTCCTACTGGCAATCAGAGTTCACGACCTTAGAATAGCATACTAAAAGAGTCAACACAATGGTTGATGAGTTCAAGAGTTTGCATTTAATATAATCAATAACAGTTATAAAACATAATAAGTCCATTGAAATAGATAGCTAGTCTATATTCATTAGTAATAACCATAATGATTTCGCGATCGAAGCTGACTGTGTTGCATTTGTTTGCCTCCTGTGTAACACTCGGTTATTTTTCTAAAAGACAAGAAATAATGAATAAAAGAAAGAAAAGCTATAAAATCTAAGTGGAGGGACCAAAAGTGTCCAAAAGGACAAAACATTGAAATGTTGGTGTAAAGGTGGGCATGGCCGCCCACCCTCACTTCACATCACCATTTCTTCGGTTCTAGAGAGAGAAAGCAGAAGAGAACTCTCGGTTTGTGGAAGAAATAGAAGAAGTGAACGAATTCAAGTTAAGAATTCGTGGTTTTTACATGTTTATGACGGGTTTTATCCCGGTTACATGCTTATGTGCTTATGTGTTTGTGTTTGTGTTTGTGCTCGGGTGTGCGTGTGTGGTGTTGTTTTTAGGTGTTTGAACTCATTTGCAAGCGGGTTAGAAAGGAAGAAACACCCAAGTTGCATCAGGTGAGTTCTAGACCCTGGTTTTTACTTGTTTTCAAACATCTTTGGGGCTGAAAATGTATGTAAAAGGTTTTCAAATGTTTGAGTATGTATGCCCGTATGTTTTGTGCATGAATGAATGTTATTCTTGAATGCTTATAGGTTATTCATGTTTAGAATAGCCACATTAAGCTTAGAACAGATGGATTTGATGATTGGGTTGAAAACATACTGGAAATATGTCGAACAGAAGGTCCATGCGCCTAGATAAGGCTCATGCGCCTGAAAATGCCATAGTAAGAACTAAGTGTGATCCATGCGCCCAAACAGTAGCCCATGCGCCTAAGATTACCTTAGAAATGATAAAGTATAGCCCATGCGCCTGAACAATGGCCCATGCGTCTAGAAAGGTAGCTGGATGACTAAGTGTAGGGCCATGCGTCCCAATAGTGCCCATGCGCCTAAGTGGCCCATGCGCCTAAGTGGCCCATGCGCCTAAGTGTCTATGCGCCTAAATTACTCATGCGTCTAAGTGTTCATACGCACAAATAGTGCCCATGCGCCTGAATAGTTCATGCGCCTAAAGTGAAAATGCTTAAGTGTTGGCAGATGCGCCTACATAGTGATGAAACGCCCGAATAGGGCTCATGCGCCCAAATAATTCCCATGCGCCTAAGACTTAGAAATTTTTACAAAATTTTCTGGGATTCTGTGCCTTAGGGTTTTGACCGAGGTTGACTAAGGGATATTTAATGATGTTGTTTCATGCATGATATGGTTGATTATGATTGTTCCTTATTATTGTTGTTGCTATTATTATTATTATTACTTATAGTATGTGACTTTACGGGGTATGTTATTATCGTAACGTAAAGTATATCGTAATAATAAAGTGAAAGAGCAATAAAGAAAGAAGAGGAACATTAATGAAAATGTTAACAAGTCTTGCAAGCTTACAGGAGGTACACGACCATGTTGTCGTTAGCTCAACTGTGTTGCGGGTAGCTACCCTATTATGCACACAGGGTCAATCAATTGAGATTGGCAGGACCTTTGTAGCGTGTCCTGGGTGATTGGGTTGGCCTTGTACATAGTACACAGAACCCTTTCGAGGGATATAGTTGACCCTTTTGAGGAATTCAGTTGACCCTTTCGGGGGATATAGTTGACCCCTTCGAGGGATATAGTTGACCCTTTTGAGGAATTCAGTTGACCCTTTCGGGGGATATAGTTGACCCTTTCGAGGGATACAGTTGACCCCTTCGAGGGATATAGATGGCCCATCACCCGTTTTCCATCGCGTATATAGTTGGGGTATTGCTCACTAGTCCATACAGAAAGTGAAACGTAAAGATAAAAGTTTATAGAACAGACAAGGCCTACAGTAAAGAGAACGAACAATATTTGTTCATATAGTTAATGCGTGCTCGCATATACAGTACAGAGTTGTATTTTACAGAAAAGAGTATTTTCATATACAACATATAGAAAGTATTTTATTACTTATAAACTAGAGCTCACTTAGCAACACTGACTTTTATACATTTTCAGCTGGCAGGTAATTATTGCTGAGGATGGCACGAGGATGAAGCTACTCGGCGGGAAAAGTCTGACATCCATTCGTACTCTGTGTTGCTGTTGTTTTGTAGTGCATATAAACAAGTCTTTTGTAAACAACCAATGATGATGTATTGCTTAACAACAGTATTTTAAATGAAGTGAATGGCTTTTGTTTAATTATTTCCGCTGCTTAAGCTTGTTTAATTGTAATGTTTAATATTTTAATTGCTATGATTGATCAACTGTGAGGTTTCCGGGAACGGGCCCTTACAAGTTGGTATCAGAGCCAAAGTTTAAGAGAATTGGGTTAAATAAACTTTTAAAACCTAAACTTAAACTGAAATAGGACAAATGGAGGGATGTCAGCCCGAGTAGCTACGTGCCATCAGGTATGTCTTTCCTAATGATTAACCGGTATTATGTGCGCATGCTATTTGATTATGTGCTCTTAGTAGATTTAGATACTGATTAAGTCAGGATAAGAGATGCTTGGGGTATGAAGAGTAAAGTAAGTGGCTAATCACAACTGGCCACTGTAATTAGGGACTTACTATACTTGACATAAACTGAGTATTACCTTGAATGACCGTGTTAGTGTTTGAATCTTATAATGTGCTTATAGAGGATGGCTGGAGATGGATCTTCAAAGGCCTCTCGTGGTGGAGGTCACGGTGCTGCTCCGCGACCCAAGAGAGGGAGACCCAGAGTCGAGAAAGCAGTTCATGAAGAACCAGAAACCCCTCATCCGGAGGCCGGAGATGAGAGTGCTAACCTGAGGGCCTTAGTAAAGGAGGCTGTGGTGGAAGAGGTTCACCAGGTCATGCAGACGATTCTACCGTCTATGGTGACCGAAGTGATCAAGGCCGTAAGGGATGGAGAAAGAAAGGAAGAAACAGGTCCTCGGGAGTACGGGATCAACCAGAGCCGGAGACGGTCCTCTCTGATGATGAGGAGGAGGAAGAAGAGGAGCCTGTGCCGGAGGCGAATCAAGGTTGTAACTATAGGGCGTTTATGAGATGCAAGCCCCCTACTTTCGACGGAAACGGCACTGCGGCAGCTGCTCACCAGTGGGTAAGGGAGATGGAGGCTGTCCTCGATATCAATGAGTGCCGTGAGAATCAGAAGGTGAAATTCACTACCCACTCCTTTGTGGACTCGACCTTGTGCTGGTGGGACAACATTGTCCAAGCCGAGGGTAGCAGGGCCATTGGAAAAATGAGATGGCCTGAACTGAAGAAGCTAGTGATCAAGGAATTTTGTCCTCACAGAGAGATGGACAAGGTAGAAAGAGATTCCTATAGCTGGAGGCGGGAACGATGACACACCAGCAATACACCACCAAATTCAATGAAATGGCACGATTGGTGCCCGATCAAGTGACACCATTGTCACGAAAGATTAAAAGATACATCCAGGGGCTGCCGACGGATAGCCGTAGGCATATGATTGCCGCCCGGCCGAGTACTTTCAGGTCGGCAGTTGACTTGGCTGGCAGATTATATGATAAGCGCGAGGTGGTGGTGGCTGAGGTGGATAAGGAGGATGGTGGTAGTCGGAACTGGAATGGGAAACGGTTTGGACGTGGTAGAACTGCTCCAACAAGAAGGTGGCAAAGTTGGGTGATCGACGTGTGGTCACATCTAGATCAGGGTTGAGGAGGTGTGACAAATGTGGAAGGGAGCATACTGGTGAGTGCAGAATGGGGATGAACGTATGCTTCAGATGTGATCAGCCTAGCCACATCGCTAGAGACTATAAGAAGCCAAGGCAGAAAGCTCCAGGGCAGAGAAGAAGAAACCGGAGGAAGGAGGGCAGAAGGCAGGTGCTAGAGCTTACACCATGACCCGAGAGGAAGCCAAAGCTGATCCCGATGTTGTGTCCGGTATGTTTCTGGTGAACCAAACTTATGCCTCCATATTGTTTGATTCTGGTGCTAGTAGGAGTTTTATTTCTACTACCTTCTGCGCTAAGTTTCCTGTTATTAGTAGAAAGTTCAGTGCACCATTCGATGTAGAAACTGCTATTGGTAAGTCCACTAGAATTACTGATGTGATAGAGGACTATGCTATAGAACTAGAAGGCCATAAGTTTGCTTCTAGGTTACACGTGATACCCCTAGGTGGATTTGATGTAGTACTAGGGATGGATTGGTTAGCAACCTATGAAGCAAACATCGTATGTCGCAAAAAGATGATTCGATTGGTTGCGTCTGATGGGAGTTTGGTTACGATTTATGGAGACCGCGTCACGACGATTCCAAAAGTGATTTCGATGGCGGTGGGGGGAAAGTGCATGAGGCGTGGATGTAGTGCCTACTTGGCCTACGTAAAGGATGTGGACGCGCCAACACCGCAACTATCTGATGTACCGTTGTGCGTGACTTTCCGGACGTATTCCCGGAAGACTTACCCGGCATGCCACCGGATCGAGAGATTGAGTTCCAAATTGACTTGATACCTGATGCTCAACCCGTTGCCAAAGCACCGTATCAATTAGCTCCCACAGAAATGAAAGAACTCATGGAACAGTTGCAAAAGTTGCTCGATAAGGGGTTCATTAGACCGAGTATCTCTCCCTGGGGTGCTTCGGTCCTATTCGTGAAGAAGAAAGACGGTAGTATGAGGATGTGTATTAACTATCGAGAGCTGAACAAGTTAACAGTGAAGAACCGATACCCCCTACCAAGGATAGATGATCTGTTTGATAAGCTCCAAGGTGCCAGTTGGTTTTCAAGGATAGATATTCAATCTGGTTACCATCAGTTGAAGGTAAAGGAGCAGGATATCCCTAAAACAGCTTTTCGCACGCGCTACGGTCACTATGAATTCCTTGTTATGTCATTTGGTCTGACCAATGCGCCAGCTGCTTTTATGGACTTGATGAATCGAGTGTGTCGGCCAATGTTAGATAAATCAGTGATGTGTTTATTGATGATATCCTTATTTATTCAAGGAGCAAGGAGGAGCATGCCGATCACATTCAGGAGGTGTTAGAGACCTTAAGAAGGGAGAAGTTGTATGCCAAATTCTCCAAATGCGTGTTCTGGTTACGCGAAGTTCAATTTCTAGGTCACCTGATAAACCCAGAGGGGATTATAGTAGACCCTGCTAAGGTGGAGGCGATGATGCAATGAAAGTCTCTGAGGACGCCATCCGAGATTCGTAGTTTTTTGGGGTTGACGGGTTATTATCGAAGGTTCATTCAAGACTTTTCCAAGATCGCTTCTCCATTGACCAAGTTGACCCGAAAGGATGTAAAGTTTACGTGGGGTCAAGCTCAAGAACAGGCGTTCGAAGAGTTGAAGGTAAGGTTGACTCAAGCTCCTGACTTGTCGTTACCCGAAGGAGGCGAGGATTTGGTAGTATACTCAGACGCTTCTTACTCGGGGTTGGGGTAGAGGGAAGGTTATAGCCTATGCATCCCAACAGTTGAAATTTCATGAGGTTAACTACCCTACTCATGACCTGGAGCTAGCAGTTATGGTCTTTGCACTAAAGATTTGGAGGCACTATCTATACGGAACGAAGTGCACCATTTTCACGGACCACAAGAGCTTGAAGTACTTCTTCGAGCAAAAATATTTGAACATGAGGCAGAGGTGATGGTTGGAGCTTATAAAGGATTATGATTGCGAAATCCATTACCATCCGGGCAAAGCCAACGTGGTGGCCGATGCTCTTAGCCGGAAGGAGAGGCCCGAGCCGATTCAGGTGAAAGCATACCAACTAATCATGACCTCTGACGTAATGAAGCAACTCAATGAGTTTCAGGATGAGGTATTAAAAGAAGATCATCTAAACTCTGAAAGAATGAGAGGTCTGGTTGGGGAATTGAGTGAAAACACACTTGGTGTTAAAACTCAATTTGGACGGGTGTGGATTCCTCGTTTCGGGGATCTACGTGTGAGGATTATGGATGAAGCTCACAAGACTCGATACTCCATTCATCCTGGTGCCACAAAGATGTATCAAGACATGAAGAAAGATTATTGATGGTCGGGTATAAAACGTGACGTGGCGGAGTATGTGAGTAAATGCCTTACTTGCTAGCAAGTGAAGGCGGAACATCAGAAGCCGTATGGGAAGATCCAACCTTTGGATATACCGAAATGGAAGTGGGAGCACGTCACCATGGACTTCATCACAAAGCTACCACGTACTCTGAATGGGTACGATGCCATATGGGTGATTGTTGACCGCTTGATGAAGAGTGCTCACTTCCTACCGATCCGTGAGACATATTCATCCGAGAGGTTGGCTGACCTGTTCATCAAGGAAATTGTAACTCTTCATGGTGTACCGGTGTCCATTGTGTCTGATCGTGACACCCGGTTTACGTCTAAATTCTGGAAGAAATTCCACGACGCCATGGGGACGAGGTTACATATTAGCATGGCTTATCATCCCCAAACTGATGGTCAGTCGGAAATGACCATTCAGACATTGGAAGACATGCTTCGGGCATGTGTGATGGACTTTGGAGGAAGTTGGGACGACCACTTACCGTTATCTGAATTCTCATACAACAATAGTTATCATGCCAGCATTGGTATGCCACCATACGAGATGCTATACGGTAGGAGATGTGAAACACCCGTTTGTTGGGGTGACATTGGTCAGAAAGAGTTGGGAAGCGTCGAGGTAATCGAGGCTACGACTGAGAAGCTCGAAAAGATTAAGGCCTTCATGAAGGCAGCCAAAGATAGACAGAAGTCGTATGCCGATAAAAGACGTAGACCAATTGAGTTCCAGGTGGGTGACCGGGTTATGTTGAAGGTCTCACCTTGGAAGGGTATTATCTGATTCAGGAAGCAGGGCAAGTTGAGCCAAGGTATATAGGCCCTTCCGGATCATTGCTCGTGTAGGAGAGGTGGCCTATAGATTGGAGATGCCAGATGAGTTAAATGGAATTCACCCGACATTCCATGTATCTCATTTGAGAAAGTGCTTAGCCGATGAAGACATGATTGTTCCATTGGAGGACATTGAAGTTGATGAGAAGCTCAATTATGTGGAGAAACCAGTGGCGATCATCGATCGTAAAGAAAAGAGGCTGAGAAATAAAGTGGTTCCTCTTGTGCGTGTACAGTGGAAGCACAGGAAGGGGTCCGAGTCTACATGGGAGACTGAGGAGGAGATGAGGCAGCATTATCCTCGTCTGTTTGAGGAATAACAGGTTTCGGGGACGAAAACTATATAAGGGGGGTGGACTTGTAACACCCGGTTATTTTTCTAAAAGACAAGAAATAATGAATAAAAGAAAGAAAAGCTATAAGATCCAAGTGGAGGGACCAAAAGTGTCCAAAAGGACAAAACTTTGAAATGTTGGTGTAAAGGTGGGCATGGCCATCCACCCTCACTTCACATCACCATTTCCTCAGTTCTAGAGAGAGAAAGCAGAAGAGAACTCTCGGTTTGTGGAAGAAGAAGAAGAAGTGAACGAATTCAAGGTAAGAATTCGTGGTTTTTACATGTTTATGACGGGTTTTATCCCGGTTACATGCTTATGTGCTTATGTGTTTGTGTTTGTGCTCGGGTGTGCGTGTGTGGTGTTGTTTTTAGGTGTTTGAACTCATTTGCAAGCGGGTTAGAAAGGAAGAAACACCCAAGTTGCATCAGGTGAGTTCTAGACCCCGGTTTTTACTTGTTTTCAAACATATTTGGGGCTGAAAATGTATGTAAAAGGTTTTCAAATGTTTGAGTATGTATGCCCGTATGTTTTGTGCATGAATGAATGTGATTCTTGAATGCTTATAGGTTATTCATGTTTAGAATAGCCACATTAAACTTTGAACAGATGGATTTGATGATTGGGTTGAAAACATGCTGGAAATATGTCGAACAGAAGGTCCATGCGCCTAGATAAGGCTCATGCGCCCGAAAATGCCATAGTAAGAACTAAGTGTGATCCATGCGCTCAAACAGTAGCCCATGCGCCTAAGATTACCTTATAAATGATAAAGTATAGCCCATGCGCCTGAACAGTGGCCCATGCGTCTAGAAAAGGTAGCTGGACGACTAAGTGTAGGGCAATGCGCCCCAATAGTGTCCATGCGCCCAGTGGCCCATGCGCCCAAGTGGCCCATGCGCCTAAGTGTCCATGCACCTGAATTACTCATGCGTCTAAGTGTTCATACGCACAAATAGTGCCCATGCGCCTGAATAGTTCATGTGCCTAAAGTGAAAATGCTTAAGTGGTGGTTGATGCGCCTACATAGTGATGAAACGCCCGAATAGGGCTCATGTACCCAAATAGTTCCCATGCGCCTAAGACTTAAAAATTTTACAGAATTTTCTGGGAGTCTGTGCCTTAGGGTTTTGACCGAGGTTGACTAAGGGCTATTTAATGATGTTGTTTCACGCATAATATGATTGATTATGATTGTTCCTTATTATTGTTATTGTTATTATTGTTATTACTTATAGTATGTGACTTTACGTGGTACGTTATTATCGTAACGTAAAGTATATCGTAATAATAAAGTGAAAGAGCAATAAAGAAAGAAGAGGAACATTAATGAAAATGTTAACAAGTCTTGCAAGCTTACAGGAGGTACACGACCATGTTGTCGTTAGCTCAACTGTTTTGCGGGTAGCTACCCTATTATGCACACAGGGTCAATCAATTGAGATTGGCAGGACCTTTGTAGCGTGTCCTGGGTGATTGGGTTGGCCTTGTACATAGTACACAGAACCCTTTCGAGGGATTCAGTTGACCCTTTCGGGGGATATAGTTGACCCTTTCGAGGGATACAGTTGACCCTTTCGAGGGATACAGTTGACCCTTTCGAGGGATATAGATGGCCCATCATCCGTTTTCCATCGCGCATATAGTTGGGGTATTGCTCACTAGTCCATACAGAAAGTGAAACATAAAGATAAAAGTTTATAGAACAGACAAGGCCTACAGTAAAGAGAACGAACAATATTTGTTCATATAGTTAATACGTGCTCGCATATACAGTACAGAGTTGTATTTTACAAAAAAGAGTATTTTCATATACAACATATAGAAAGTATTTTATTACTTATAAACTAGAGCTCACTCAGCAACACTGACTTTTATACATTTTTAGTTGGCAGGTAATTATTGCTGAGGATGGCACGAGGATGAAGCTACTCGGCGGGGAAAGTCTGACATCCATTCGTACTCTGTGTTGCTGTTGTTTTGTAGTGCATATAAACAAGTCTTTTGTAAACAGTCAATGATGATGTATTGTTTAACAACAGTATTTTAAATGAAGTGAATGGCTTTTGTTTAATTATTTTCGCTGCTTAAGCTTGTTTAATTGTAATGTTTAATATTTTAATTGCTATGATTGACCAACTGTGAGGTTTCCGAGAACGGGGCCTTACATCCTGTCACGACTTACCAGGTTGTGACGATGTTTATGTGTTGGATATTATTGCACCCATTTGACTTTGAGTCGCATAGGTGGGGCTTGTCAGACCCAGTAGTATTACCCAAAATTTCCCGCTAATTACCAATATTAACGATTCGAAAGTGTGAGGGCTTCCAAGGTATAACACACTTTGTTACACTATACATAACTTATAATAATAAAGTATTTTTTTAAATAAGTATGTTATCTACCCCAAAAGAGAGTGTATAAAAAGTGGGGCATGAACTCACCTGATGCGCAAACAAACAATAATAAAAGCTAACAATGGATGGGAAGACAACCTTTCAAAGGTTACCTAGAACACGCAAGTACATAAGTACGTGTACACAAAAAGCTTTACAACACTAGGAGCTCAATAAACACGTTAACCCAAGGTTTTGGAAAACAAGACTCATTTGACCTAGTTGACCCGTTTAACCCGTTAGTGACTTGTTAATTGGAATCTTATTTAATCAAGTATAGTAACTCATCATACAAGTTATTCACGTATGTCACATCATCAACCTCTTGTTCTATCAAGATCATCATACTACCTTAGTTTATCATACAACCCATGCAAATCTCAAATAGTCAACATGTTCAACATGTTTATAATTACATCACAACTAGTAAATCATAATTGAGTCTAATCATGCACTATATGTCATATGAAGCCACTCATGACTTCACACCCTAAACCCTGCAAATCCTACTAAGTAGGGGCCTCAGATTCACACGCGTGTATGACGATCATAATCACATTATTCACAAGATTCATGCCAATCAACATACACAATAATGATCTATTACAATCCTAAACATGATTCCATATTCACTTAACATAATCCATCTGCAAGACCGTTTAAGAGGGGTTTGGTCACTTACAACACAACACACAATGAGGAAAGTGATGATTAGAACACTTAACAGATTAAATAGAGAACCGGTAATACATAAGAATGATACTTAGAACACAGGTAAAGTATGAGACAAAACAAAAGAACAACACAAGTAAGTGGTCGTCAAAATGTTGTATATTGCTCTCAAGTTCTTTTACAAGTGTTAAGCATATTTCAACTACGCTTAATGGGTGGCTTCTTTACATATTTTTCTTTATATTTCCTTCATTATGAATATAAATGATATGAATGGATGAGAAGCGTGAAAACCCATATAAGAACCATGATGACACCATGGATTATGTGTAATATGTTTTGTTTTAACTGAGTATTCTATATGTGTTATAAGATGTGATAACTTAAGTACTTATTTTAGGTACATGCTTTTCTGTTAGGGCTGCAAATGAATTGAACGAACATAAACAAGACATTTTTCATGTTCGCGAGTTAAGAAATAAATGTGTTCATGAATATTCACGAACACTTAACGAACGAGATTCTGTGTTCATGTTTGTTCATTAAGAAAATGAACATATACATGAACTGTTCACGAATACTTACCTAACACAAATGAACACAAACAAAAGCAAATGAACACAAACAACTGTTCATAAATATTGACGAACACAAAGAAGCTCATGAACATAAACAAATACAATTGATTATTAGAATAAAATTTATATTTTTATTACAAACATCATATAAAATCAATCAAAAATAAATAAGTACTTAACATAAATATAAAAAAATACTAAAGATAATATTCATAAAAATAACTAACACAATAAATAAAAATATAAACAAACACATTAATGAACATAAATGAACACATTATCGAACGTTCGCGAATGGAAAAACGGGGTTAGAAGGGGGGGTTTGGGTTGGTTTTTGAATAGTTACATAATTAGCCCCTCAACTTTTGAGGGCTTATTATTTTATGCATTAAACTTTCTTTTTAAGTTTATAAATTGCCAAAAACAACCCCTAAACTTAATTCACTTTAAGTTTTAAATATATATATATTTTTTTTAAGTTTAAAAATTTTCATATATTATTGTTATTATAAACACTTATTTATTAACATCAACAACTTTCAAATTCAGAAAAAAAATTAAAGACAAATTAAAACAATAAACATAAGCAGCCCAAAAGTTTAATAAATGCCATCAATAGTCCTTACAAGTATCAACGACGTTAACTTTTAATTTAGCCAAAAATTCAAGATGTTACAGTCTCCCCTACTTGAAAGAATTTCGTCCCGAAATTAAGAATGAATTAGGCGAACAAATGCGGGTATTTTTCCTTCATGTGGTCTTCACGCTCCCAAGTAAACTCCGCTCCACACTTATTCTCCCAACGAACTTTAACGATAGGTGTGGTAGTTGTTCGGGTTTTCTTCAGGGTGCGATCCATAATCTCCACAGGCTTCTCAACAAAGTGCAAGGACTCATCAACTTGAATTTCCTCTAGTGGGACATGCAAATTTTCATCAGTCAAGCACTTCCTCAGGTTTGAGACATGAAAGACAGGATGAACTCCGCTAAGTTCAGAAGGTAACTCCAGTTTGTAAGCCACTTTCCCAATTCTTTTCAAAATCTTGAAAGGTCCTACAAAGCGTGTGGCTAACTTACCCTTCTTCCCAAAACGTACAACACCCTTCCATGGAGAGACTTTAAGAAGAACCATGTCGTCGACTTGTAACTCCAATGGTTTGCGTCTTTTGTCGGCATAACTCTTTTGGCGACTTCTAGCCACCTCAAGATTATTTCGTATTTTGGAAATTTTGTCGGCCGTTTCTTGAATAAGTTCCGGCCCAGTGATAATATTTTCCCCAATGTCAGTCCAACAGATTGGGGAACGACATTTACGGCCATACAAAGCCTCGAATGGTGCCATTTTGATACTTGAGTGATAACTATTGTTATACGAAAATTCCGCGAGCGGTAAATGCGTATCCCAATCACCACCAAAATCAAGGACACAAAGTCGTAACAGATCCTCGAGGGTTTGGATTGTTCGTTCGGTTTGACCATCGGTTTGAGGATGGTAAGCCGTACTTAAATCCAATTGAGTTCCCAAAAGCTCTTGCATCGAAGACCAAAAGTGTGAAGTGAAACGAGCATCTCGATCAGAAATAATGTGTAAGGGCACGCCATGACGACTCACAATTTCATCAACATAGATTCGGGCTAGCCTTGAAACCTTGTACGTGTCTCGTATGGGTATGAAATGTGCTGTCTTGGTCAAACGGTCAACGATGACCCAAATGCTATCATGACCACGAGGTGTACGAGGTAACTTGGTTATGAAATCCATGGATATATTTTCCCATTTCCACATAGGAATTTCAGGTTGCTCAAGTAAACCACTTGGTCGTTGATGCTCGGCTTTACCCTTGCACACGTGAGACACTTAGAAACATAAGATGCGATATCTTTCTTCATTCCAGGCCACCAATATTGGCCACGCAGGTCCATGTACATCTTATCGGAGCCAGGATGAACAGAATATCGGGTTTGATGAGCTTCGTTCATAATGAAGTGCCGAAGGTTGTCACGATTCGGGATCCAAAGTCGATTCAAGAAGTACCACATGCCGTTCGGTTTTGTCTCCAATTATGACCGTACGTTAGTCATCAAATCTTCGTCTTTTCCTTCGTCGGTTAGTGCCACTTGTTGAGCCTCGCGAATGCACATCTCGAGGTCACTATCGATCCTTATGTTTTGAAGCATGATAGTAGCCTCGTTGACATCCACATGAATCTCGGTATCAAATTCTCCTAGCGTATCAAACCATTGCCTTCGATCTCGAATTTCTTGAAGCGAGACAGTCTTGTTGTGGACCTTGCGACTTAGTGCGTCGGCTATAACATTCGCCTTTCCAGGATGATAGCGAATGTCGCAGTCGTAGTCACTAATCAACTCAATCCAACGTCTTTGTCTCATGTTGAGATCCTTTTGATTGAACACATGTTGGAGACTCTTATGATCGGTGTAGACTATACATTGCGTCCCATATAAGTAGTGTCGCCAAATCTTCAATGCAAAAACCACCGCACCAAGTTCAAGATCATGCGTTGTGTAGTTAACTTCATGCACCTTCAATTGTCTTGACGCGTATGCTATAACTTTGCCTCGTTGCATGAGAACACAACCCAGACCTTGATTAGAAGCATCACAATATACAGTAAAGTCGTCGTTTCCATCGGGTAGTGTGAGAATAGGAGCATTACACAACTTGCGTTTCAATGTCTCGAAAGCCTCTTCTTGCTCGGGTCCCCATCAAAAAGGCGATTCTTTTGGGTTAGTGCCGTTAATGGTTTAGAAATCTTCGAGAAATTTGCTATGAACCTACGGTAGTATCCCTAAACCCAGAAAAGAACGAACCTCGGTTGGGGTTGTGGGAATGCACCAATTCTTCACCGCTTCAATCTTGGTAGGATCAACGTGAATACCTTGGCTATCACCACATGCCCTAAGAATTGAACTTCTTCTAACCAAAATTCACACTTGGAAAGCTTAGCGTACAATTGCTCCTTCTTCAAAAGTTCAAGAACTTGTCGCAAGTGTTCTCGTGATCGACTCTCGTCTTAGAATAGATAAGAATGTCATCAATGAACACGATTACGAATTTATCCAAATACGGTTTACATACTCGATTCATGAGATCCATGAACACGGCAGGTGCATTGGTCAAACCAAAAGGCATAACCATGAACTCGTAGTGCCCATATCGAGTACGAAAAGCGGTCTTTGGAATGTCATCATTGTGAACACGTATTGATGATACCCAGAGCGTAGATCAATCTTTGAGAATTTAGTTGCCTTGAAGTTGGTCGAAGAGATCATCGATTCGAGAAGAGGGTATCGGTTTTTAATAGTAAGCTTGTTGAGTTCCGGTAGTCGATGCACATACGAAATGAACCATCCTTCTTCTTCACAAACAGTACAGGTGCGCCCCACGGTGATGAACTAGGGCGAATAAAACCCTTATCGGTCAACTCTTGCAGTTGACTAGCGAGCTCTTGCATTTCAGAAGGTGCAAGACGATAAGGCGATTTAGCCACAGGGTTTGCACCAGGGATTAAATCAATCTTGAACTCAACTCTCGCACGGGAGGTACCCTTTAAGATCTTCGGGAAAAACTTCGGGAAAGTCTCGCACAACAGGAATGTCATTCAACTCTTTACCCTTGGCTTTCGTATTAACTACATATGCCATGAAAGCCATGTAGTTTTTACTTAAGCACTTGCGAGCCTTGATACAAGACATGAGTTTGAGTCTTTGGGATGATTTCTCCCCAAAGACCTTCAAAGTATCCCCAGTAGGTAAAGGAATTCGGATACACTTCTCAAAACACAGAATTTCCGCACGATGCTTGGCTAACCAATCATGCCAATGATAACATCAAACCAAAGCTTATTGCATAGGAATAAGGTCGACGAGAGAACTCGTGTTCGTTAAGACTCAAGGTGCAGTCGCGTATCACAACATCAACGACAATAGACTTTCCATTGGCGACCTCGACCGTGAAAGATCTCTCTAGTTTTGCACGCGGTTTAGAAAGTATAGGTTCGAATTCCAAGGACACGAAACTTCTATCGGCACCCGAATCAAACAATACAGATGCATAAAGATTATTTATAAGATACGTACCTGTTTGGTAACAACCTATATTGATATGATAAACATAAATAGGAAATTTTTGTAAGACAAGCAAAGGACTAGAAGAAATTTAGCGGCGTACCATTCACCACGTCGTTGTTGGCTTGCGCCTGGTTGGCGTTGATGTTGAAAGCCCTTCCACGAGCCGGTGGCACAGTTCCGCATTGCGAGGACATTGAGGGCGAATATGGCCAGCCTCACCACAGTTGTAGCAGGTTCGGTTGGTAAGCACGGCAGAGTTATTTGGTGCACGAAGACAGGTAGCCACCAAATGACCATACTTTCCACACAGCGAGCAGACTCGGCATGGAATGTTGCTTGAATGATGGTACTTGCATGTGTTACACATAGGATGTGGACCAGCATAAACTTTAGCCATGGGAGCTTGATTCGCAACCACCATTTTTTTTGAGGAGCATTAGGGGCGGTCACAGCGTAGTGCGTGTCGGGGTGAACTTACGCTTCTTGTTTTGAGAAGATGACTCGGCCTTTACCTCCTTTGTTGCCTCAGATGTCACCTTTGCTATAGCCTTGGAGCCCTTTGCCGACATCGTGCCAGCTCTTATATGATTCTCAGTGAGCTGTGCAGTAATAGTAATCGCCTCCTCCAAGGTTGTGGGCCTACTACCCACCACAGCATCTTGAATTTGAGGTGGCACCCCCTTGATAAATTTCTCAATGTTACGGGGCACGGTGTCCACCATGTGAGGTAGAAGCATACTCAACTCGTGATGTCGGGTGGAATAAGCCAAATGGTTCCCACCATCTTGTTTGAGATTCCAGAATCCTCCTCCGGCTTTTGTAACTCGCTCCTTGGACAAAACTTTTGAACCATAACCTCCTTGAATCCTCCCAAGACAAGGCCAAAGCAGCCTCAGTTCCACGGTTTCTCTTCTCACTATTCCACCATGTAAGTGCTCGTTGTTGAAGAACACTTGTGGCATAGCGAACCTTGAACTCGTTGGGGCACTCGCTAACAATGAACGTATTCTCCATACTTTCAAACCACTCGAGAAGTCCAGTGGCTCCTTCTTTTCCACTAAAGCTTGTGGGTTTGCACGAGTTAAAGTGTTTGAAGGTGCAAGTACGGTTGTTCCCTGTTGATTGTTCTCATTTTGATTTGTTATTATCTCCATTAGCACCACTATTGTTCCCATTGATGTTGTTGTTGCTATTAGCCATTAGTGTGCTATTGAGTTCAGCCACCATAGTCGGGAGAACGGCAGCCATTTGTCGTGCAATCATGGCAGCCAGCTTACGGTCGGAACTTCCACGCTTTCCATGGTGACGAGACATGCTGGATATACAAAATGAGTTAGTTACAGGAGCGGGGATAACAGAGGATAGTAGTTTAACAAAGATAAGTTAAGAGTTTTAAGGTACACGGGATGTTTCCATTTGGTAACGCATTACCATTTGAAAACGTTGACACGTCAAGGTGAATTGACCCATTTACCTTAGAAACTTGTGTATGTTGACCATAGTTTATCACTCATCCCACAAATCCCCAGGTAAGCATAACTAGTCCCGTAGGATTTATGCGATATGCTTGCCTTAGCCCGAGGGCCTTTTGCCAGGAAAACCAGGATACAGGTGTCTATGTGTCACACAATATTTCTTAGGTTTATAGAATCATAACCTTGATGAGATTTATTCAGATTAGACGTAACGTCTAAAGATCCAAGTCATAACATAAACATAAGATTCCACGTGTCGACGATAATAAGATTAAGAGAGTTCATGTTCGGGGGAAGTCAAAGGGTCAAAGTTAAGTTTAGGGAGACAAATAACAATGTTTAGGCAGTCCTATGCTAAGGCATCAAATTGCACATAAGAGGCATAGCATTATGTAGCATGAAAAGTATATGATTTACAAATAGAAATATAATTCTATAAGGTTCATGCATGCTATAGCCTAGGTCACCATTTCTAATAACCTAGATCCCTATAGTTATAGGCTCTGATACCAATCTGTCACACCCCAACCTTGACGGCGGAAACGTCGAGGAGTGAGAATTAAGATCGTTCACAGCCACATAACGCTATTAAATAATCCAAATATAATTTAAACATAAGTTTCAATTGTCACATTACGAACATAAGTTTCAAAGAAAAAAATGAAAGCATAACATAGAATGTAACAAATCATTCTATTTTATTTATTAATCTAGGTCCATTCCTAGATTGTGCAAGCTTCAATGTGTAGGAATCAAACTTGGGCGTTTCCTGAAACATGTTAAAAATAAAGAAGTCAACAATGATGTTGGTGAGCATTCCATAGGTTTAAGTACATAGGTTATATAAAAGATGGCAAGTCAAGTCATAAGTTAGTGAATAAAGTGATTAGGGATGTTATGAACAATGCAACAATCAAACCTCGACAAAGTTTTACAAGTCTCAAACGTTTACAAGATTATACGATCAGCTAAGTGTACTTGGATCAACCAAAGCAGGCTTGTCTTGCCCATAGATCTATGACTTCGCTGGGCTAGAAATAGTTAATGATTGTACATATAATGCCATAACATGGTAACCACAAAAGTTCAACTAACCACAACTTTACAAGGTGAAATGCCATAAGTTTACAAGTCTCAAATAAGTTTACAAGTGCAATTGTATAAGTTAACATGTTTCACCCCAAAGTGCGAAAATAGGAAAAAGGGGTATAGAATACTCACATGATTAAATAATATATATTGTTGATTAAATGAATAATAATAAACAACGCTTCGACGTAGACTTTCACAATGCACCTAAAACAAATATATATTTACAAGGTTACAATTTAATAATATAATTAATGGTTAAACGAGACTAGGATTGCAATTTGGTATTTGAGGATTTTAATTAGATGACGTTGATTGAGAGATCATATATATGTTTTAGTTCAAGAAAATATCATGTAAAGAGTTTTAAAGAAATAAAAGCCTTTATAACAATTTTGTAAAACTTAACTTATAAAATATATAATTTTCTATAGTAGCCATGATTGATCTATAATATAAAATGTTAGTGTCCAAATAATCATTAAATGATTTCAAGAAAAATATTATATAGAGTTTATTTTACATGATTAAACTAGAAAAATATTTGTTAAATTTTATTTTATAAGAAAATTGTTAAGGTAATTGTAGAAAATGGTAGAATAACTTTAAAAATTTATAAAGTTTACAAAACTACTTTTTATAATTTTCAACAGATTTTCAATATATTTTTTTAAAGGCTGAAAAAGCCTAAAAAAATGTTGAGGGTGCCCGGGTTCGAACCCGGGACCACTAAGTTAGAATGCGAAGTGTGAACCGGTGAACCAAGGCTCTCAGCCGCGGTATAACCCGGTTCAATTTGTTTTATCCTTAATCGACCGAACACCCCCAAATCCAAGAACCCTAATTTCGATTGGATTCAAATTGACCGTCAAATCGATTGTGTTAATGGATACAAACATGGGGCTTTGATTCCCCGTGTAATTACGAACAATATGATGTGACCAATTACCCGTTTTGATCAAGGATTGAAGATGAACAAGACGAATGTTTGTCGCGGCTGGAGTTGAGTCGTTGGGTGGGCAATCGGTAAAGATAATCAAATTAACTTTGTGGGTAGCTTCGTATGATCAACCAGACCAAAAGCCCTTATCAATTGCAGCTTCGGTGTGTCGGAAGGTGCAAGTCGGTAATGTTGCAGGCTGCGGCTTAGAGAGAATCAATTGAGGTGTTTTGTGTTTGTTTCAGGTACGAATTGAGGGTTGTACAGGTTAGAGTTAGTTAACGTTCGATCAAGTGAAGTTAATTGCATAATTATTGATGTTTAAGGCTCGAACGTCTCTATGGTTAAAAGCTTCGGTTACCCACTCGATTGGGTTTAGTAACCGATCTTTAAATGCAAATACGGTTCATATTGGGGTTCGAAACGAGTTCGCGACGGTTAGGGGACGGATTTTAGATCAAGAAACAACAAGTTTTGGCGGTTTTAGAGGTGGCCGGAATCGCGGCCGACGGTGGCCGGTGATCGGCCGGAAAAACGGGGTTAGAAGGGGGGGTTTGGGTTGGTTTTTGAATAGTTACATAATTAGCCCCTCAACTTTTGAGGGCTTATTATTTTATGCATTAAACTTTCTTTTTAAGTTTATAAATTGCCAAAAACAACCCCTAAACTTAATTCACTTTAAGTTTTAAATATATTTTTTTTTATTTTAAGTTTAAAAATTTTCATATATTATTGTTATTATAAACACTTATTATTAACATCAACAACTTTCAAATTCAGAAAAAAAATTAAAGACAAATTAAAACAATAAACATAAGCAGCCCAAAAGTTTAATAAATGCCATCAATAGTCCTTACAAGTATCAACGACGTTAACTTTTAATTTAGCCAAAAATTCAAGATGTTACAGTTATACCAAAGGAGCATCTTATGCACTAAATCATGAAGGACACCATCTTAAATATTGTCTTGATTAATGCATTTCTTATATTCTTGATTTCAATTATAAACAATTAACATATTTATTATGATTATAAAACATGATCATACATTATAGTCAGAAAAAAAGTATTCAAAGGATTAAAATGAGTCAAGATGAGTTCGGGTGAGAAAGAGTCATTTCTATAAATTTGGTAGTTCAAATGGTACTTTTTATAGTTTTAATGTGAATCTTTTAAATGTTATTGTGCTATAAGCTCTTTCTTATCATATTTAACTATTTTGGAAATCTAATCAATAAGTAAGTATCTTATAAACAAAAAGTTAATGTTTCTTTTTCTTTCCTACAAAACTACAGATGACACTGACATAGCCATAATTTGATTGGTGGGACTATAGGAAGGACTTTATGCTCAAACGATAGCATAGGCTTCATAGTTGTTAGTAAAATAGTGAAGGCTAAGATCCAATATATTTTTCAATTGTTTACAATGGCTGTTTCATGAAAAATGATTTCAATTAAATGTTTCCACTGGTTCATTATTTATGTGTTTCCACTGCAATGCGCATGAAACATGTTCAAGATTTATTGCTCTTTTATGCCAATATGGTTTTTACAGCGTCGTGAAAAGCAACGCACGGGAGTCCACTCTAGTTGACATTAAGTGACAGTAAACTTTTTATTAATATTTTGTGAATGTCTATTTTTACTTGGTAAAAACAAAAGGTATTAAAAAAACCAATGAGTGCTTTGGTATGGGATGTGTGCTACATGATCGCATTCTTTACGAATCATCACTAGCACATAGTTTACTATTTTTTTATTAATGTAGGTTCATCAAGACGTATAGAGATTTGATGTAGAATTTCTGATGTATTGATATGAAGAAAAATGTGAAATATACGAGTCAATGTATGACTCGTCAACAAGTGAAGATTGGACATTAAAGACTCGGTGGAATGTTCCCGTCGCTAGATATTTCGGTTTGGAAGGTGGATAACATATCTTTGGATTTTGTATGGGCTTGTTGAAAACTATTTAGAACCACGAGGCTATATTGGTCGTGGCAAATAGACTAAAAACATAGAGTATTGTTTTGTTTTATTATATGTTATATATATTTTATATTAAATTTCTGTGAATATTTTTATTAGTTTTTATGTTATATGTAGAATATGACGAGCATGAATTATATAGAAATGCTGAAAATCAAACTAAAGTGAAATGAGAAAATGTTAAGAGGTCTTAATTGATGAACATAGATACACTTATCAAGTCATATCATTAAAAAGGATTATATATGAAATTTTTAGTTTCAAGTTAGAGTATATGTAAATTAAGCTAGTTATGGATTAATATATGAAACTCTCCTAGTATCATTCAAAAAGCTATATGGCCGATAAAAACGATAGTATACGTTAAATATAAAAAAACCACCGAGTTGCTTGGTCCTAAACACCCACAAGGTATGTGTAGTAAGATTGTCATGTGATGAATTATTTTTTCTAGAGCTTATGAAAATAGAGATTTTTTGATGGGCAACTCAAGCATTCTCTTTTTTATTCTAAACTACAAGAATATTTAAGTTACCTATCATTAAATCAACTATCACCTAAGCAAGTAACAAGAGCTTGAGATTATTCAATCAAATTTTTTTAGGGATACACATCTATCCAATTGATGATTCCACTCTCTTGATATTATTAATGCTTAGTATTTTTCCGCTCTTTTTAATTTGTAAAATTACTCTTGTTGCCTTAATTTTATTTTAATCTATAGATACTAACAAAAGAAGGTTGCTTTTGTCATTTGTCATCTTTTTAAACTATATTTTTGACACTTGTCATTTTTCTAAATAATCTCACTTTATTTTTCCTTCAAAAGGGTATTAAAGTAATTTAAATGCTCAAACAATTCTCTCTCTTTATAAAAATTAATTTGGTCATTTGATTCATTATTCTCTCCCATCTACATTTTTTAAAATCAAACTATTTTTTAAAAATAAATTTTATTAAGAAAATAAAAATTCATATCTTTTCTAAAATATTTAATCTTTTGTAACAAAATATTTTAAATCAGTCAATTTTTAAACTAATTATAAAAATATGGAATTTTCTAAAAGCAGTTTTATTAAAACAACCAGAATAATTAAAAACTAGAGTTTTTAATAAACAAGATTTTTATAAACAATAATTTTTTTATAAGAAAATATTAAAACAAATATTTAAAAATAAACTATTGAGATAAGAAGTTAAAAATAGTATAATTGTTTTATCTCTTGAACACGTATGTATATATAATTGTATACATATCTTATATTAAAATATGTTAAACAATTATATTATATTTAAAAATAACACACAAAATTCAAATAGTTGGAACAAAATTTTTGAGAATAAAAGTAAAACATATTGTCAAATGATAACACATAATTTAAAAAGACAAATCATTCTTCCATAAGTAACATAAGGAGCTCTATCTTTGCTTCATGAGTCGTTGGATACATAAACGCTTCACGATTTGATTTTTTAATTAAAGCACGCAAGACACGTGAATAATCTTTGGAACCTTCTTCAAACCCGGGAAAAGTGATAACAATATCCATGCAAATTGCAATTGTTGGGGAGGCAACATTTGGTGGAAAAGTTTGTGTACTTTATGTTGACAAGGCGTCTAATACAACATCTAGTTTGTCTTCGAAAGATGAAGTTTTTCTCTTGGTTGAACGTTTGTTACTAACGTCCTTAGATATTTTTCCTTTTAGTCGAACTACTTTCAACATAAGTAGAAAACAAATGCTCATCATCGCCTAAACATATCTCATCGCTGTCTCCTTTTTCCTCTATATTTCTTCACATGAAATTGTAATGGATTCAAAGCTGATCTACTATGTCAACCGAATCCCAAAACAAAAGAGTATAATGCGTCTCGAAGATGTCCAAATTTGCACCCCGGAATTTGGCAAAGTCTTTATTTTCCTACAACATAGAAAGATTAATTAATGGATTTCAGAATGTAACCATAACTATAATTGATTAAAAGTAGTATAACTTACCTTTATTTTCTCCTCCACCACTCAGGTGATGCATCGATTAAGCTTCTCGTCCCACCAATCCTAGTTTCAAGCCTCACTAAACGATCATAAAGCTTCCATTCTTTTTTCATGACCTCCCATTTGTTTTTAATTTGTTTTTTATCAAAGATTTTGCTAGTTTTTTCATATATCATTTTTGCAATATTATCCCACCCAAGCTTATTAAAATGACTACCGGGTTTATTCCCTCTTTTAACTTCAACCAAGCATGAATCAATAAACTCTCTATATGTAACATCATCCCACAAAAATTTTGATTTATTCCTTTTACTTGATGTTTTACGATCCATTGAGGTAAGTGTTAAAAACCACAAAGCTTTACTTGTTCCTATCAACAATCATAAACTCAACTTTAGAAAGCTTTAAATCACCACTAAATGAGATTGATATATAACTTGTATTTAATGATAATTGAGAAATAACACACAGTAACAAAAAAGCCTAAACCATTGACTATTCTTTAAACAAGTATAAGATGTCTACTTTGTTTGGCTTGACTATACCCAAAACCATCCTAAAGCATAACTGCAGGTAAGTTGACTGTATACCCAAAACCATCCTAAAGCATCCTAGTATCCATAAACCATTCAATGAAATCAAGGCGTCCATACAACTAGTATACACAAAACCATTCATTGCAACTAGCATCCATAAACAGAGAGTGATACATATAACTCAAACACATAGCAAAAACATGTTGATTTGATGAAACCAAGGCATACATACAATTGAAATCAGAAATCAACAAGTAATGATGGTGAAATTCAAACCTGTAGCAACAAATGACGATGATTGAGAAACTCTAACAGAAATCAGGTTCTTTCTTCGCAACATCTTCCTTAAATTACCGAACTTATTGAAGATTTGTAATCAATTGGTAGGTTAAGGATTAATGGGGAGGTGGGTGGAGTTTATGGCATCGCAGGTGGTGATGGCGGCGAAGGTCGGAAGCGACAGAAGTGAAAACTTGTGACAGACGGAGCATCGATGCGTGTTCATGGTGGAGGTGGGTGAATCAATGGATAAGCAGAGTGATATGCTCAATGAGTCTTGTTTCCATTTTTTTAGTGTTTTTCTTATTTACTGTGGGTTTGCATGTTCCAAGGACCATTATGGCCTTTTCAATATTGTGTTGGGTTCTTTTGTAAGTTTGAACATTATGATGTATTGGTTATTTAACCTAGTGCCGATCATTCTTGGAGATGATCCAGAAATCGGTTTACCTTCTATCTCTCCAGTTTCTTGTTTGATATCTATCAAGGGTATCAGAGCCGTTCCGATCTCCTACCGGAATCTCTGGTTACCATGACAAATACTCGCAACCAAGATGTCGACAACACTCTCAAGAGTCACGATAAGGCGATTACGGAAATCCAAGCAACATTGTCGGCCTAATGAAGCAACACGAACAATCCTCCAAGCAACAAGAAGAGATCTTAAAGGCGGTACGGGATAAGTCGGGTCAATCCGGTGGAGGTGGGTTTAGTTCCGGTTCATCGTTCTCTGCCAATGATGCCGACTCGAGGGGTACCAGGCCCTTGCGAATCGGTAAGGTTGAATTTCCCAAGTTCTCGGGTGAAGATGTCGAGGGTTGGATCTACCGTTGCGAACATTTTTTTGCGATGGACGAGACCCCGGACGAGGTAAAACTTAGGTGTGCTGTCGTTCATTTGGAAGGAGATGCACTCCAATGGCACCGAGGTTTCATGAAAACATGTGGCGCTACCGTCTCTGAAGTTCCGTGGGAAGATTATGTGAGATCTATTTCCACTCGTTTTTCTAATGCTATGTTTGAAGATCCCCTAGAAGAATTGGCTTCCCTCAACCAAACCGGTACCCTCCATGAGCTCAACACCGCATTCGACTCTCTGTTGAACAAGGTAAACCTTATTGAAACCCAAGCTATTAGTCTTTATCTCAAGGCTCTTAGACCTGATATTCGGGGACCGGTTAAGATGTTTAAACCGCGCACCTTGCACGAGGCATATGGGTTGGCTAAGACTCAAGCACTAAACAATGAGACTTTGGAAGAAAATTTTGACAAGGGAAAGTGGGCTGTAGGAAGCACAAAGAGCAGCCCTGGTTCAAAGATTACACCACCCACAAATGCTACCAAACTGCCACTTTTACCCACACCAAACCGAACACCAGCTAACGTTACTAAACCAATGGGGGGTGCACGTCGCCTCACGAGTAGAGAGTTGGAACAAAAGCGAGCAAAAGGGGAGTGCTTTTGGTGCACAGAAAAATTTGTGCCCGGACATAAATGCGCTCGGAATAGGAATCAGTTGTATATTGTTGAGATAGAGGATGAGGATGAACCAGATGTGGAAGAAACAGTTCTCGAAGACGAAGAGAAAGAGCACCAAACTTCGATTCATGCATTAACAGGTATTCCTTCATATTCGACCATGCGGGTTCAAGGCACGAGGGGTACACGACAACTTCACATCCTTATTGACTCGGGGTCGACCCATAACTTCCTTGATAGCAAATTGGCGAAACGATTGCAATGTGAAGTTAAGGACATCACGCCGATTAAGGTGGGCGTAGCGGACAGGGAGCAACTAACTTGCACCCAGTTATGTACCGACTTCCAGTGGACTATGCAAGGCCAATGGTACTCAACAGAGGTTTTACTTTTGGCATTGGAAAACTATGACATGATTTTAGGGGTACAATGGCTCTTTCCCTTACAAGACATTCTTTGGAATTTTCAGAAAATGACAATGAGGTTTGAGGTAGAAGGGAAACAGTATGAGTTGAAGGGGTTGCAAAATAATAAGATGTCGGTATTTTCGGTAGAAAAGATGGGTAGTCTACTGCAAAAACACAATAAAGGAGGGAGTTTACAATTATTTAGCCTACAATTGGCTAATGATAAAGATGAGAAGACTTACCACTCTAAGGTTATATGTGACCCGAAACCAACACATGAAAATCCCGCATGGCAGGCATTAATCCGAGAATTTTCCGTGGTGTTTCAGACGCCAAAAGAGTTGCCCCCTACACGACCTTTTGACCATCGTATCACTCTTAAGGAAGGAACTGGAGCCATTAGTCAGCGCCCTTACAGGTAACCGGCGGTTCAAAAAGATGTTATAGAAAAGACCACACGAGAGCTATTGGACTCGGGGGTCATTCGGAATAGTCAGAGCTCGTTTGCAGCCCCGGTGGTATTAGTAAAGAAAAAAGACGGCCAATGGCGGATGTGCATGGATTACCGGCGACTAAACGAAGTCACCATAAAAGATAAGTTTCCGATTCCCTTAATTGAAGAGTTGTTAGATGAGTGGGTGGTGCCTCCTTCTTTTCAAAACTGGACTTACGCTCCGGTTATCACCAAGTTCGCATGGCACCTGAAGACGTTCATAAAACCGCATTTCGGACCCACGAGGGTCATTACGAGTTCCTCGTCATGCCGTTCGGCCTTACAAACGCACCAGCTACGTTTCAAGCTCTTATGAACCATGTTTTTAGGCATATGTTGCGAAAAGGAGTGTTGGTGTTTTTTGATGACATACTCGTGTACAGCAGGAGTGAAGATGAACACATCTAGCGCTTAAGGAAGGTTTTGTCAATAATGAAGGAGAATAAACTGTTTGCTAAAGAATCAAAATGTGTGTTTGGAGGTAGAGCGGTCGAGTATTTGGGCCATATTATATCCGGGGAAGGGGTAAAAACGGACCCAACAAAGGTCGAAGCGGTGCAACAATGGCTAGTCCCAAAGACCCTTAAACAGCTTCGGGGATTTCTGGGGTTAGCGGGTACTATCGGCGTTTTATTCGCTCATTTGGAATGATCGCTAAACCTCTCAAAAATTTGCTAAAAAAAAGACGCTTTTCATTGGGTTGAGGAGGCTCAGGTCGCGTTTGAGCGGCTCAAAGGGGCCCTATCATCAACCCCGGTTTTATCATTACCTGACCCTACTAAATAGTTTGTAATCGAGACTGATGCATTAGCGGGTGGGCTAGGAGCGGTCTTGATGCAGGAGCGCCATCCGATCTCGTTCTTAAGCAAAGCGTTATCACCAAGACAAAATGCATTATCGGTATACGAAAAGGAGTTACTTGCAATCTTGATGGCGGTGAAACAGTGGCACTATTACCTTATAACTGGACCGTTTATTATTCGCACGGATCATAAAAGCCTCAAACATCTTTTAACCCAAAAGGTGACGACACCGTTGCAACACAAATGGCTCGCAAAACTTATGGGCTATGACTATTGTATTGAGTATAAAAAGGGTAGGGAAAATATGGTGGATGATGCTTTATCTCGTGTTGAAGGTACCACATTATTTACTAGTGCTGTTTCACAAGTGGAGCCTTTATTATTGCAAGGAATTATTGAAAGTCAAGGCAAAGATATTGAAGTCCAAAATGTGGTACAGAAGCTAAAAAATAGAGAAGACTTGCCAAGATTCAAGTGGAATGGAAAGTGGTTGACCAAGGGAACTCGTATGGTAGTAGGAGGGGGGGTGCAAATTTACGAGAAGAAATTGTCAAAATCTGTCATGAATCTCCGATGGGGGGTCACTCGGGGGTGAAGGCAACGATTCAACGCGTTAAAGGATTATTCTTCTGGAGGGGAATTTCGAAGGTGGTGCGCCGAGTGATTCGAGGTTGTGACGTGTGCATGCGGGCTAAACATGAAACTATTGCCTCCCCGGGTCTACTACAACCTTTGCCGATACCCGACACTATTTTTACCGATATTTCGATGGACTTTATAGGGGGTCTACCGAAGGTGAAGGGCAAGGATACAATTTTCGTGGTGATTGACCGTCTCACAAAGTACGGGCATTTCATGGTTTTGGGACACCCATTTTCGGCTAAGGAAGTAGCTCAAGTGTTCCTTGATAACATCTATAAGCTTCATGGGTGTCCAAACTCAATCATATCAGACCGTGATCCTATATTTTTGAGCTCTTTCTGGACTGAGTTTTAAAGCTTCAGGGTGTGTCTTCTAAGTTGTCTACGGCTTACCACCCGCAAACGGACGGTCAAACAGAGGTTGTTAACAGGTGCCTAGAGGGTTACTTGAGGTGTATGGTGATGGAGAGGCTCACACATGGGTGAAATGGGTGTCTCTAGCGGAGTGGTGGTATAACACGACGTTCCACTCGTCTTTGGGAAAGACTCCGTTTGAAGCCTTTACGGGTACCGCCCCCCGTTACACATTCCATACATTCCCAAGGACTCGATGGATAAAGAGGTGGATGAGATGATGCAAGATAGGGAAGAGGCTTTGAAGATCTTGAGACAATCGCTTGTCAAGGCTCAGAATCGTATGAAACAACAAGCCGACAAACACCGAAGTGAAAGAGTTTTCAAACGGGTACCTGGGTTTATCTCAAATTGCAACCGTATATGCAGAAGTCGTTAAGGGTTCACAAGCATTCAAAGCTTACCCCTAAGTATTTTGGTCCCTTTGATTGTGGAGAAGGTGGGAAATGTCGCGTATAGGTTGGACTTGCCGGGCGAGGCCCAGATTCACCCCGTCTTCCATGTTTCATTGCTTAAGGAGGCGAATGGACCACCATCTAAAGTTATTCCTCTCCCAACAGAAGCACGGTTCACTCTTCAGCCACACGCCGTTTTGGATCGAAAGCTTGTTAAACGTGGTAATCGGGCATCTATGAAGGTGTTGGTGCAATGGAAGGGGCAGTCGACTCAAGACGCAACGTGGGAATTTTTGGACGAGCTGAAGCTGCGTTTTCCAGACTTCTCTGAGCTCACTTCTTGAGGTCAAAAAGTGGGTTAAGTAGGAGTATTGATATGCTCAATGAGTCTTGTTTCCATTTTTTTAGTGTTTTTCTTATTTACTGTTGGGTTTGCATGTTCCAAGGACCATTATGGCCTTTTCAATATTGTGTTGGGTCTTTTGTAAGTTTGAACATTATGATGTATTGGTTATTTAACCTAGTGCCGATCATTCTTGGAGATGATCCAGAAATCGGTTTACCTTCTATCTCTCTAGTTTCTTGTTTGATATCTATCACAGAGGTACGAGGAGGATGGCCATTAAGGTGACAAATGGGGCATCGATGGATAAAAGATTGAGCACAATCGATGGAAACCACAACCATTAAAGACAACAAATGAGCAGATGGGGTAAAAGGATAAATGACAACTTTTCCCCTCTTAAAAGTAGTACCCATTAACTTATCACTTTTAACTTTTTAACCTTCATTATAAGTTGTTTTTAAAATAACTTTTTGGTTACCCAAACATAAAACTTTAACTTACTAACTTTATAAAAGTCAGTCATAAGTTGTTTAATAACTAGAATCTCCAAACATGGGCTATATACCTTGGCCCAAAACCCTCCCTCCATCCCATCCGAATCCCATCGAAAACCATCGCCATCCCCAACTCCGGCGACTCGGCGGCCGACCGTAACTCCGGCGGCGGCTACGGCAATATGGGTTACCACCCTACATTCATCAACCTTTCATCTTTCTAAGGTTACTTTTCTAACTTGCTAACTTTCTTTCTTTCTTTCTTTCTTTATTAACCCTAGGTTTTGTTTTAGTGATTTTGGTGTTTGAGCGATTATAGTATGAAGATCATAGTTGTACAGACAGTTTAACTTACTTCTTTCCAGACCTTAACTTTCATTCTTAATTTCTACCCAATTTAGAATAGTCCTAGACTGCACTTCTGGTAATGCTTCATTACAAGTGTTATTTCAAATCCACCACACATTGGCCTCATTACATGTGTATCTTACTCTAGGTTGTCTATGGAAAAGGCCCTGATCTTTTGGATTTGCTTTAGGCCCCTGAAGACTATAAGTTGCACAAAGTGTAATGAACAAGATGTGTTTGAGTTCATATGCTTTTAGGGGTTCTTATTGCATTTTGTTGATTCTGTAAACCAAAACATCTCCTAAAGTTCCCAACCTTCCGCAGAATGGAAAAAATGGAACCAGATCCCCGTCCGATACATGCTCGAGTCATCAAGTCCATCACAGCTGGCGTCTCCGAGTACCGCTTCCAGCTCAACAATCTCATAAACCTCTACTTCAAATCTAACCTCATTAACGATGCTGTTCGTCTCTTCCAACAAATCCCATCACCCAATGTCGTCTCATGGACGTCCCTCATCTCTGGTCACTCAAACACTCATGCTGCCCTTTGCCATTTCGTCTCCATGCTCCGTCACCCAACCCTCCCCAACCAGCGCACTTTAGCTATTCTCCTCAAAACATGTGCCTCTCTATCTTCTCTGTCCTTTGGTCTCCAGCTTCATGCTCTCTCTATCAACTATCCCTTGTGTCAGAACCTTTTCAGCCTCTGCTCTCATCCATCTTTATTCCAAATCTCAGCTTCCAAACGATGCGCGCAAGGTGTTTGATGAAATGCCTCAAAGAGACGCGGTTTGCTTTTCCTCTGTAATTGTTGGACTTGCCCAAAACTCTAAACCTATTGATGCTTTATCTTACTTTTCTGAGATGCGAGCTTGTGGTTTTGGGTCTACAGACTACAGCGTGTCTGCTGCACTGCGTGCGTCTGCTGAATTAGCTGCTTTGGAGCAATGTAGGATGGTTCATGCCCATTCACTTATAAATGGGCTTGATTTGAATGTGATAGTGGGAACTGCACTGGTAGATGGGTACGGGAAATGTGGGATGGTAAAAGAGGCGCGTTTGGTGTTTGATGAACTTGTATCGATTATGAATCTTATAGGGTGGAATGCAATGATGTCTGGCTATGCACAACAAGGGGATAAAGATTCAGTTTTGGAACTATTTTCAATGATGGAGTTCCAAGGTCTTGCACCTGATGAGTATAGTTTTTTATCAGTCATGACAGCTTTTTGCAACAAGGGTTTAGCCGATGAGACCGAACAATGGTTTAACAAGATGAAACTTGAGTACAAATTAGAACCGTGGATTGAGCATTACACATGTTTGGTGGGTGCAATGGGTAGAGCTGGGAGGTTAGAAGAGGCAAAAAGCATTGCTTTAACAATGCCAAATCATAAAGCTGATGCTGCAATGTGGAGATCTTTGCTATCAGTCAGTGCACATCATGGTAATGTTGAAACGGTCAAAGAAATGAGTCAAAGATTACAAGAACTTGACCCGCAAGATGATTCGGCCTATGTGATTGCTGCAAATGCTTTTTCTGTTGCCGGAAGGTTGAGTGAAGTGCAAGAAGTTAGAAAATTGATGAGGGATAGAAGGGTTAAAAAGGAAGGTGGGTTGAGTTGGATAGAAGTTTGCGGGCAAGTTCATGTCTTTTTAGCGGGAGACCACCGACATGAACAAACAGAAAAAATCTACTCAAAGTTAGCCGATTAATGGAGAAAATAAGCAGATTAGGGTATGTTCCTGTTTGGGATCAAATGCTACATGATGTAGGGAAAGGGGAGAAGATAGAAGCACTTTGGTATCATAGTGAGAAACTGGCGCTAGCGTTTGGGTTGGTTGCTGATGTGGCACCACGAGGTAAGGCTTTGAGGATTGTGAAGAATTTAAGGATTTGTAGGGATTGTCATGAGGCCTTCAAATATATCAGCAGAGTTGTGGAGAGGGAGATTATAGTGAGGGATGTTAACCGATACCATAGGTTTTTAGATGGTGGCTGTAATTGTGGAGATTATTGGTAATTTATGCACAAAAGGAGGTGTTAATTAACATCACACACATCAATGTGTGTTTGATCTTCAGGTGATTATGGCTTTCATGTTGTGTGATTTGGAAAGATATCATTTGAAGGTATGGTATCATGATCCTTTATACTTTAGAAGCAAATTTATAGTGCTATTTAACTTGAGCCTTAGTCTAACTGTTTATAACAGAGATCATTTCAAAACATGATCTATAAACAGTCTGCTTGTGAATAAAAAAAAGAGCAAAGTTACTATATTTGAGGTATTTTGATATCATAAAAAATAATTCAACCACAAACAGAAATAAAAATCCGCTAACTTAATTTCATGTAAATCTAATGCCAAAATCACTATATTCAAAACATATTGCTGTGAAAAAAATTATTCAATCATATCAAAGAAATATATGTTTGATAAAATACCATTGAATGTCTATTTTTGGAAGAACAAAAAGAAGGATACAGGTAGCTCAATTGGGTCAGTGGAGCTGCTTCAGTTCCAACAGTTAAGTTAGTGGCTGGGTGAGGTGGTTTCAAGCAGTTATTTTTCTTGTTATTTCCTTTTGTTATTTAGATCTGATGCAGGAGTTTTTGTTCATTGTCTTTGATTATTACCTTGTCACTATGCTTTGGAGAAGTGCTTATCTCAAAATCGGGACAACCAATTGTTCCTTTTTTTCGTGAAGTAATCACAAATTTTCTAGTTCTATCAATATTCAAAACTTTAAAGTTTGTTTCATGCGGTTTGCACCTTAATAGTTGTTTATTTGGTCAAATATATTTTTGTCTAGATTTTTTGATATGGAAGCTTGTAGAACGCTTGATTTTGATCTTTCTTATACTTAAATTATGCACATATGCCCCGCAACTTCTTTTGTTGATGTGGTAGCTTATATTAAACTCAATTTTCCTGTGGAGACATAATTGAAATTTATCATTCTAATTAGTTATACATATAATATAAGTCTCAAATAGATTTTCACAGGTTGGTATCTAATTAAGCATGCAGATCTCAAGTATATTATCTTGCAATTTGCAGGAGCAGGATGAAAGTAGGATATTAAGCACTTGAAAGTTGTACTTCTGGGAAAGGGCAGCTCGACATGTGAGACACGGTATATTTTCTTAGGGAATCTTGTTTTGTGCGCATGGGTCAGGTTATGATGCTTTTAACAGGCTGGTGAATCGCGTTCTTGAAGAAAGATGGAAACTTTTGATGATCTTGTGGATCTTAACAGGGCCTTTCACACGAATCATTAAAACTGCTTATCAGTTTATTGTGTTTTGCTATAAACACTAAGCGGTTTTAAGAGTAGTTGGAATGAGTGAAATGGCAGTTTGAAATTTTCTTATTTCAAAAAGCAAAAAAGATAAAACAAAGTTAATAGGCAATACCAAACACCCTGTATAATCAACCCTTTCTGCTTCTTATAAAGTTGGTCAAAGCAATACCATAAAACGTGATGAATCTTTATGTTGTTGTATGAATGCGTTGAACTTGAAAGTTTTCGATCGTGTATTCTTTTTCTAGAGTTGTTAATTTCTCTAGAAGACGTTTGTTGGGATAGGAATATAAGATTCGTGGAGGACAGGAATGTATTCAACCTTTTTATTTTAATACCACTTGTCTATTAAAAGTATCTTATTGGGCACTCAATAATCTATATGATTTGTAACATAATAAAATATACATCCTTTTTATTTCAATTTTTATGTAAGTAGCATTCAATTTTATCAAGATGTATGTAAAATTAAGCATATCACAATGTTATATATTTAGAATTCAAAAAGGTATGTTGTTATGAAAAAAGGAATGTATATTATACTTGTAGGTTTTGGTTGTGTTGTGATTGTTTGATTTTGAATAAAATTTGTAGCAAAAACGTGTTGCAATGGTACATTCAGAAATTTAAAAAACATTATGATATGAAAAGATAAAGATATATTATATTTAAAAAGATTGTCGTTTGATAAAATTTATATTGAAACACATAAAAATATATGTCATAATATTGTTTGTTTATAATTTATAATAACTTATATTTTAATAGTTATAAAGAAAAAGGAAATATGTTAAATATTAGTATTAGTATTAAGATGATAGTAGCTTTAACCAGTAAAAAATAACACGTATGCTTAAGCAGACGCCTCTTTGAGGAAATAAATGCTCGCTTGCTAGACACACGTGTCTATTTGTAACTGGTTCTACTGCATATGCGTCGCTTGTCGGTAAAGGTGTGGAAACCTTGCCAAAGAGGACATTTGAAAAATAAGCTTCCAAGGAGACATTTTGAAAGAAAAGTGGAGAAAAATGAACCTTTTGAAAAATTTTCCTTTATTAATAATCATTTGGTGTGTTAATAACCATTTGGCGTGTGTATGCATACTTAATGTTTGATTTGTAAATTTAAAAATTTAAATTTTCCATTCTAGTTACAAAACTTATACATCATTATAATATTTTTATACATTATTATTTCTGAAAATACAAAGTAAAAAAAAAAGTTTAGTAAAACTGATTATAATATGAATGTAAAAAGTGTTGATTAGGTAAAAATATAAGAATATCTAAGAGCGCTTGTAGGGTTAAAATTTTTTTGGCTTGAAGGATTAGTAGAAATGTTTGGACAGCTAATTAAGTAGACACCTTTGTAGGTGTTTAGGCTTTTTGGTTGGGGATTTTCATAATCTAGACACGTTTTTAGGTGTTTTAGACGTTTTGTTGGAGATAAAAAAATTGTCATGCTCAAATTAATCACGAGAGATTGCAATGTCGATTTTTAATAAACGATCAAACGCTAGTATCACAATCCCACACATTGTGGTGCACTAAAGCTTGAGGAATCAGATTGTTGCATGTGCTATATCCTTCTAACTATTGTTTCCACTTCGTAAGAACTAAAAGGATAAAATGTGTTTTCTTGTTGCTCAATGGTCGTTACGGGGACAATGGCGTGATTAAGTATGTAAAAAAATATGTATTAACTTATGAGGATTTAACTTTGAATATTAAGATGTAGACAACTAAAAATATTAGAATAAAGATGTGGTTAATGATGACCATGTTTTAAGTATTGAAGCGTCTACAAAAAAACGTCTCAACTGTGTTTTCACATTCGATTCTTCCGTTCTTGTAGAGCAAAGCAATTTCATTGCTTTTGAGGTTTATTGCAGGGTGATCCGTACGTTATATCCATTATTAATCTTTTTTAAATATGTAATGTAATATCTAAACTCAACTATGCAAAATACAGTTTCGATGGCCATTTTTCACATATTTTCTATGTAGATGATATCCTTATACTGTGACATTAATGGTCTACATCACACGTGAAGAACATTGCTAGGATGATGAGGTGTTTCTACTTAACATTCGGCTTAAAAGTAGTCAAACCTTGAAAAATGTGGCTTATTGGCGTTAGTGTGGATTAACCAAAGGTTGAAGATTTAGCATCGGTCTTTCATTATCAAAGATTTACCTTCCCGTTCACCTATCTTGGGGCTGTAAACAAACCGAGTGTTCACGAACTGTTCGGCTGAAAGTTCGTTTATGGTCGTTCGTTTAATAAATGAACAAACACGAATAAGAAAATTCCGTTCGCTTAGTTAAAGAACAAACATGTACAAAAGTTGTATTCTTTCATTTATGTTCGATAATGTGTTGATTTATATTAAGTACTTATTATATTTGATAAATATTACATAATTTTTATGATCGATTTTAATTATATCAATATATGATGGTTTGTATTTGTTTGTTTTAGGAGATTTTGTTTACTTTCATTAACGTTCATTAATTTTTGTAAGCTTTTGTGAATAGTTTATGAACATATTATTTTTTTAATAAACCAACACGAACAAAACTCCGTTCGTATTCTTTCAATTCGTTGGATTGATGGTTGGAGCGAAAATGAATTGGGATAAACTAGTATTTTTATTCGTCGCACGTTGCGACAACATCATACAAAATGTGATAAAAAATGTAGGTTATAATCCACTCAACTCTTTTTCAAATTAATTTACATCGAAAGGTAGAATAACTTGAATTTAAACTGTTGAATGGAAACTTATTATATTTGATTTGACTTTTTTCCAAACAAAATTTATGTCAAAACATAGACATACAAACGCTCCGATTTATTCCCAAACTGAATTTATGTCGAAATGTAGAGTAAAAAAAACCTTCTTGTATTTGACCCGACATGTTTCCGAACAAATCTACGTCAAAATAATTTAAATAACAGTATAATCAAATACTATAAATAAAGATTAGTAAATTTATGAAAACGAAAGGAAAATGAAGATATGATCAAATCCTTCATAAATATGATGAGCATAAAAGAGAAGATTAGAAAAAAAAGATAAAAACATAAAATGCAACAATGCATGTTTCAAACCGAAAAAAAAAACAACCACTTGATCTAGACCAACACTTTAGTTATTTTTCAAACTATTTAGACTAAAAAACTAAAACATGTGATTATTATTTATTAATCACCTAACTTTGAAAATATAAGTATAATATAATATGGGAAATCGGTTATTGACTCTATGGTATCTAGACTCTCTATGGAAGGCTACAACTCTTTTCATAGGAGGCCATGTCACTTTGATAAAATCAATTTCAAGTAGTCGTCTAGATTCTCATTTACATATTTTCAAACTACAAAGCTCAAAAAAGAATCATACATTGCTCTCATGAGAGAACAAGAAGATTTTTTTTGATGAGATAAATTTAAGATTTATCCGTAAAGTAGTTGCTCCAAACAAAATAAGATCGACATTGTGGTACGTTTATGGCATCATGTAATTATACTTTTACCATAAACTAAGTGGCGCAGTGGCGGATCTAGAAACAAACTTCAGGGGTAACGTAAACTTTTTTACCATATATTTATATTAATAAAGAGATTCGAAATAAGTTTATTCAAATCAAATCCATTTAGGATCAGAGGAATTGAACTCGAAAAAGTTGTTAACCCAATATCATCATCATTATTAGAACCAATATCTCATTTTAGAAAATTTCTGTTAAAATTTTTTACCAATAAGAACTTGTTTTTTCTCTTTTAAATCTTAACTTTATAACAAATAACACAATCAGATTACAAATTACACTTAGAAATAACACAATTCAAATACCTAATTTTAATATAAAATATTTAAATCATGTTTTAAATCCTTACTTTAAATACATAATTGTATAATCCCTAAATAAATTTGAACCACATAACCATTGATTTTTATTACAAATAAAACTTAAATAAATTTAAATATTAGAGATTGAATGACATTAATCCTAAATCTCTAATTTCATAGTGTAATAGATAAAAAAAACACTAAAAATGTTACCTTCAAGTGGGTAGATAATTGGTTAAAGATCACATGTGAGTAGTGACAAGGGTCGCCACAGCAGGAGACAGTTTGGCGGTGGTCAGCTTGACGGTCAACAGTGAAGGCGTGGGGTGATTAGCATTGTGGGTGGATGATGGCTGACTGGTTGTGGCATAGGGAAAGGACAAATGGTCTATGGGGGCATGAGACGATGGATGATGTTTCTTTATTTTAAGTTTTATATTTGATTGAGTTATGAGTATTTGCCCTAATTAGTTACACTTTTTAAGTTGTTTATTATTTTTTGGGGTTATTAGTTATTATTGTATTGGACTATTATGAATTTTGGGTTTATTTAGGTATTTATGTTTTTATAAACTGTAATGTTTTTTTTTATAAAATATAAGATTATCTTTTATAACATTTTTAACTTTCAATAAAGTGTCGAGTTTAATAAAATTTAGAGGTAACGTAATATTTTCTTATGGGTAACGTAAAACCGTAATATTTTCATTTTTTATTACGTAAAACCATAAATACACTAGCCGTAAAAAGTTGAGGGGTAGCGGAGGCTACCCCTCGGCTCCAAATAGATCCGCCCTTGAAGTGGCGTTTGATTCACTTAATGTATTGAAATTGAAATTTAAATTGGAATTAAATGAATTGGATTTGAAATTCAACAAAATTGAAATCAATTGAAAGAAATTTAAATTCTAAATACATTCTAGTGACAAAACACTTATAAAATAACTGAAATTTATCACTCATTGGAAATCACCACCACCTCCAACTACCCGGTATTGCATATCACTAACTATGCGTTTCCCTCACCATTGACAATCGAATACGACCTACGATCGAACCCGCTACCGACAACTGATCCTACCCTGGCGTTGCCATCACCACTGCTACCATTCAATCATGCCCGCTGCTGAAAACCAACAGTCGTCGAGTGTGCCAAAACTAACGTGGTCGGCAACGATGGTGGATGCAGCCAGTGGAGATGGTCTTTGTTGGTGGTGGTAATGGTTAGAGGTCGAGGACGGTCGGAGGTCGGTCGTCCACATGATAAGGCAAAAAAGAAAACGGAGTAAGAAATAATCCTATCTTTTAGTTGTGATGAAATGTGATTCAACTCCATGTTCACGGGAAGTGGCAACATGCATGCATGTGACTTATAACTTAGTCTTCAAACACTAACTTGTATTTTGAATAAAGTGTAACAACTAGTTTGTTAGCTGCTACCTGTTAGTTTGGTAGCTTTAGTATTTATAGCAATGTATCCATTAGGTAATGCATGTATTTAAAAAGCCACTGATCAATAAAGCTATTCTCAGGCTTTTGTTTGCATCTCAATTACTCAACTATTTACTCTTTTACCAACGGCTTTGGTATCAGAGCTACCCTCTTTCCCTTTTCACCTGCCCCACATCATCTTCTATGGATGAAACCTCGATAAATAATGTTTCCCATACACCACTCATACCAGTGTTCAAGGGTGACGGATATGAACACTGGAGCTTGCGAATGAAGACCATCTTAAGATCAAAAGAACTCTGGGAGGTTGTGTTCTTGGGCATAACTGCTATTGGAGATGGGTCTAACAACAACAGGGAGGCTAAAAAGAAAGATGCTCAAGCACTGACGATCATCCAACAAGGTATTCATGACAACTTATTTTCTCGTATTGCTACTGCTGAATTGCTAAAGGAGCTTGAGATACTTTTCGAAGTGAGTTTCAAGGGGACTCCCAAGTTCACTCTGTTAAGTTACAAGGACTTCGCAGAGCCTTCGAGTATATGAACATGAAGGATGATGAGACCGTGGGAGACTACTTCTCTTGGGTCATGGATAATGTTGGACAACAAAGATCGTATAGTGAAGAATTGGCTGACCAAAAGGTGGTCGAGTAAATACTTAGAAGTTTGACCCCTAAGTTCGATTATGTCATTCCATCTAATGAGGTGGTTTTTGACTTATTGGAAGTAACTTCGGTTAAACTCATGGGATTATTACAATCCCAGGAAGACAGAATTAATGGCCGAACCTCCCAAGAATACAGAAAAGAAGGATGAACAAGCCTTGCAAGTGTTTCAGGATCAAAGAGGACCTTGTGGAAGGGGATGTGGCAGGTCACCAAGTAAGGGAAGAGGATTCAGCCGAGGCAGAGAAGGATTTGATCGTAGTAAAAATCCTCTATGTCATTGTTGCAAGAAGTTTGGTCATCTCAAACGTGATTGTTGGTACAATAATGAAAACCAAGTTAACAATGCTGAAGATGAGGCACAAGATGATGCAGCCAAAGCTGATGACCAACACCTATTAATTGCAGCAACCATTGAGCAAGATGATTTTATATTAATGACTAACTCTCTCACCCATGGTACTCCCTCTCACTTGTGGTTTTTGGATTCTGCTTTAATCACATGATAGGTGATAAAGGAAGCTTTGTTGCACTCGATGAATCATTCAAAATTAGAGTTCGATTGGGTGACAAGAAGAGCCTTAATGTGGAAGGCATAGGCACCGTAAAGATCCTCACTGGTGGCGACTCTTACAAGTTGTTGGAGCATGTCTACTATGCACCAAAACTAGAATACAACTTATTGAGTGTTAGCCAACTTATGAGAAAGGATATTCTTCATGTTCGATGATGAGAAGTGTTCAATACGAAACAAAACCACAGGAAAAATTCTATTGGAAGCTTCCGTAGCTCGAAACAACATGTTTGTTCTTGATGCTACAAGTCTTCTCACCACACATGAATCACTGCCCAACGATGTAGAGACCATACTATGGCATCGCAGATATGGCCACCTCTATGCAGATGGCCTCAAGCTCCTACATGACAAGAAGATGGTGATTGGTTGCCTAAAGTTCAATGCCCATTGGTTTGCGAAGCGTGCATTAAAGGAAAGCTCTCTCGAACTAGCTTTCGTTCATCCTTATGGCATGATAAGACAAAATTGGAGTTAATTTACGTGGATCTATGTGGTTCCATGCAAGTACGAAGTTTGGGTAAGAGCCTCTACTATCTTCTGTTCATAGATGATATGACTCGTATGTGTTAGGTATATTTCTTGACTAATAAACATGAAGCCTTCTTAAAATTTAAGAACTTCAAAGCTTTAGTTGAAAAAGAAAGTGGCAGGTTCATAAGGTTCTTCGAACAGACCGTGGAGATGAGTTCTGCTCAAAGAATTCGATAATTACTGTGATCAGGCAGGTATTAAAAGAGGACTAACTCCACCGTATACACCGCAACATAATGGAGTGGTTGAACGGAAGAACCACACGATTATGAACTTGGTGAGAAGCATGCTGCAAGAAAAGAAATTACCAAATTATTTGTGGGCCAAAGCTATTGCAAATGCAGTCTACAATATCAACAGATCACCCACAAAGGCTCTTTAGAAAATGACCCCTATCGAGGCATGGACAGGTAAGAAACCTGTTGTTCATCATCTTAAAATATTTGGTTGTATTGCATATGCCTTGGTTCCCTCTCAATGTCCCAGGAAGTTGGATACTAAATCTAAAAAGAATGTCTTCATAGGATATTCTTCTCAAAGTAGAGGGTACCGGTTATACAACCCTATAATAGGAAAATTTACTGTTAGTAGGGATGTTAGTTTTCTTGAAGATGCCAAGTGGTCATAGAATACCAACAATGCTATTGTCACCACTCCCTACACTTACCAAAACCCATTCCCATATTACATTCTAGATAATATTACCACCCATAACCCTACTATACATGAGTCACCATCAATTGACACTAGTACACTACCTTTACCAACCCATCATGAGTCATTGTCAAACTCTATTTATTACCTAGCTAAGTACCCAACCAAACCATAACACTCATATCAAATCCAGCCATCTTCTTCCACTAATGTACCTGCAAAAAGAATTAGTAAACCACCTTTTTGGCTTAAAGATTATTACTTTGGAGAAGGGTTAAATGATGAAGATGATGTTAATGCATATCAGTTCGCTCTTACCATTTCAGATGCTATATCCTACAAACAAGCTTCCGAACATAAAGAGTGGCAGGATGCCATGATCACTGAGCTGAATTCTATCGAGAAGAATAATACATGGCAACTTGTTGAACATCCGGCTGAGAAGAACATAGTTGGACTGAAATGGCTGTTTAAAATGAAGGTTGATCAGATGGGAAGGTTCTAAAGCATAAGGCTAGATTAGTTGCAAAGGGGTATTCTCAAATGCCGGGCATCGACTATCAAGAAACTTTTGCTCCAGTGGCGCAATTCGAAACTATTCGATTGATTATTGTTGTTGCTGCTCAATTGGGGTGGATCATTTATCAACTGGATGTTAAGTCTTCCTTTTTGAATGGTGACTTACTTGAAGACATATATATTGAGCAACTTGAAGGTTTTGTTGTGTCCGGAAAATCTCATATAGTGTACAAGTTACTTAAAGCCCTGTATGGACTTAAGCAGTCTCCCAAGGCTTGGTATGCCAAAATCGATGGATACTTTGTTAAGCATGGGTATGTAAGGAGCAATAATGAACCCACCTTGTATGTCAAGAGGAAAGATACAACATATGTCATCTATGTGTGCTTATATGTAGATGACATAATTTATACTTCCTCTTGTAGTGATATAGTAATGGAGTTCAAGAACGGGATGATGAAACAATTCGAAATGACTGACATGAGATAACTAAAGTATATTTTGGTTTCGGAAGTTAAGCAGGCCAAGGATGGTATTTTCTTGTATTAAGAAAAATATGCAATGATTCTTCTTTACAGATGTGGCATGACAAATTGCAAGAAAGAGCTCACACCCATGAACATTAATAAAAAGCTTCAATCCAATGATGAGTATGAATATGTTGATGAAGCAATGTTCAGAAGTATAGTGAGTGGTCTAATTTATTTGACTCATATGCGTCCAGATGTGTCATATGTGTTAGTATTGTGTCATGGTTTATGCAACGACCATTCAAGATATATCTTGGTGCAGCTAAAAGAATTTGAGGTATGTTGCTCATATTGTAAAGCTTGGCATTTGTACAAACGAAGTCAAGTTTTTGAATTACAAGGTTTTAGTGATAGTGATTAGGCTAGCAGTATAGTTGATCGAAAGAGTATATCTGCTTATTGTTTACTCCTGGAAGTGGTGGAATGGAGTTTGAATCAAGGGAGGGTGATGAAATGTGATTCAACTCCATGTTTGCGGGAAGTGGCAGTATGCATGCACGTGACTTATGACTTAGTCTTCAAAAGTTAACTTGTATTTTGAATAAAGTGTAACAGCTAGTTTGTTAGCTGCTACCTATTAGTTTGGGTTGTTTCGTATTTTGTTCTCTAGCTTTAGTATTTATAACAATGTATCCATCGGGTAATGCATGTATTAAATTAAAAAGCCACTGATCAATAAAGCTATTCTCGGCCTTTTGTTTGCATCTCAATTACTCAACTCTTTTACCGACAAGTTGTATATACTAATATATAGGGCTCAAATGAGAAAAGATAAAAATAGGAACAATAAGCAATTATTATGAAATTTGATTTTGACTATTATAGATAATCAACTTACAATTGGGCAACATGGTAACTAATAGAGCATCTTATTACAATTCAAACAATACTCAATGAATGCCGAAAAAACAGGGATTTGGAGAATAAAATTAATGTAAATAAACAGACGATCGATCATATATATATTATATATATATATGTCGAAAACGTAGTATTAGGAGATAAATGTGTGCATGAATTAACATGGAGGCATGTCGGGAGGTGGTGGCAAAACTCTAGCGTTGCTGCTTTTCCCGTTCCTTACTATGAACACCATCCCCATTCCCCAACTCACGTGTCGTTCCAGATGACAATGCATAAACCACACCCTGCATTACATATATATATATATATATATATATGTGTGTATATATCCAACAATTATCAAATAAAATGTTATTTAAAGTTGAAGCTAAAATTGATGCAACGATAAACATACCGGGATTATTAGCTTTGAATCTGATAGCAGTCCAACCGTTCTGAGGACAGCAATGGTCTGCATATGAGGAGGATCAACCAAATTATAAGTCAACTCATCTCGTTTCCTCTTATAGTTACCGAACCCAGACCCCACCACGTAGAAACTATGCCCATGCAGATGCATCGGGTGGTCCACTCCGGCCACCAGGTTGGTCCCCTGAAACACCAGCTCCACCGTCTCATTATGCTTCAGCATCGTCACCTCCGTCGCCACCTCCGGCAGCCGCAGCGTCGCGTTCAGCCCGCTCGCCTGCGTGTAGTTGAACTTCAGCGGTGGCACGTCCGGGAAGTCGTCCCCGTACACCCCGCGGTTGATCCCCCGGTAGTACGCCTCCAGGATCGACGTCGACGGCATGTCGAATGTTATGTTGTTGATGCTCGCCGCGAACCTCGACGTGTTGCGTATCGCCTCGCACGTCTCGTTCGCCGCGCATGGGATCGCGTTGATCGACAGCGTGTAGAAGAGTGTTCTTTTTATCTTCAACGGTACCTCGATCGGGTGTTCAGGGCTTGCAAGGCTGCGTAGCCTTGCCGTGAAGTCGAACGACGCGTTTTGGTCGTTGAACGCGGGGAGGTCCGGGAAGACCGGCGGCCTGGTGGCCGAGGCGCTGGTGTAGTCCACGATGGCGGTGGTGGTCGTGTTGTCGAAGGCGCTGGCCGGTTGCGCGTTGAAGAGCTTGGCTGCCATGTAGTAGCGGTTGGTGGGTTGGTTGGCTTCTAAAAGAAGGTCTAGGGTTTGACCGGGTGATATGGTGATGTAGTCCGATTTGAAGGGTTTGGTGTACGCGCCGTCGCACCCGACCACCGTGAGCGAGTGGTTGGCGATGCCGAAAAAGATGAGGTTGTTCATCGCCGCGTTCACCATTCGTAGCAAGTATGTTTTCCTCGAGTGACTTGTATCTTAGTAGTTTCTGTAACAACAGAATCGAACAATATTAATTAATTAATTAATAATAAAAACCCTAAACCCTAAACCCTAAACCTTAAAACCTAAATAGATTAATTAATAATAAAAACAGACCTGGAATTGAGCAGTTGTAGAGATCACCGGGTTGGCCATTGATGGTTAGAGCGTCGGAACTCGCTGGATCTCCTCCGCCTTCCATAAAATTTTCGAACACGGTTTGTATATCGTCTCGCCACCATTCTCCTGCGTATATCTTTTAGTTATTTCTTTTATTATTTATGATGAACAAAGTAATCATTTGATTTTAAATAAAATCATAAGCTAATTAAGTTTATATATAAGAAATGTCAAGTGTTGAATTATTTTTTTCTACGTTTGTATATCTTCCAAATAAAGAAATGAAAGAGTTCCTTAGGGAAACAACTTGCTAAACACGTTCGCACGTATTTAAATAAACTAAAGTATAATTCTTCCACTGTGATCGGACAAATTAAATTATTCGATGGCTTAAGGAGCATGTATTAGAATATTCAAACAACAATAAAATAAATAAGGTAATAATTATATGAAAAAAAACAATCATTTTTGTTAGAAAAGCAAGTATAATTAACTTGTATATCTATTAATTATATCTTGAAGCACGAAAATAAAAGACGGTCATATTAAAAAAGAAAGAACAAGCTAGGTACATGCATGATTAAAACTTACCTAAGACAACAGGGACGTCTTCATCAGGTTGTTTAAAGGGGTAAGTAGTTCCAAGCCTAGGTAAAATAACAAACAAGCCATGTATGGTGGCCCGTGACCAGTCGCTATGCGCGTGCCACCACAACGTGCCTTCTTCGTCCGAAAGGAAAACCTTTTGGCTGAAATTAGCACCAGGTTGGATCGGGCATTGTGTCACAAACTCCGGTCCATCTGACCATGGATACCTCGGTTGTTTCACTCCATGCCTACAATTTTAACACATCATGATAAAATTAAATAAAACATCTACTTTTCTAAATAATAATACGAAAAAACAAATGAAAGAAACTATCATATATCAATACCAGTGAATTGTGATATTGTGGTCGCCCCTGTTAATAACATCAACAATGACGGTGTCGCCTCGACGAGCAGTGATGGTTGGCCCGGGGAACTGTCCGTTAACAGTTAAGAGACTCTTGGTACTGCATAGCCTCGGTAGTTGGTTTCTTGAACCTAGTTTAAAAAGGAATTAGCTTATTTTCAACCATGCATATATATACCTTAAGAAAATGTATATATATATATATAGCTTTTAACATATTATTAGTTCTGACATGATTGTTTATATATATATATATATATAGCTCGAGACTTACCACAAAAGTATATTTAAGAACAGCAGCTTGTGAATGAATGAAGAAAGAATGAGAAGAAACCCTAGAGCTTGGAAGAATCTCAACTTCATGTTTTGAAGTGTTGGTGTGTGTTATTGTAAACCTAGGTAGGGGATTGTTTATGTTGTTTGCATGAATGGGGTGCACATATATATAGTAGGTTGAAAAGGCAGACAGGCTGCTAACTGTTGGCTGGTGGCTGGTTGTATTTTAAAAGGTATTTGACCATGTTTTTAATTAACTAATTATGTATACATAATACTTGATTTATATATTAATCACTATACATGTTCTTTATAACATTGAATCTTTTATTTTCGTATAAAATGTAATCTAGTGCCTATGGGTGCAGTCATGTTGTTGAACAAGTGATGGTTACAAAGGTGGATGGTAATGTCTTCGCCTGGGTAGATATTATGAAAATCACATGATATATATCGTGAAATTGATCGGATTCTATCTTTCAGAATCAAACAAATTTAGTGTGTTTTCCAATAGAATTAAACTACATTGAATATCAAAAATTTGTGACAAAGTTAATAGTAATAGCTACAAAGGAAAAATGTCAGTAGGTCGCTTAGATGTTGAATTACGCACATTTCTAGCTAGCTAGTTGTCAATCAAGACGATACTCAGTTAAGCAATTTTTACATGCCAATAATGTAACTAGTGTTATACACTTGTCAAGAGACATCATGGCGCTTTTGTACTCAATGACCAACGTGCGGTAATGGTCGGGACAAAGAGTATGTAAACATGATCTAAATCTAAAAGGCTACCCTCGGTTCAATTAACTATGGAGGTGATCGAAATAATGTAACCTTATTCCAACGTACCCATTATATACAAGTTAACAACATACCTAATCAAAGATTATCCATATGCATGTTTAATGACTTACACAATAATAAGCAAGTCTTTCTAGTGTATCAATAAATTAATTAGGTCCAAACTTGATTAATAAATTGTGAACTTTTCTTCACTAATACTTTCTAATTCAAATTAACTGAACATTTTTCACTTGTTAGTAACTAAAATTTATACATGTTTTATTTGTCTAACTTAATTTTAAAAAACTTAAACATCTGTAAATGTATTACAATGGATTGGAACACATGAGACAGAAAAATTAAGCTAGTGACTTTAAATAAAACACTTGAGAAAATAATTATTATTGTGTAAAGTTTTATATTCATAAAAGTAATAAGTTCATGTCTTAAGAGACGTTTAAAAGTCACTGGTACTACTTTTGAAATTTTGTCAAAGTTGGTAACCCCTTTCTACATATTAACGTGTGGAGAAGCAGTCAAGCTTATGAAATATATATAATAAATTAAGTTTAGAGTGTAAGATGATATAAAACATCCTACTAATTATGTATATAACACATTAATATAATTCTTCTCTTCACATAGTATAAGTTGTATGAAACGTATAACTACATCAAAGTATAACATACTTAATTATTTTAGTAAACTGTATATTACACAGATTAAATAAATAATATTTAAATTAATTTATACTTTATTAACTATAAAACGATATTATAAGATAATATATGATTGAAATTACGTATTAATAAAGATTATAAGTAATAAAAGTAAAAGGATGATACATATTTTATTATTTTTTTGTGATTAATTCATGCAAGTTAAATGAAATCTAAATCGTACCCAAGAAGAAACTCTAATCAATTATATTATTATACATTTGCAGTAAACAACAAAAATAGCTGTTAGGTCTTCTTTTAAGTACTAATTAATAAATTGGACTCCGACGTCTAATGATCACCCCGGGTTCTTAAACCTATATCGACAACTTGCTAAAACATGATTAATTAAATAAAAAAGCAATCTTTAAAGTCACTATATATGTATTGATACCTACTATACATATGATTACTGTAAAAAGAATCATATATGTATTATATACAAAACTTATTAATCAGGAAAGTTAAGTGTGTTGTGTTTTGAAGTTTACAGAAATTTTCATATAACTTAAGTGTATCTAGTGCTGTAAAAATCTAGTTTAAATTAATTCACTCGTGGAGTACGTGAAAGTTTTACTTGATTGTTTTGAATCCTCATGAAAAATCATTAAAAATTTAACAAAAATGCACGTTAGTTGAGATCTCAGCTCCTTGTGTTGTCATGATCCTCATGGAGGAACAGAACTTATAACATGAAAGGAAATGAAGATACATAGGTTACAGACTTACAGGACCATTCAAACCAATTGAAAGAAGCTTAACTTATTCGATATGCATAAGCAGACAATATGATGAATTATGTTTCTTTTATAATTGTTCTTCTTATGTTACGAGGTTTTTTCATTATTCTAATAAGGTTCTTGTCTTTGTATTTCTTTCAATCCCCTCTCTACGCTACTAGATGTTGGTTATCCGCCGGCCTTCTTCTTCTATCCACTCTCTTGTCTGACGTCATTATTTCTTTTCTTATCTCTCTCATCATGCCCCGAGAAAACTTACAAACACGGTCACACACACACACACACATGTACATATGACTTTATTTATTCTTTTGTTAAGTTGACACAACAATATGTTATAGTCATAGCTTTTGTCGTCAAAGTTATAGCTCTTGCCATATTAGCACTCCTATAGTGCCTCTTGTTGCCGAGCTATAACCTTATATTCTTTGTTGTTTCCAATCACAAACTTTTCTTACTATATATGTTTTATATGCATTTTTTTAGTATTATTGTATGTTAATCTTATAACAATATGTTTGTTCTTTTTGCTCTAGTTTGAACGTCTAGTTTCCTATCATTCTGATTTGTCAGAGAGAACTTAAGAGAATATGTTTGTTGGGGATTTGGAATAATCACTAATAATTAAATATATGATTTGACTAGATTTTTTCTTATGATTATTTTTTATTGTATTTTATAAATAGTTAATCAATATTACATAATATCTTATAGAGTATTTTGTAATTCTATGATAAGTGGTTAACGTCGACATGACTACGTCAATGTATCTTTTGATAATCGTTCTCGTAAATTGGCAAAAGTAAATATGTCATTAAAGTCACTAAAGGGTGTGGAATGTTTGGTTTCCATCTGTAAACAACATAACGCCATATCGATTTAGAAACACCATATTTCTCGAATGAAGATATGGAATTTAGTCTCTTGGTATGTTGTTTTGCATAATAGGTGTTTTAAAAATAAAGATGGGTCATAATAGAATGTGTTTGGTATGTTGTTGGAATTTAGTCTCTTGGAATTTACTAGAGGTGGCAAAAGAAGTTTAAGAATATGATTTTTTGGGTCATAATAGGTGTTTTGAAAATAGAGATGGGTTAGAATGAATTGAATAAAAACACAAGAGGGCCAAGATGAATTAGAAACTTTTTTGAAAAAAAAAAAAATAGGTCAAAATTGGTCTTTAAAATTAGAGTTTCAAGTCACAATAAGTCAAAGTTTTTTTCACTCAAATTGGTCACCTTCGTCGAGTTTCATCGCGCACCACCACCGTAACACCACCGAACCGCCACCATACCACCATCGAACCACCACCACACAACCACCGGTCCACAACACCACCACCGTTCCGCAACATCACCACCGGTCCATCGCATCTACACCCTCCCACCTTCGTCAAATTTCATCGTGCACCACCACCGCACCTACAGTCGAGCTCCGCATTAGCCTCCACCTCCGTTGAGTTTCATCGCTCACCACCACCACACCTACAGTTGAGCCTCTGCTTCATTATCGCATCATCATCGTCACTTTATTGAAGGTACCACTCTTTATAGATGAAGTCATATATGTATCTTTTTGAGCTTGTATAAACATCTGTCTATATGTGTTGTTGGAATGTAAAAAACTAGCAAAATAGTATTTGATTTTTAAAAAAAATGATCCATTTTGACCCGAACTCATCTTGACCCGAACTCATCTTGACCCGAACTCATCTTGACCCGAACACATCCTAACCCAAACTCATTCTGACCTTTTTTTTTTCTAAATGACCTATCCTAACCCAAACCCATCCAGACCCAAATCCATCCTAACCTAAAAAAACCAACCCAATCCAACCAATCCATTTTGCCATCTCTAGCTATCACTACTAAAAAATTAAGAATTTGTCTCTATCAAGCAAAACTTATGACTAATACATGTTTGCTTATATATATGTTTTAAGATATACTATTTTGTGATGGTCTCTCGTACAAACTAATATTTTTCTATTACGCTCACTAGCTAGGAGCTCACATATTTGTTATTATTTGTTTTAATTTTGATCGTGTGAATGAAATTTTTTTAAGAGTCACTCATTATGGGATTGCTCCCATCTAAAAACGTTTAACTATAAAGTTGGCGTCTCAACCATAGTCAATGGGTCCAAATATGGTGATAAATCTACGTTGACATGTTTTTATGGCTCAATGACGATCAATTTTTCACTAAGCTTCAAGTTATATTAAACGTTACAATCATTTTTTAACATTATAAAACTCTTAAGTTTACTAAGAACTGAGTTTTATTACATTAAAAAAATCATATTTTAATTTTCTTTTATAAAATGCAATAGATTCATGTTGATAGTTAAGCACTCGAGGTTAATTAACTTACAATAGAGGTCCAGGATATTTTTTAAATCTTATAGCGTCTGGTTGTGTGCTTCCAAATCACTTTATCTTGTAAATTAGATAAAGTTTCTTCATTTTCACTGAATACAAGTAAATATTGATCGATGTCGAATGGCCGATCAAAATGAGATATAAATACGTGTTATATTGATATTTAACTAGTAAGTGTAGCAAAGGTGTTAGAATTGCGAAGAAGCAGCGAAGAATGATGTTGGTTGAGTACTTAAACTAACCATACAATTTAAACTTGATTTTTGATTTGGTTGGTGACTATAAAAACTTAACGCAGATCGAAAGTGTTTTACGAAACAACATTGAGAAAAAAGGATCATACCTAGGTTTCAAGTACATAAAGATAATTGTTTGACCTAATTAAGTTTATCAATTGGACGCCACATATACAATAGTTGAATTGCTTAATTTGGTAAAGAACTTAAAATATAAAGATGATTGTTTGACCTAATTAAGTTTATCAATTGGACGCCACATAGACAATAGTTGAATTGCTTAATTTGGTAAAGAACTTAAAATGAAATACCAGATCATGATGATTAACTATTCTAGACTGATAATATCATACAACTAGGTTTTCTACTTCAAGAATTACCAATTTAGTAAATATAAAGTAATAACTATAATTGTTAATTATCGAAACCAAAAGTGATGAAAATCAACTAACTATTTAAAATCAAACCATGTAATCAAACAAGTTAACATACAAGTCATAACTTGAAAGATTAAGTTCAATTTACATTCAAAGTTAGGTAATATCGGTAGAACAATTTGCTATTGCAAAGTGCAAACCCTACACCCGAGAATGATTACAAGTGATTTAACCTTGGATCATCTTGGTTATATATCTTTAATGCTTGATTTGGATCTTCAAAACATGAACATGGATGTAATCCGGAAGATTTGGAACCTTTAAAGTCACCTCTTTTTTGCCCAAAATTCATCTTTAAGCCTCCATATTTGAACTTACCCACCCCCACCCCCACCTCCTCTCAAAAGCTAGTGTACGTTTTAGCAGCCAAAAATCATAAAAACCCAAAAACACATGGAGCCCGACATACCTTATGCTGGTATTGGCATAGCCTACGCCTCCACTTCCATCAAAATGCTCAACCTATGTATTATGGTGGTAAAACTAGTGTTAGCTACGTCGTTTTTAGCTTTTCATTTCTTCGTTTACTCGTCCATTTTTCTCCACTTTGTGTGTATTATACTCGTTTCTTGTATAATCTTCATAGTTACCCAGTATACATAACATAAATTTAAGTAATTTTATTTTGTGCATAGTTATAATTTAAAATTAACATATGTTAAATGCATTAGCACATGCATGAAAATCATTTGCCCATCACATATACATGTGTCTAAGTTTTTATCTCTAAACATTGGTATGTTTTTCTAATACTTATATTACCATCATTTTGCTGTTAATGTATATTCTTATTATGTGGAGTAACATTAGTACAAGTTATTTTAGTTGGCAAAGGTTCTTCATCGTCATCAATGACTTAAAAAATAATTCCAATTTTTTAAATCTATATATATATATATATGTATGTATATATATGTTGTCTTTTTGTATAAGCAGTTTCTTTATCTGCTTCTCATAAATTTTCCCATCTATTTTTCTTAATAATTAAAGTCTTATATCGTATAATCAATTTTACGATATTGATGTTACCTGCAACATATATTGTTTAGAGATTTATTCATGCAAAAATTATATTAAATTGAATATATATATTTGAAATAGAGCATGAATCTTTGTTTGAACCGGCTTCTGCAACCTTGTTGGCTATAAGATCGATCATGTCCGGCCATGTGTTATGGTGGCCCTGAAGGGGGTGGTTAGGGGCCACATCAACCGTCAACCGGTCCCGTGCCTCTTCACCGTTACGCCCATGATGTGGGATGTTGGGCCGCACCCATAGGGCTGGTCACGGTGTGATCGATCAGTTTTGCAACGGTAATATTACCATTTTTTCACCCACCGCCCAACAAACATTAATTTTAAATGCCTATAAAATCTCACATTTTAAAAATCCAAACCTTACCACATCAAAATGTCATTCTTCTCTCTTAATTTTTATATTATACAATTTCAAATCATATAAATAGTATGGATCAAAGAGGTGATTACCGACCCTTGTTTGAAAACGTCTCGTATGAACAATATGGTGCTGGCGGTTGGGATTTAACCATATCACAAACACAAGCCCAGTTAGTATTTCCATTTGGCCTAACCGAAGCCGAATCCCTATGTGAAGCTGAACCACAACCAACATAACGTTCACACAAGAAAAAAAAAAGTTGTTGAACCGTCGAAATCCCAACAATGGAGGCTAATTAAGTGTTGGACGCTCGAGAAAGAATGTGCGTTGGCATGAGCTTGGGTTGACGTCTCGAAAGATCAATGTGCCGGTAAATTTTGTATTCTAACAAGTTTATTTCTTTTATATTTCTCTTTGTAAAAGTATATAAGTTAACTTATACATATATTTATTTGTTTTATACTTTTTGCTTAGGGAACTGAATTCGAGAGGAGTACCAAAGAAAACGTAACAATAGAGACTAGTTATTTGTATTTTTTTTTCAAGTTATTTGTGATTTTTATTTCACGTAAATTGTATTCTATTTTTTCAAGTTATTTTATATTTTTTTATTTAATATGAACTAGTTTTATTATTGATTATTTCACATATATATTAAAATTACATTTGTTAATGTATAAGCTAACTAAATCAAAATAAAAATAGTTAATAATTTTTTTTTAAAACCAACCAAGCCCCTCTCATTACACTAATTTAAGCATTTTTGAATGAAAAAAAATATGTTTATTTATTAGCCATGTGACAATATCTTTTTCTCAATAAGGACCCTAACAAGCCCCATAACGCATAGCCTAAACCAGGTTATAAGTGCCTAATTAGTCTCCCGATTTAGATGATTATCTAGGTTATATTAAGCCTGATTATATTAACCCACATACAGTGGTGAACTATATCCACTATGATTTTATGAAATAACGTTTAGCTTCCAATCAAGGTTCATCTCTTAGTTTTTAGATTTACATAAAAGTTGAAGAATGGTATAAAATACAATCCACATAAAAATCCTGTAAAAGTATAACAAATTAGTTTGATACGCTTTGTTAATTTATATGTTGGTATAAAATTAAATAATACATATGCAAATTAGCTAGTTTAATATATATTTATGTTATATATATAGTACATGACTTATATGAAACTTATTTAAAAAAATACACGAGCCATTGATTCTTTTTGTTACTTTCGTTCTCTTAAAAATTTAACACTCTGAAACGATAGTTTTTTAGTATGGTCATACTAAAAGATAGATACTTGTTCATTTACCGGACTCATTCTTTTTTTTTTATCGGAAGCAAGTTGAATCTCAAATTCAAGGAAACTATATATTTGTCTTGCGATGATATATAATTAAGATTAATAACATTTAACCATGTAATAATTAATATTATTATAATAATTTATAAGGAGACTTTTTTAGATATTGGTTGAGAAGGGCATTTAGCCGCCTGCTTATTGCATATTGCATATATAATATAATTAAAGAGACTTTCAATTAGTAGGTATGGAATTTGATTTATTCGATCGCTAGGAAATCTTGGTTGGCATCCACGGGTAGGTAGCTAAAAACTATATATAGAATATTATTCAATTAACGTTGTACGTAATTGTAACAACAAAAATCGACAATAAATTAAAAACAATTAATACGTACGCTTGTCGTGTTTTTATAAGTTTGGAGTTGTTAACTTGTTATAAATGATTTCGACAATAAACAATGACGTGACCAATTGACGATTTTTAATTAAAATATATAACTACTTTTTGCCTTTTGTTTAGTCTTGTAAAATCACAAGCAAATCGATCCACATGTGTGTTGCGAGGATGAGAAATTAATTATCAGCTTTGACTTTGTGCATTCTTTCATAATTTCCACTTTGCATTCCATGCATCCATACATATTATTATTATTATTATTATAATTAATTATATGTATTTTCATCTACCAATGTATAAAAATGAAATGGCATCTTGATGAAAAACGTGATTTCAAGTTCTTGATATTATTATGTGAAATATAATGTTAATAAATTAAAGCAACTAATTTTGATTCGATATTTTACGAAGAATTAACGTATGTATATTAATAAATAAATTGATTTAGTGGAGACGTAGTATTGGACCATGTCGCATGCATCCAAGCAAAGTAAGGGATACGTTCAACTTCAATTCACTTTCAGACATTCATATTGTAATATTAATATCACTTTGGGGCATATAACTATATATGTTCTGAAGACGTTGTTTGATGTAAATTAGTTAAAACTTACGTACATGTGTTCGTAAAGAGGAAAATAATTTTCGTAGAAAGGATTCGAAATGTGACACATATATTTTTAATGAATTTAAGGGCGGGAGTTGTTATATATGTTCATTTAATTACAAGTGGTTATAGATGTATCAAGAGTTGGAGTTAATTTAGGCTCAAAATTATAATTATTTTGGAGACGTTGTTGTAACAATTTGTACTCATCGTTATAATCTACAACGCCCTAGCTTCTAGAAAAACATCGTTCTTTTGTAATAAAATGGTAGTATACTTAAATTAGAAAGAAAAATATTATGCTATGTTACAATTCTTTTTCAAAAACTAACTAATAAAGCATGAAAGTTATTTGAGTTTAAAAAATTCTAGGAAACTAAATTTAAATGAAAAATCAACAAATTAACTTTATGTTTTACTCTTCATGTGTCATATCTTCTTTTTATTTAAACACGTTCCTGTGTGTATAAATATAAGGTCGTTCAATACCTAAGTAATCTTAAATAGAAAAAATATGATAACCATATGAATACATAAATGTAATTTTTATTTTAACTCTTATACGTAATACGGTTATTGTATATATAATTACGAGATGGAATGATTCAATGGTTTAGGTGGTTTAGTTGAGTTGTATATGACGTTCCTTTTGTATTAGAATACCATGTTTCTCATTTGATTTTAAATTAATCGGTAATTACTACTTAAATGCATTTACTTTGACGTAATCTAAATTTGCTTTATACATTTAAATATTTAATCCATGAACCCATGATAACATGTTATCTATACTGAATATAAAAATATCAAACTTTAATAAGCATTATTGAATAAGACTTGTATTGTCGTCTTCGTTTATGGCTTACTACCTAAAATTCAACCATTCTATATAATAATAAGAAGAAAACATCCAGCTAACATATAATCATGTTACATTAATTCTAAAAAAATTAACTACATGATAATTAACAATGATGACATCGATTAGATTAACTAATATATAAACCACAGCAATTATGATAATTAAGTTATACGTAACTTTAGTTTTAACTTGTAGCATTTACAAGTAGAATCAGAATTTTTTGGTCGTCATGATAGTATTCTTATAGTCTAGCAACTATAATTAATTTAGATGTTTTTAACTCATATCTTTCTAGAAAAATTCATCTGTACAAAAAATTTTTAAACAAACTTTGGTGGTTGGGGTTATGTAGACCCCTTAACCTATGGTTTTACGATATATAACGGTGGTTGGAGTCTTAGCTTCTTGTTCATAATCATTTTCTCTTCTGAAAAAAAAAAATAACGAAAAACAATATTCAACTTTGTATAATATCAAAATGTAATATGTAATATAAAATTTTGTAATTAAGTTGTTTATGCCCACCTATTAATACTTGATAATTCATTAGTTTTTGTTTAGAGGATAATAGATATAACAAGGGTCAAAAGGGAAAGAAGAAAGGAAGAGTCTTTGAAGGTAGCCTAGTCATATATAGTATTTGATTTATTTAACTAAAAAAGCATATGGAAAAATACTGCCTCTATATTAGGGTAGGTATAAAGCTGTTTTCAAAATTTGTTTAAAGTGGTATTTGCCTAATTGAAAGGGTGTTCCAAAGCAAAGGCATTCATTTAGTCTTATAATTGTGAGTAAATTTTTATACCTTATGAAAAAGAAAAAAACTTAATGGTAGTTAGTAGTGAAGATTTAAAAGTTATAAAATAATATGTTAAGTTTTAAGTAAGTGATTAAACATGATATTGAAAAATAGAAAACAATCTTGAAGAGCTAAAATTGTTAAATGTTATGACAAAATAAAAATAAACAATAAAAAAGAATCTTGATGAACTAGAATTGTAATACTTGACGTTATAAGTTACTTATTTATTAAGATATAGATTTATAAATCTATCCATTATATACATGTTTATAAGTATTATTAAACCGATAAACTAATTGATATACACACACATATACGTGTGCATTCAAACAACATTTAACATATTTATCTCTTGAATTATGATGTATAAATAGTAGTTTCTGAAACGGGTAACCTTTGAAGTCGTAAGAAATTTCCATTGTAGGGGTAGGAAATGGCTATTCAAGATAGTTGTCTATATCTACTTTGGGATTTTAAAAGGTCTTGTTAATGGAATATCACACGTGTCATATAGGTGGGTTGTATAACCCCATATGAGACATAACCTCTTTGAAAGTCCTTTAAATCTTTCCTCATAGTTAGTTTTTAAATTTGTTATCCGCGTCGTATCGACCTATATGTGTCGTATAGGGTGTGGTATAGGGCTATATGAGACGTATATCCCTCTAACAGCCCCCTTCAAGCATTTTTATTTTTATTTTTAGTGTCTTCGATTCTATACACCACATATGGTGTTATACGAAACATATAAAGAGGTGTCAATTTATAATGTGGCTGATTGTATATTAAGACCCTTTTTATAAATATGATTCTATGTGCCAACTTTCAAATTTAATGTAGTTTATATTTGAAGGAAAAGTACTAAAGGTTATAAGTGAAATCGAGATAGCTGACACAATTCGTTATTATGTAATTGTCAATGACCCTCCACTAACAAGAATTATTGCATTTTTTACTATTACATTTTAACGATCCAAACTATTACTTGTTTGCTGATAATAATTTATATTATTAATTTGGATATTAACAATTTAAACTTTTATTTTTATTACCAACAACAATCCTAACAATATAATTATTAATATTTTACGTTTGGTTTCAACTCAAAATCATTCACAATAATGATTATGAACAAAATAAAAAAGACATACAAGCTAAATAAAGTCTATAATTACATTACTGAAACCATTATTGGTTATAAAAATGAAAGTTGCGATTATTACCAGTCAAATCAATAGTGTAGATTATTATCGATCAATTAATAATAGTTTGAATTATTAAAATCAAATTTGTCTTTAATGGAACAACAAAAAAGAATTTCTTCAATTTCCTTGACATGAAATGCCATCTTATCATAGATTCATCCTATTCTTGGTATATATACACAATTACCCATCATCGAACTTTCTAATTTTTGACTTGAAGAAACGTGTTTAGACAATTAAAGTGTGACATGCATGATAAGTGTGTAAAAATCATATATTCATAAAGATGATTGAAGATATGCATGCATGCGTGTAACATCAAATCATATATACATAACTGATTGGTATAAGATATACCTCAGTTCGACCAACTTTGTATCTATGGTCAACGCTTCATTTCTTCCCAATGAGTTTTTTTTTCCTTTTCTTCTTCTTTTGTTTATCTTTAATTTCATCTTGGTATCTCATTTTATAAGTTATAACACACATTAATTGTACTGCAAATGGTACTTGATCATTTTGTCACCCTTGTAGTACACCGTCCTTAACTACTATTTTCTCAATTGAAAGTAACTAATTAATATACAACGATTATCTAATTATTTATGTCATATAATTTAATCATTAATTAGTTTTGCTGTTATTTACATTTTCCTTTAAAGCTCATCTAAAAATAATTTTATTTTTATAGTATTAATAAATTTTCTTTCAATTGACTCCAACTTAGGATTTTAATTTACCAAAATAACCTTTGGTTGATTGATGGTGGCGGACTTTTTTTTTCTTTTCTTCTGATGATACTCCGCTTGAATTTAGCTCATTGTATAATTTCTTTTATTTATCTAAAGATTCTTTACAAAATACAGTAAGCCCCTGTTAGCATTTTTTTCTATCATAGACTTGTTTCAAGGTCACTTTTTTTCACATGAAATATATAATTCATTTTTGGCCTTCACCTACAATATACATGTTACAAAAGTTTATCATGCTATATAAATTTAATCATTGTTCAAGCTAAATGATTTTTTAGGCTATATATACAACGATAAAGGATGGTCTATCACATCTTTTAAATGACTTTTTAATGCAGTCTAGGAGGAATTACAGGGATAAAACTTTTTTTATATATATTTACATTTACGTAATTATATCAGTCACATATACACACACACTAAAAAGATGTCTATCAAAGCCCCTAAAGTAATAACATCTCAGAATTTAGTTGTTTTTTTAACATAGAGAAAAAATCAATCAAATTAACAAACACATCACTAAATCTGTTACAAAAAAATGCATTACTAAAACAGAAAAAATGATTTAAATATAGTTCAGTAAAGAATCTAGTTCGTGTTTCTGCTTGTTTCCATTTGCTAGGAGAACAAATCGTCAGACCAACAAACTAACAGTAACAGTAACAAACCCGCAAACAAACTGGCTCGTTGTTTGTGCCTGGAGGACAATTCACTAATCATGTTTGTCGAGCGGCTTGAAAGGATTCAGTAATCTTAAAACCTGAGGATTTGACAAACGTTCGACTGGGAAAATTATTTTAAGAATCCTGTCAACTTCGTCTTCGTATTGATCGTAAATGTAGAACACAACAAAGGCAAAGGGAAGTACTGCAAAAGAGGGAATATAAAACTTTAGGGGCAATTTCATCAATAACCATCATATTTTCCCAATCCAAAAAAATAAGTGAAATATACATGTTCAAAATACTTAAAATTTCATATCTACTCATTTCCTAAGTACAGTTTATAGTATGACCATTATACCCTTGCGTTTCTCCTTACACTTCAAACTCCCCTATCCTAATGCAAATTTTAAGAGAAGCTGGCCAATGTCATAAATTTAAAAATGGGTATATTTGATTATGGTAAATTTTGATTAATGAGCAAGCTAAAATTGATGTTTAAATCTATGGTTTAACAAAGGCGTTCAGCTATTAGTAAAAAACCTAATAAAACCCATAAAATCATGAGAAAACACAGAAGGAGAGATCTTGTGGAACCTTTGACAAAAAAGTTTTGCAATGACATTGATCCGATCCAGCTAATGATGAAGAGAGAGAGAGCCATCTGGTTGGGAAAAATAACAAAATTCATGAAATATTTTGAGCGAGAGGAGTATAACCAGAAATACGCAATCATATGTTACAAGTCAAAAAAATAGTAAATATGAATATACTGAAAATACCTTGAAGAAAAGCACCCAGTCGTTCCCGCTGGAAATAGATTTTAAATTATCAACGGCACAATTCCATGATGATGCCACTGCTAAAGCAGTTCTACGTGTCATTTCTTCTGAAAACCGAAACTTTGATTCTGGGATTTTCTCAATTGAATATCCCATTCTGCACCATCACAAATAATGGTTACCTTCTTATAATTGCAACGATGTTACAAAATTTATTTCTTTAACCTATTGGATAATGTTTCAAGCTGCTTAAATCAGAATCATACCATGGCATCGTCTCTCTACTTCCATATTGGCATATTATATAGAACAGCTTACTTTCATGCCAAATAAATATATCCTTTCCCTCAAGACCCAAATTTCTAGGGAAATATAATTTTATTTAAATATAAGTTTTAAATGAATAATTACAATTTTTTTCAGATAAGCATTATTAACATATCGGCAACTGGCATGGCATCAGCCAGTGCCACATTGTAAAATCAATTAATTGAGATCGGTTGCTAAGTTGCGTAATAAAATGCTTGGTTCCTACTTTGTTCCTGATTTAAAGTGGGTTCTTAAAACCAGGAAAGTTATGTAGTTCAATTATCTCATCCAGTTTCCCTTTAATTAACAAAAGGCCAATACATACTAACATACAACAAAAGAAGCTAAAAATTTCTTGACTTTTGTAAGCTATTGGCATGTTAAACAATAAAATGGAATGTGCACTTACAGATGATCTGGCAATTTCCCATGTACAAACAAAGCAATTGAAGACCATATGAGGACCTTTGAAATTGCACTTATCATGGTGCTTCCAGGTAACACATAATTGATGTAAAATAAAATCAAGCCTAGAATCACAGTCCATGTCAACCTTGTATTTCTCCAAAGAAAGACGTCCGCAACTGCAAAAGGTCCAATCTCAAAGTTGACTAAATGAAATATTGAAAGTAAAAATAAACTTGCGTTGGTTTGGTCTAAACTGTAGATATTAGAGAGTATAGTTAGTCACTTATGTATTAAATAGTTGTGTAAGGGTCAATATGTAATATGTCAAATTGTGAATGGTGTTTTAGTTTGTCTAGGGTTGGGTCGTTTCCATGAAACAACAGTGTCAGTTAATTAGGTTTATATACCCATTGATACTTTGTAAACGGTTGAATGAACAACTTGTAATCCAAAGAAAGTTTTTAATGTTTTGATCTTCAGTTGCATCCCTGAGCCAAGGTGAATGAAGAAAAGAAAACAGGTTTAAAAATCTCGATCAACGATTCTGGGAGATCAATTTCGAAAGAATGTAATCAAAAGTAACATCAAGAAGGAAGGGCGGGTTTATTATCATCATCATCATCATCAATCACACATGGAACAACAATTGAAGCAATATTCGATAAAAAACTGCAGTGATTGAAGAACATCTACAATCAATTGATTGAAGAACATATCGATTAAAACTCTGGAAGAAATCTGATAAGACTCGAAAATCGGTAGTGGAATTACTAAAACAAAGCAACAAAATAGTCTTGTTCGAGATGGACAAAATTCGAGATGGACAAAATCTCCAGAAAACCAATATAAACAATTATAATTTCTTGAACACCTCCACTAGAAAGACAACTATGCTAATAAAAAAAGACATGAAAACTGATTTGCAACTGCTCCTATAATTTAGATCCTCCACTATCTTTAACCGCATGTCTGTTTTTGGGTCCAGTGGGTTGCCCAACAAATACCCACATTGGGTTCTTGGGACTTTTGGGTCTTGGGTGTTAATAAGCCCACATGAATGGGCTTTCTTTCAATGTGAGTAAATTCGAGTAGGGTTGGGATCATATCAATACTACCTGCCCGGAAAAACGACTTGACCTCAAGTCGGGAGAAAGGAAATTGGCTGGCTAAGTCCCTGCGATTCAAATCGGCTTGTACATCCTTATTCCTAACATGATGAAGCTCCTTCCAATTATCCATTCTTTCCTGTGTACCAATATCATAGCTTTTGATGGTGATGATGATACATCCATATGTCCCTTATCATGTAGCAAACCATCTTTGTCATTTACATCCACATACATCATCTTTCTGTGGTGCTCTTTTGATTCCTTATCCTGTTGATACATCCACTTCTTATTTTCAAAGCAATTCAATATATCATCTCTATGATACTTGTAGATGTAACGACATAATTCCAACTAAGCTCTTTAAGTCTTGGTGGAAAAACAAAGAGTGAGCTCATTTCTGCAAGGGTGGAAGGCTTGGAGGCTAGGATGTTCTGTTGTGTGTCGGTAGTTTTAGTGATGGAAGATGGTTGCTTTAGCGGTAGCGACGGGGGTCCCGGTAGTTTTGGCAGTGATGGCGTTGGAATCGGTAATTTTGGCGGCAGTAGTGGCGTAGTTGGTAGTCCCGGTGGTGGATTCGGTAAGTTTGGTGGCAGTGGCGACGTAGTCGGTAGTTCCAGTGGTGGCGTTTTTGTTGCGGATTGACCTTTTGTATGCACCGGAGTGTTAATTCTTCAACATCTTCCCTCAAAGATGCAAGAATAGTATCTAATCTTGCTTCAATGGCTGCTAATTGATCTACCAAAATCCGGGTTACAAGTGTCATCCGATTTCCCGGCAATGGAACCAAATGATAAGACTCGAAAATCAGTAGTGGAATTACTAAAACAAAGCAACAAAATAGTCCTGTTCGAGATGGATAAAATCTCCAGAAAACCAAACATAAACAATTATAATTTCTTGAACACCTCCACTAGAAAGACAACTATGCTAATAAAAGAAGACATGAAAACTGATTTGCAACTGCTCCTATAAATTAGATCCTCCACTATCTTTAACCGCATGTCTGTTTTTGGGTCCAGTGGGTTGCCCAACAAATACCCAAATTGGGTTCTTGGGACTTTTGGGTCTTGGGTGTTAATAAGCCCAATTGAATGGGCTTTCTTTCAATGTGAGTAAATTCGAGTAGGGTTGGAATCATATCAAAATCATATCGAAAGAATTCAAAAACTAAAGGCAACCATCATCAATTTATGTTCTTTGCCAATTTCCACCAAAAAGAACATTTTCTTGATGTCTGTTTGAAACCCAAAATTAAAGTCATCACAATAAAGTTCAACTTGAGGACTCAGTGTCAATTGGAATTATTGAACAACTTTGAGCAAGAACCATCCTTTAGAGTCCAAATGGTTCTCGAAGAAGTTTTTAGGTCAATATCCCTCATGCTGGTAACATCTACGATTTCATCATTTGCCGTAACATCTACGATTTCATCATTTGCTGGTTGTAACTTTCCACAGTCCCCAATCTTGAGGTTCTTCATCATCTCAATGTTGTGCGTGCCATGGAATCAAGTTCCAGAATCCATCACACACGAATCTGCAACACTCTAAACAGTAAATCAATGCATCAACAACTATGTCATTTGATGTAAGATTCACATATTTTCCTTTATTTGGAACTGATTTCTGAAGTGCCATAATTGGTTACAATCCCAAGAAGTAACATCTTATGATGCTTGGACTGGCTTCTTAGTCTGCCTTGTTGTGCTTCATTTCTTTCCTTCTTCCTCTGCCTTTTATACTCACAAAGAACTGAGTGAACTTATGTGTCTAATATCCTCTCCCAGATTAGAGTCTCAAATACCTACAACAGCAAACTTACTAATTCCAGATGAACTACTAATTTCCATCACCATCCTAGACCAACTATCAAGGAAAAGAAGATAATAGAACAATGGCTGACGTTTATCATCATAATTAATCCCAACTTATCCTTACTGAGTTATGATCGAATTAAAATCATTGACGTGATTCGTGAACGGCAACTGAAGCACCCTCACATTCTGGTGTTGACTAAATGTCGAATTAGGAACGCCTTATTCATCGTCGAGTGCTTTTCATACATATTCAACAAAGCCTTCATCAAACCACTAATCTCACAATGTTGAACACAAGACTTTTAGCCAACAAAACCCGGTCCCAACTGATATTTTATCTAGTTTTCTAACAATGCTTGGTATAAAGCTTTCTAATACAGAATATCCTCAATTTGCATCTTCCAAAACCAAAAATCATGCCATCAAACTTCTCAATCTTAATCTTTCCTTTTCGTGTCATGATAATTTCATACTGAGAATACAGCTAACTGCATCAAGATCAAAACAATGAACAAAACAAAACAATAGCTCGGGCATGAACTTATGTTTGTTCTATCCGAAAATTAGCAGTGAAACAGGGCAGATCAGCAGCAGCTGATATCCGGCTTTCTGGTCAGCGGTGGCGGTGGAATTGCCGGAAGTGGACAGTTGCGACCGGCGGCAGCGAGCAAGCTGCTAGTTCGATCCACAAAACAGTGCTCAAGAACCTGAAGCTTTGATACTATGTGCTAGGTTTGGACTGATCAGAATACACATAAACACTATCTCACACACATACAACCCAAAAAGAGAAACAAAACACAAGGATATATAGTGATGCGGCAAGCGTAAGTTTATATTATTATGTGCTCATGAATTGCAAGGTACTCCGTATTTATAAAGATTTATTCTAGGGTTAACATAATAATTAGGGTCAGCTGTAGGCTGTAAATTCTTTTTTGAAACCAGCCAAAACTTGAAGCTGCCCATGTAGGTCACAGCCTCCACACCAATTTGGCGACCAACAAGCACATCTACAAACCTTGAGGAGTGGGTTAGAGACTTAAATTATAAAAGAAAACAAAACCATGAGTGATTGTAAAAAAAATTGGGCAGCATGGAAGTTTTGATACTAACCTTATAAATAAGATAATTATAAGGAAATTGCTTAAGTTTGTTTTAAAAAAGTCTCTACTGATCATGGCATCTAACGAGCAATATTTAGAGGTTAATAAAATGCTTTGAAGAACAATGAAAAGAATCATAGCTTTAAAGAACTCCTTAAAAGTCAAGATGAACCGGAGAATAATAATTAAAGTACGCTCCTGATGGCAAGTTGATACAAACCCAGATCCTAATTGGGTGGGTTGGTGGGCCTTGGTACCGGGTCAAAGGGGCAGCAGCCTAGTAGGGTTAATGGATGAATGGTTAGCTATTGTTTAGGGAGTAACTGCAGCCTAATGTTTAGGGAGTAACCGCAGCCTAATTGCCCCTATTCTTCCTATTTATGTTTACTTCTTAGGATGTGTGTGGCTGTCTTTGTTTAGTTTATCAAAAGTAGGGTTTCTAAACCTTGTAATCGGAGATCACCCTTCTCGAACAGGGTTCTATCTGTACTTTCTTATTTGAAGTTAATCAAGCTGACTTTTTGGGTTCTATCACAAGTTCAAACAATCATCCTAAAAGTTAGCACCATGGAAAAGGACATGATGATCAAAGCTATGATAGGGGTCAAGGAATAAACGTTGGCATAGGTGGAAGAGAACATGGAATCAAGTTTGATATCCTCTCCCAGAATCAACATTGAACTTGAAGGATCCCCTAAACTTATGTGTCTGATATCTACTCCCAGAATCAAGTCCCAAATACCTTCAAAAGTAAACTTAGTAGTTCCAGATTAACTACTAATTGTCGTTACTATTCCAGCTAACTCTCGGGCAAAGAAGATAAAATGAGTAATGTGATACGAATCCACTGTTGGGTCAGTCAATAACCCACTGTTGGGTCAGTCAATCTGGGTCAGATTTGACCCAGTTGTTGCTAAATGGAAGGAAACCTAGTGGAGGGAAAACTTTCAATTATGGAGGTGAGGGGGAGTGGTCCACGAAATCAGGAGGTGGAGAAGACCAGGCCATAACTGTCCCACTTTAGCTTTAGTTTAAGTATTCCATTTTCTGAATTCTGTAGATAGAATTAGATTATCAAAAGTATTGTTTTTCTTTGTATTTGGAGTCCTACCCTGCTCGAATTGGGTTGTTTATGTCCTTTATTTTCAGTAATCTATAGCCGACTTTGGTGTTCTTATCATAATGGCTAAATCTCATCATCAAATTTAGTGTCAACTAATACTAACTGAGTTATGATTAAACTAGAATCATCGATATGAGTAGCAAATGAAGCACCCTCTCTCATTTCAGTGTTTACTAACTATAAAATCAAGAACACCTTATTCAACGAGGACATTTCATTCATAGTTGACAAAGCCTTCATCAACCATATGATAGAGCTTGAAATAGTTGGCTTGCTTAAAATAGTAAAGAAACACAAATGGACCCAATTCGAGATGGGTTGATATCTGATAACAAGGAATTAACCTTAATCAAATACTAAAAAACACAAGACAAGAATATATAATGAAACATCAATACTTAAACAAAAATATGGTGGGAACAGTTGTCCTCATCTCCTATTTTCATGGGCTTCCCCTCCTCCACTCTTTAAAATAATTGACTTGGTCTTGGGTTAAAGAGTGGGGTTTGAATTTGACGTGGAGCAGGGATTTGGGTTCGTATCAATACTACACGCCCGGAAAAACGACTTGTCCTCAAGTCAAGATGAAATATTGCGAGTGAAGCCTTACTGACTTGTATAAAAATTATACGTTGGGTGTATGCGTGTTGTCCAAATGCCACCGGAGACGTATCAGTGTTCCATGGTGGCCGCCACTCATGCCTTCTGATGGCGTTCGGTGCAATCCCCACACAAAGAAATGGTGGTTTCCATGGTGGTCGCCACTCGTGTCACGCTGCTGCACTATTGATCTGCGGTTCGTGGTTTAGCTTCAATCCGTTTAACCCTTTTAAAAACAGCTCTTGTGTGTTTGCCTCACATGAATTTGAAAGGCCCATTTCCTTGTTGGCAATTGAGTTTGAATTTCTAATTGTTAGTATGTTGACAAATGCTTCTCGAACAAACAACTCTTTTTCCTTCATGTTTCCATTTGATAGTTGAAGAAGGTAGCAGCGAAAATAGGTAGTTTCCATTGGTGATACTTGTCGTTTGGTAGTTTCAGTGATAGAAGGTGGTTGTTTTGGCAGTGGCGGTAGCGTTCCCGGTAGTTTTGGCGGCGGCGGTAGTGGCAATCCCGGTAGTTTTGGCGGCAGCAGTGGTAGAGTCGGTAATTTTGACGGCAGTGGTGGCATAGTCGGTAGTTCCAGTGGTGGATTCGGTAATTTTGGTGGCGGTGCGACATAGCCGGTAGTTCCGGTGGTGGCGGTTTTGCTGCGGGACCTTCTGTGTGCACATAACATTTGATTTCTTTAACATCTTCCCATCAAAGATGCAAGAATAGCATCCAATTTTGCTGCAATTATTGCTAATTGATCTACCAAATTCCAGGTTGCAGGTGCCATTCGATTTCCTGGCAATGGAACCAAATGATAGAGCTTGATATAGTGGGCTTGATTAAAACAGTAAAGAAACACAAATGGACCCAATTCGAGATAAGTTGATCTCCGATAACAAGGAATTAACCTTAATCAAAGTACTAAAAAACACAAGACAAGAAATATAGAATAAAACATCAATACTTCAACAAAAAATATGGTCGGAACAGTTGTCCTTGTCTCCTATTTTCATGGGCTTCCCCTCCTCCACTCTTTAAAATAATTGACTTGGTCTTGGGTTAAAGAGTGGGGTTTGAATTTGATGTGGAGCAGGGATTTGGGTTCGTATCATAGTCATTTCTATTAGTCGATGTATATTGGTGATACATTTCTCAGCAGCTGATTTCAAGGATGTTAGTTAGGCATTGATTTATATTGTGAATTTGTTCCATATTTAGTTTGGGTATTGATGTATTATATATACCGATTGAGTTAAATAAGATGGTCACGGTTGTTAATACCAAATAATATGGTATCAGAGCCACTCTTTGATATCCTTCTCATACCCTAATTTTACCAATCATCCTCTCCCCATGCTCTAATTTTTAAGTCTGTCGCCTACTTTATTTTTTCTCTAATGGAAACCAAAAGCCATCTTGCCATCACTGTTATAGATATCCGCAATTCCATTTCGCTCACCTTCGAGATGGAACTGGACAGTATAATTCCTGGGCAGAACCTTTCCACATTCTGTCGTTCATTCTAGGTCGGTGATCATCTTTATCCAACCAAAGGACCACCCAACCCAAACCTTATTGCGACAATGTTAGTGTCGTATACTTGTCATGTAATCTTGTTCAGCATCGACGCACTAAACATATTCCGCTCGATATCCACTTTGTACGAGAAAAGGTTGTCGAAGGACAGGTTTAGGTCCTACATGTGCCTTCTCACCATCAGATCGTTGATATCTTCACTAAGGGCCTATCTCAAATTTTGTTTGATGATTTTCTGACTAGTCTTAACATTCGTCTGCCTCTTGCTTCGACTGCGGGGGTATATTAGCTTTATATATTGGTGATATATATCTCATTAGCAAATTTCTAGGATGTTATAAGGTATTGATTTATAATGTAAATCAATTCCATATTTATATTAGGGTATTGACGTATTATATATACCGATTGAGTTCAATGAGAAGGTCACGATTGTGAATACCATATAATAATTCCATTCGCAATGATGAACACAATAGTCTTAGCCAATAAAAGCCTAACTACTCCCGAAGCTTTTTCAGTCCAATATTGCCCATTCATCATTAATATTTTCTCAGGTTTTTTCCTATCAACACTTGGTATAAGTTTTTTGATACAAAACATCCTAAATCTGAATCTTCCAAAACCTAAAATCCTGTCTATCAAGCTTTTCAATCTTAATTTTCCTTTCTTCAGGCATGATGATCAAATACCATGAACATGGCTAACTAGGTTATGATCAACAATAATCAAAACACAACAATGGCTTGGGCATAAACTTAACGGTTATTTAATCTAATAACTGTTAATAGACCGATCTTAACAAACAACAAAGGAAATACAACGGCTAAATTGTGTTGCAGCTAGTCAGCAGTGGCGACGACGGCAGCCGATGGGTTTTTTGTGATCGGAACTCCCATTAATCTGCGGTTCTGCCCAATAATATTTTGATCCGCGAACAGGTGGGAAGACTCTAACTGGTCAAAAGCTTGAAGCTCTGATACCAATTCTTAGGGTATCAAACATGCACGCACACACAAACGGTAAATGGAATAAAATATAACATGAGATTTATAGTGGTTCAGTCGGTGTGACCTACATCCATTTACTGCAACTAGGCTTATATTATTCTGCGCTTAGGGAATTACAAAGGCCTGCCCATTTATTTATAAAATACAAATTAAGGTTATCAAATTTGGAACAAGATAACATGGTATAAGGCAACCTACCAAGGATACCCGACTAGGGTTAAGGCTGGATGCCTCTCCTTTAATCAAAACCTTCACACTCAACATATAGATACAACACTGTGCTGTAACTTTTACCAAAATTGCAACTAACAGAAAATTTTGTAGTTCGGGTGCTAGCTAGCTCGATCGCATTGCTTTAGTGAACCACGTAGATACCTCTTTTTGTTCTTTTTTTTTGTACTTTCGTTTGGGTTGCCTTGTTTATGTGATAGTTTGAGTGATTGCGTATTTAGTATTCACACGCATGTAAGGTTTAAACACAAGTGCTTTCATCAGTTTAATTTAATTAATATTCATAATTTCTTACCTGCTCCGTTTCCAAGATATATAGCAGCTTTAGAAGGCCCTTCCTTTCTAGGCAAAAGCTCAGCCCTAAGATGCGAGTATGATTCAATAGTTCTTTTGAGACCCTCCTGCAGTAAAAACACAAATTCCTTCTATCAAATTTTCTATAAAATATAAGTAGGAAATATAACTATGTGGCATATTCATAAACAGGTATATGCAACAAGAATTAATTCAATTACAAGTTTAGTAGCGATTCATATTCTATTACAGCTTAAAATACAAGCTTCTATTAATTGTTCTGCTGGCTTAACTGTTAGAAATTAGGTATACAAAGATTAAGGTCGCGTATTGTTTGAAGGTCTGGTTTGAGTGTATGGATTTGAAGGGATGGAGTTGATACCCATCAACTGGGTTCCTCCAAACTCACCTAAAGGGTAGGGTTGAAACCCATACCCATTCTCATTCCATCTATTATATTGTTATTAAATAAACAAACCCATATCCTTAGTGATTCCCAAGTGTAAACAAAGGCCATCTATTAATCATGTATATCAAATCCAACGCTAGTAGTGAAATATAAAAGAACCTGAAGGGGCACGATCGGTGAATAGCCAAGGCGATCATTTGCTTTTGCAGAACTGAATGTTCGGTTGCAAGTCAAAAGTCGGATTCTTGAAGGGGTTAACTGCGGGACCTTCATGCCATATGGAGCTAAGATGTTGTAAATGCGCTCCACCATATGGGCGATAGGCATCATGACATAGGCAGGAATCTTGATTCTTGGCCTGCAAACTACATAAAATCAGAAATAAAGATAAAGTGCCTAAATTATACTAACTATTGTATACATCTTAATGCTTTCTACTTCGTAAATTTACACTTTGCCATCCCATCCGTATTTTTATGACATCTGTCTTTTTCTCCCCCTCTCCTCCCTAAATATTTTTCATTTTTACTTGTTTATTGAAATTTCCTAGTAATAATCATTAACATCCTGGTTATACAAAGTCATCTAAAAACTCTTTCTGATCATGAAAGGAGTTTTGTTTTAAAAAGTTTGTCATTACCAAAACACATCACGTAATAGATGACTTGTCTTAAAGGATTTGTCATCATATAATCATTTGTAATTTAAAGTTCAGTAATTATAGAATAATCAAATTTACAAACCAATCAAACTTGTAACAATAAGTTTAGGTGGGATTTGCTGATAGTTTTCTGAGAATTAATATGTATCATGAACAGTAAGAGATAATGTGGATGTAGAGTAGGATGAGTGGGTACAGTAGCACGCCTGTACCATGTTAAAAGGAATACTAATTATCGATCTATATTCAAACTTAAAATACTCTTGATCTTAAAGGTACAAAATAGATAGACAATTGTGAGTTTTCTAGGTGTGCAGCAACAAATTAAGGAACAAAAAGGAATACCTTTCATAGCCAAGGCCAACAAGAATAAGTGACATGAACTCCCAAAACTTGATCGGCTCCATATTGGTTATAAAGTAAGCCTGGAAAAACAACTTAGAATAGTAAACTTTCCAAGTAGAAAAACAGAACCTATAAAATTACGTATATTTTCCTCATGTAAACATTTTCATATATTTATGTGAAAATCAGCAACCATTATTATCCCCTTTCTGCAATTCTGCAGAATTTACGCCACCAAAACACATTACCACATCGCAAACTCCAAAAAAGATGAAGGAAAAAGAACAAACAGTTTCCTCTGTTTCAGAAACATCAAACAAAATACATAATGCTATTAATATTTAAAGAAAAAAGGAAGAACCTTACAAACAAAAGAGCATATTCTCACATAAATCTCCACAAATTATGGACAAATTATGAACTTTAGTTTATAATGCAAAAGCTTGAAATTTGTTTTCTAAAATTAGCCTATTTTTCAGTGGACTGTCAAAGCAAATAGTTAATTTTGAACCTTGAACGCATGATATTCGATTAATTATGCTGATTGACATTACAAGGAAAAAGTTATGTACAGCTTGTGTGCATCACACATAAAGCTACGCATATCTTAATATCATAGGATCATAGATGAGGCTTAAATTACCTCGCCTGCAGCTTTCTTTGAAGCAGATCCATCTGATGCTAGAGCTCTTTCAGCACACACATGAGCATGTGCAACATTCTCAACATAAGTGAAATCATACATGTTTGTGCCATCCCCAATAATAAACTGTCATACAGAAATCAAAAGCAAAGTGTGAATTTAAAATCTAGTCCGATTATGCCAACTCAGTTATAAAGATGGTACCAAGGGAGCGTTAGAAGTAACCATGTGAAATGGAACAACTACAACCAGATAATCAGCAGTAACAATATGGGCTACAAGCTTGCAAGAGAAGGTGTTTGGATGTGCTTCTACTCTTTGAAATTATGAAGATCTGTTAATCAAGTGGTTCGAGTGTTTGGCAACTTTTGTTTAGTTATATAATTAACAGTAAGGATTGTAAGTCTTAAGGGCTAAAAGGGGCAATATAGTATTTCCCTTGAATAACCAATTTTGTGGCTGCTATTCGTAAATTGATTACTTGACCTTAAATTGATTCGATAACTGAGATCAAATATATATTTATCCAAACACTAGAGTTGACAATCCGCAAACTTGAAAACACAATAACTGAATAACCAGTATACCATCCCCTAAAAAGATATGTGCTTGCAATATAGTTTCACATTTTAAACATCATATTAATTATACCTTTGACTTCCCTGCCTAGCTGCAGCAACTAATGATGGAACAAGCAACTTATCACCAGGACCAAAAATGCTGCTAGGACGAATGCAGCATGTTAAAAGCCCATTGACGCCATTAGCCTTGATAACCAGTGCCTCACCCTCAGCTTTAGTTTCAGAATATGAATCATTGTGCTGGAATAATAAAATACATATCACTGAATAAGTTACTAGATAGATGAAATAATTATGTGCTAAATGTATGTTTAAAAACAATTATGAGCACAACACCTTAGAAGGATATGGCAATGATTCATCTCCGTTGTATATTCCATGAATCCCATCAAAAACCACACTAGGGGAACTAGTGTAGATAAGCCTCTTCACATTGTGTTTAGTACAAGCCTCGATTACATTCTTGGTTCCTGTAGGTCCAAATATTGAAATTCAGATTGCATAAGCTGGAAAAAGAAAAGGTTGGTATAAAGCTGTCAAAAGTTTAACCACTCATCAAAGGATCTATATGTAGATATTAACTGAAGGACAAACTGCACAAGATAGAAACGTATTTTACACATTTTCCCGGTGTTAGCAATGAACTTTGGATTTATGTGCTAAATAGAAACAAACGTCTTTTATGTTTCAGCATCCAAGTTACAGTTCAACCAAATAGCATGTCATATTTTTTATGATTTTTCAGAAGCTACTGACGGGGTATCATATTTTGTCATTTTAGTGTATTTGCAGCTGTGACATGTGATAGTTAAATTAGATACAAGTGACAGAAAAATATTATTGTTTAACTTGTAAGCAGTTGATTTTTCAGTTATTTACACATAAGTATTTCTTGCATATATGGTATCTAAAGTAGTGGCCAACATGGCACCAACCAGTGACACATCATCCATGTATAGGTAAATTCAGTTATATTGAGATTGATTCCTAAAGTTGGTAATGTAAAGGTGAAAAGAGATATTGTAGTGCATATCTACCGGTATAAATGGACAGAATACAAGAGTCCTGAAGTGCAAATCTAATGGGTCTAACCCAAGCATATTCTAACCCCCCCCCCCCAAAAATATATATATATATATATCAAATACACCAAGCTTGTTACATATATTTTCACACGACCTCGAAAGGAGGGGCGTCTTCTTCCTTTTATGACTACTAATGTAGAAATTCAAGAACACGAACAAAATGTCGGCGTTTAATATAGAATCAGACCCATAGTCACTATAAGTATTGTAAAAAAAAACGGCCTAGGCGGCCAATTAATAAGTGATTAATCGCTAGTCGGACGGTGACCCAGGCGATTTCAAGAAATCAGTAATCGGTCATAACTATGTTAGGCTTTAAACGCAGTAGAACACCAACACACACACGATTGCAACTAGGGTTTATGTAATTTATGGCCTCAAGAATACAATTACATCATGGGTCTATTTATAATGCTAGATTAGGGTTAGTAATTAAGGCAACTCTTAGGCTCCAACCTCCGAGGAAAAACAAAAAACACAGCTGCCTAGAGCCGGTTTCCCTGTTGTTTCTGTCGCCAAAACAGGCCCGAGCCCGGCTCGACCAAAGCCTTCACAATCCAACAAGCCAGTCAAAATCAGACCAAACCAGTCCTAATCGGCAGCCAAATTTTTGCCACATTCCGACCAAATGTTGGAATTTCCAGTCAAACATTGAAAATGTTGCTCTACTGTGTGTAAATTTAGGTTAAATATGAGTGTGTATATAAATATAAATATTTTTTAAACTACATATAAATTGCCCGTGTATGTATGTATATATATACATATATGCATAAAACTGAAAATTACTTATAAAAATTCCAATCCGATTAATCCTGATTAGTCCCACCTAATCGCTAGTCCGTACCCCTACCGCCCTACTAGCGCCTAGCGATTTTTACAACCATGGTCACCATCGGGTTTTAGAACAAAAAAAACGCATTTTAAGACAAGTTACGCATGCATTTTAATAAGCGTGGGGCGCTCCCATGCATTTTGGTCCAAAAAGCCAATGCGTGATGCATGCACATCACATACATAAGTGAGGCATTTGTTATTAAACAACACCAACAATTTATTTATAGATAACTTTTAGATCTTAACTATTAAACACTAAAATATTTTCATCATCACTGGTCACAATTGGTAATCAATGCTCTAATTTTTTCAAATACTCAAACCATTGCTCAATCGATGGTCAATTTGCTCAATCGATGGTCAAATTTGCTCAATCGATGGTCAAATTTGCTCGATCGATGGTCCCATTTATTCAATTATCGGTAAAAACTCACAACCATGGCAAACAATGGTCTACTTTGTTTTAATACCAGTCATCCGCATAATGGGTCACATTGAAGTATTGAACCACATCAGTCGCATGAACTACATTGATGCGGTCTCATCACCGCATCCTACGCATCGCGCATTGTGTTCTCCTGATCCGTGCAATTAAAAACAAGGTGGCGACTAGGGTTTCTAGCGGCTGTTATGAGTGAGTGGCATGTGGTGACAACTAGGGTTTCAAAGGACAGCTCTGGATACATATTGGATGCGGCTGCTGGCATTGAGAAATGCAAGCCGTAACTCATCAGTATTGGTGATATCCGACTTATGGTGGCAGCTAGGCTTTAGCAATGACTTGGTTGTGATACCATATAAAAGTGAAAAGAGATATTTTAGTGTGATACCTAGTATGTAACAATCTACTGGTATACATAGACAGGATATGATACCCTATCTTAGTGGGTAAGCTAATGAACCTAACCCTAATGATACTAGCCTAATAATCTAACAAGTAACAAATCGTAAGTTGATGTCTATTTTGCACCTAAATAGTAGTGTTGCTAAAATACGGAAAAAAAGAGTAAGGTCTATTTCGATTTCTTGCAGTTTTGGCCTTAAGTATGTTCAGCATCATTCGTTTTACCTTGCACGTTGACTGCACAATGCAGGTTGTAGTTATTAATGGATGAATCTGGTGCAGCCATATGAAAAACAACTTCAGCCCCTTCACAAGCTGCAATAACAGAAAAAGCACATAAAATTTTAAGTCAAATATGAGAAGCAATGACTACACACCTATACTTCATTTAATTTTTAATACTGCCTCCATCCATATAGAAATTTCATTCCCCTTTTCTTTCGAATCCCATTCCCAGAAAATAAGTAAACAAAAAGAAGAAATCCCATTGTTGATCGTATTTCTTGAACAACCTTTTATATAACCCTAGTTTTCTTCCTTTTTTTTGTTTGCACTTCTTTTATCTATGTTCTCCATATTTTTACAACCACATAAGAGGTTGTAACATCTCTTCTCCTTAATAGCATCTTGTATGCCTACTCACTTCGCCACACTAAGACCCCTCAGTAATATGTTAGCAGCAAGTAACATCACATTATTAAGAAAATTTTAAACTTACCTTTGAGCACTTGAGATTTGTCACGGAGATCCATAGATACGTATTGAGCACGACCTAATCGTAAAGCTTGACCAAGGTTTCCCTTCTCCTCATAGGGTTCCAGCTTGATATCAGGACCCAAATCAGTGATCCTAACCGAGTATATTTCATACCTGATGAGCATATCAACTAAATGGCGTGCAGCAAAGCCTCTTCCCCCGGTGACAACACACCACCTCTCTTGCGGAATAGCCATTTCTGAATATTGATTTGTCCCTATAATAACATAACCATACGAAATTGAAACAATCTTTCAAGAGAACATCTGAGATGCAAACTAGCACCAAAACTATTCTATTTATGTTTAGATGAATGTAGTTAGTAATTTTATTGATACTACTTTAGAAGTTTAAAGATGCATATTCAACATCCAAAATCACAATGTATCTCTGGATTTTGACACTGGAGGTCTGGAGTAGTGATCGTATCCCTAATTTCTAACAAAATTAGATAAACGACAGATCTGGTTCAGCCAATTCTAGAAGAAACCATCGCCTACTAATATTAGAGATTGTAAAATAATCGTTACGAATCTCAGTTTTCAACAGTTTGCAAATTCAAACAACGATTCAATTAGAAGAGCGTAAGGTGTTTCTAATTGAAATCTCATACACAAAACATCTTTTTGCGGTTCTAATTTTAAAGCTTTTACGCGGCTTCAACAAATCGAATCGAATCGAACATCTAGGTTAAATAAGAATGAACATTACGAGTATGAAAACGTGTTGCACCTGTAAGTCGGAGATTCGCCGGGATTTGGCCGCCGGAGAAACGCACGGCGGTCTAAATGACAGACCTGCGAGATGAAGTTTATATGTCAGTACTCCCGATCTCAAGAACAATAAAATATAACTTCCAACAAAACGTACAACTCCGCTTGCACTTGCTCCATCTAACAAAACGTACAACTCCGCGATCTATAAAATATACCAAACACAATTAAATACTTTTAGAATTTTTACTGTGAATACTCTAACATCCACCAAAGTTTATATAATTTTATATATACAGCTAGTGGGTCTAACCCGCTTTATGCATGGATGTTATAAAAGTTGAAGATTTGATTTTGATTATTCATACGTTAATACTAACTAGACTAGAAAAAGTACGTGTGGAGCGTTGATAACAAAAAAATGTAATAGAAATAAATACTATTTAAAAAAAATAAATATCTCAAAACCGAGAAGAAAAATAGGGAATGTATAAGTGGTGACTTGACTATAATTAATGGATCTATTATAAAATTGATTAAAAGAAAATTTGACATAACTCGAAAGCTTAAATATATAACTTAAAAAATGTTCAGATGATTAAATGTAAATTTAACACAAGTCGAAGATTTAAGTAGAAAATTTTAAAAAATTCAGATGATTAAATGTAAATTTGACAGAATTCAAAGGCTTGAAAATAAATTTTAGAAAAGTTCAAAATAAAGTTAAGTTTTCAAACAAAATAATACTTATTAATAAATTTAAATGTTAATTTAAATTATTATAAATAATATAATATATAATATTGTGAATTAAATATTCTCATAGTATTAACTAATGTATATTTGAAAAAGTTTATTACATAAGAGGCAAAACATGAATGATTGCATGGAAATCATGTACCTAATACTTAAGGCTACGGTGCGATTCACGTCGCAAAGCCAATTAAACTTGTCCTTCATTTAGTGTTACGTCAGGTTTTAGATCGGATGGTCACACTAGTTGAACGGGAAAGGTGTCACACTGGTTGAACGGGAAATGTTTCATGAACGGTCTAGTTATGCATATATGAGTCTATTCTGAAAAAACTGGTTGGTTCTGAGCCATTAGTTGTCCGGTGGGTAGGTGTGATTATCGGATGTGAGTTGATGACTTTAAAATTTTCTTTTAGTATTCAAGATTTTAATAAAATCTTTTTTAAGGTGATTAATGTTTAAACTTATTTGTTTTTGTTAAATGGTTTTGTTTGAAGTTCAATAAATGGAATTATGGTTATTTTCTGTATATTTTTTCTAAATTATTCGTATCATTCATAATCTTATTTGGTTCGGTAGTAAGACCCTGATATGTTTGATTCAATGTCTACGTGGAATAAAGTTATTTTTCTTTTATTTAAAGTTTGTGGTTTGTATAAATCCAACTATGAAAATATGATGTTGCATATTTTAAGTTTCTTAAAATCCAGCAATATCATTAATATCTTATGACAACATCATTCTAAAATTACCTGTTTTTAAGACTTACTAAACATAAATCGTAGTAATGATTTGACTTGGTTAAGTTCCATGTTTTCGACCATGTTTTCGACCATGTTTTCGACCATGTTTTCGACCATGTTTTCGACCATGTTTTCGACCATGTCTTCTTCTTCTTCTTCTTCTTCTTCTTCTTCTTCTCTTCTCTTCTTCTCTCTTCTTCTTCTTCTTCTTCTTCTTCTTCTTCTCTTCTCTTCTTCTTCTTCTTCTTCTTCTTCTTCTTCTTCTTCTTCTTCTTCTTCTTTCTTCTTCTTTCTTCTTCTTCTTCTTCTTTCTTCTTCTCTTCTTTCTTCTTCTTCTTTTCTTCTTCTTCTCTTCTTCTTCTTCTTTTCTTCTTTCTTCTTCTTCTTTTCTTCTTCTTCTTCTTTCTTCTTCTTTCTTCTTCTTCTTCTCTTCTTCTTCTTCTTCTTCTTCTCTTCTTCTTCTTCTCTTCTTCTCTTCTTCTTCTCTTCTTCTTCTTCTTTCTTCTTCTTCTTCTTCTTCTTCTTTCTTCTTTCTTCTTTCTTCTTCTTCTTCTCTTCTTCTTCTTCTTTCTTCTTCTCTCTTCTTCTTCTTCTTTTCTTCTTCTTCTTCTTCTTCTTCTTCTTCTTCTTCTTCTTCTTCTTCTTTCTTCTTTCTTCTTCTTCTTTTCTTCTTCTTCTTCTTCTTCTTCTTCTTCTTCTTCTTCTTTTCTTCTTCTTCTTTTCTTCTTCTTCTTCTTCTTCTTCTTCTTCTTCTTCTCTTCTTCTTCTTCTTCTTCTTATTCTTCTTCTTCTTCTTCTTCTTCTTCTTCTTCTTCTTCTTCTTCTTCTTTTCTTCTTTCTTCTTCTTCTTCTTCTTCTTCTTCTTCTTCTTCTTCTTCCATGTCGCAAGATGTCTATTGAGATATAGTGATGAATTCGGTGGACCACTGTTGCATGTGGTCCCACTCTTGTTGCTATATACAGAGAAAGAGAGGGCTTGCGACTGACGTATTCGACTGGTTTGATCGCCTACGTGGTGCTCTGTCGCTTTCGTTTTCTTCTTTGAAGTCATCGGATTTTGTTGAGATCTACCAGCAGATTTGGTGGTTAATGCCGGAAATTAGACCCTGGTAAATGGAATGGACCCTCATCGTCGCCAGCCATGTGCTTTGCATGGGTGGCCTAGGTAGTGGCGAGGGTGATTTGTCTTTCTCCTACGCTTTTAGGGATTTTAACCTTTGGGTTATGATGGTGATCGTCGATGTTGCCTTTGTGGCTAACCTCTTCTTTAGCGGTGGATATCGCTGGTGATCTATTGTGATCACTTTTGGTGGCCCAATCGTGAAAATTTGTTATTAGAGTTGTTGACCTTGGATTTATAGAAGGGATGGCGACGGTGGGAGACGTCGGTGGCTGTCTGTGTCCACCTTAGTGGCATCCATATTGTTTTTTTACTAAAACGGACCGAACTCCCTGGGGTCGATGATGTTCAACTTAGGTTCATCTAAGATCGTTCGGGCCTGTGATGCTAGAACTAGGTTCATTCGCAACCCCCCTTTGGGTCGATTCGTTGGCTTTCGGATATCTGCGTCTACGATGATTAACACATGTTTGTCGAAGACCACTATGTAAATTATGATACTGATAGTTTTTGTTGTTATAGTTTTGGCTTTCCTGTCTAGGAGTTCTTTTGAAGTCTCTAGGTCGATGATGATGCACATAAATTCATCTCTGACCACTTTGAATCTAAAAAATGTCTATTTCAGTATCATGGTAAAACATTGGTAGGATTACTCCAAGTGTTCTAACTAAAACTAAAGTGGTAGAAATAAAACTTTTAAATAAATAGTATTTTCACGGAACAAAAGAATTGTAAGAAAACAATTAATATATGAAATCCAAGTGTCCTAACCTAAAAGTGAACTAGTGGGTGATTCCCGCATTACGATATATGTGTTGAAATTTATAATCCCGAGTCTTGAAGATCTACATATTAGTATTAACATAGCAGTTTCCGACAACTCGTATTTTATAGAAAGAGAATTTATCGATGTCTATCATAATGTCAGTTTTGATTTTGTTCAAAATCATATTACAAAGTTATGGCATATCTGTTACAATGGTTGCTTCTCATGTTTAAGGGCAATTAATGATACAAATGTGTTAACTGGTGCCAGTACTTTATTTTGGAAATTCTATGTGTGAGGTGAACATTGTTCAACGAAAAGTTATGATTGATTAATGAGGTTTTGTCATGAGGTGATCTTGATTGGTTTTAGGGAAAATTACTAAATTGATAATTTGATAAACCCATTTTCATTAATAGCCATTAGTCAATCCATTTATCATTTTAGCTAGTGTATCGTCACGTGGCGATACCAACCCATGCGGTATCACCCCATATGAATTTTTTTTTTTAAATTAATGTTTTTTTGACCGACGAAAAGCAAGCTGATCCTTATCGCTCACATTAAAAAAATTGTTTCTTAATTTACTATTTAAATACCATCTATTAATATTTATAAACATCAATATTTTTCTTAATCCGCTTTAAAACCGTCATCTTGGATTATGAATAAATGGAGGCGTTAAAAATCAATCCGAATCTTCAACATAATGGTTATTTAAACCTAGTGGTAAACTTTTCGATACATTATAATAAATGTATTTTTATACTTGTATAAATGTATTTTGTACTCGAGCGATACACCCATCAAATCATATCGCTGGTGCATCGCCTAAATATAAGTGAAACGAATCATAATTACCCACATGTCGATTGAACCAATACACAGGTCACATCGTATCGCTGAATATCGTCGTGTATATACGTTAGGCTAGTAACATTTAAACACGTGGCCAACGATACACGTCACATCATATCGCTAGGTTGAGATATGATAGAGATGTTTTTACTTTTTCAACGATATGGATTTCTATCCCACACCGTGTCTTGAATTTGCATAGGTAGACCACCGATATACTTCTCGATAGCCCGGGATAGAGGAGTAACCAGGTAAGGAACAAGCAGACTCAGCTCATGAAATCGGTTAGTATAAGCTAAATTCTCTCCACCTTCTTGAGTTAAATACCAAAACTCAGCTTCTAATTTCTTGATCTCATTTCTTGGGCAAAATTCCTGAGTCATAAGCTCTTTGACTTCATCCCAAGTCAATGCTAAGGCAGCCTCAGTTCCACGGGTTCGTTTCTCCCCGTTCCACCAAGTGAGTGCTCTCTTTTGAAGAACACTTGTAGTGTAACGAACCTTGAGATTCTCGGGACACTTACTATTAAGGAAAGTGTTCTCGATACTCTCAAACCACTGTAAGAGTCCAGTGGCTCCCTCGGTCCCGCTAAACTTAGTGGGGTTGCAAGAATTGAAGTGCTTGTAAGTACAAGCTTGGGGAGGGTTTGGTGCAGCTGGGTTTTGAACCACATTGTTGCCTTGATTCAAGTGGGTAAGCAGTGTTGGGATGACCGCAACATCCTCATGTGCCACCATAGCAGCAATCTTGCGGCCAGAGTTTCCAGATCGGGATCGGTTTTGATGAGAAGACATGCTGTAAAAGTATGGAGAAACTTTATGAGAAACGAGTAATGGGGGTTTTTTTAAAAGAATTTTAAAAATGATAAAATCATTAGTGAGATTATTTTAAATAACAATGAGATGTTATGAGTGCAAACGTTCGGCTCGCAACCCAAAACGAATACGTTGACTTATCAAAGTATTTAGGTCAACCACAACCTTAATGAATACATGCGTACCTATAAGCGGATACTCATCTCAAGGGTTCCCAGGTAAGGTAAACAGATCCATCGGTTGATTTGGATATATATGAATACATTGCCTGGACAAAACACCTTAAGATACATGTATCCCACTCTTCCAGCATTGCATGTTTTCAGTCATGTGACACAGACTTTGACGAGATTAAAAAGAAACAATTCAAGTATAACAATCAAAATCCAAAAATTCAAAAAGTCATTTGACTTAGGCACACCATGCCTTAGGATATAATTCGAGTGTTGGCATGCGCACAAATAAGATTTAGGATGTAAGGGAATGATATAATATTAACATAATAAACACATATGAATTACATGAGAGGACTCATGTATAAAGATACTTAGTTATAATCTAGGTCATTCCATTTCTAATAACCTAATTCCCTATAACCATGGCTCTGATACCAATCTGTCACACCTCGATCGATGGCGGAATCATCGAGGAGGACAAATGTCAATTGATAATCCATAGCACATGGTAATTAATACGTTGAAATAATATTAAAAGTCATTCAATTATTGAATAATACTAGTGAAACACACGTTCCAACGCAATTAAAGTAAAATAATGAAACATAATATTGTCTTCTTTATTATTATCTAGGTCTAATCTTATATGAGCAAGGAGAATCCTCCAAGCAACATTTCCTGAAATCATATGAAAAAGTAACGAGTCAGCTAATAATTTAGCCGGTGAGTAAACAGAGGTTTAAATACACATATAAAGATTGATTAAATATCCTGAAAAACAATTCAATTCACATGTCAATCCAAACTAAAATGCAATAGCATAATAAAAAAAACCAACACAATCAACCCTAATGACTGGATTGACTTGGTTCTCGGACGAAGTCTTATAGAATGAATGATTCCGGTTTCAATTACCATGCGTCTAAACAAGTGGGGTGGGTTGTCAAACCAATAAATTTATCATTGTTACCGTGGTTGTATGAATTAATAATCATATTATCAAGTTTATCTAACTATAAACACACAATTGCAAGTAATAACATAGCATGTATTGAATTGAATTTAGTATGAAATAGAATAAACTAAATAATATAATTGAATATTGGATTATATGATTTTCCCAAATAATAAAACATAAAAAATGGGCAATGAATACTCACTTGGATTATAAACGGTTTAAAAAAAGAAGATAGAATGCTAGACGTGACACCAAAAACTCCTCAAGGTACAACCTAAGATTTAGTGTTCTTTTGTTAGAATAGTAATGGTTGAACGATTAGATATGAATTAGGATTACAATTATGATTTGAGGGTTTTAATAAATAAATGTTATTAAGTAACTAAGATTGATAATGATAATGAAAAAGTTTATGACATTATCATAATAAATATTATTAAAAGGAAAATAATTATTAAATAATGTTTGAGTATTAAAGTGTAAGAAATAACCAATAACATAATTTTAGTTTTGGTCCAAAATAAATAATAGAAAATTTTATAATTGCAAGACATGGATTATAATGATTCGAAATAGTTTGAATAAAATTTATTACCTATAAATAAATTTATAATATTAATGATGTTTTATAATTAGTAAAAATATAAAATTAAGTTGTTTTAATAATTTCCAAGAATTTAAATAATAATAATTTTTTACAAAGCAATTGATTTCTGAATTCTGAAAAAATACAACCAATTTTTGTTTAAAAAAAAGAATAAATACATGCGGGTGCCCAGGGTCGAACCTGGGTCGCCCGTATTTATGTTATGCGTATTACCTGTGGGCCAAAGCCCCAAATCTGATTTAAAATACCCGAAAATTTATTATAACTTTTAACTCCAGTTTCCCCAAATTAACATGAACCCTAATTTAATTCGTATCAAATTGAACATGAAACTTAATCATAAGCCAAAATAGACATAGGGCTTTTGATTAACATGAGAAAATGAGTGTAATCATATACTTAATTACCCGAATTGAGAGTGAATCGATGGTGAATAGGTGGGACGTATCGTGACGGGTGAAATTTCCGTTCGAGTTGATTTTGTGGATCGAATTCGAATTGCTTACTCAGGAAGCTTCTACAAGTCAAGACGATCAAAAGCCCTCAAACATTTCTGTTGAGATTGATCAATCGTGCAGGTCGATCGATTACAGGTTGCGAGTGGAGGTGTGTCACACCCCGACCGACGGCGGAATCATCGGAGCGGACGAGGGAATGATTGATTGTTCATAACACATGGTCGTCTAAAAGGGTAAATAGTATTAAAATCATATTACAAAACAGCACAGTTTAACATATGCAAATACAAAGTTTCAGTCACAAAAGATATCCATTTTTAGCTAAGTCCAAAAGTCCTAATTGTAAGCTTGCAGATAATCCAACTATGCAGCATGTCCTGAAATCATGTGAGAAAAATAAAGTCAGCTAACGAGTTAGCTGGTGAGTAATCACAGTTTGATATACATAGAGATTGATTGTTTGCTTGAGAAATAATCCAATTCACAAGGTAATGTTAAGACTTATAAGGCAATAGCATAGCATATAGATAAACCGACACGATTTAAACCCCTTGACTTGTCATTTTGCATATAATAGACTTGCACACATACACCATAGATTGACTATTTGCCTCCGGCACAATCACCACTCGACTATTCATGTGGGGTGGGTTATCCAAAACCAGTAGATCTACCATTGATACCAAGATTGATTGATTGTATTAGGGTTCAAACTGTTGTCCCGTTTATCAAAGTATGCACACATAATAGCAAGAATAACATAACCTGTTTTGAATTGAATTTAAAATGAATAACGATAGAATAACAACATGATTGAATATTGTGTCACATGATTTCCCCAAATATGAAATAATAGAAAATGGGCTATGAATACTCACATGGATTGATGAATCGAAATTGATTTAAATAGATTAGACACCTATGAAAATCCTCACGGTAAACCTAAGGAAAAGGTGTCTCGAGAGTTAAGACCATAACGAATTTGTGAATCAGAAATGGGTTTAGAGGTTCGAGTGAAATTTGGGGTTTTGTTAAATAATTTTTTTTTGATTTCTTTTATAATGTTTATAATATCCAAATCTTACATTTATCAAACAATAGTTTTATAAACTTTATATTTTCAAAAATTAGTAATAAATTTCAGAAGTCTTTTTTTTTAAAATTTATAAGAATTTTATTTGATTTTTAAGAATTTCTTAAAACATTAAAAACTTGAATAAATTAAAGAAGGAAAAATATGGAGGTGCCCGGGTTTGAACCCGCGACCTCCAGGTTGCATAGTGTGTGTTTACCACCAGGCTAAGCGCCTGTTAGTGGTAATTTATCAGATTTAAATGCTACTTAAACACATTTTTAAGAATCCCCAAATCAACCCAAAAACCCTAGAATGAAAATCACCCGAATTGAACCTCGATTCGAACTTTTCGTTCAGATTAAGGTTAGGGCTTTTGTTCCCTACCCAAAAACGAGCATGTCTATGTATTAATTACCCGAAATGGTTTTGGTTGGATGGTGATCGAGTTCGAGCTTGAGCCGCGACCGAGAGGGGATCAAATTCGAAGTTTTTGTGCGTGTGTGATGAAATTGGTCGTGCAGGGAGCTTAGGCGAGTGCAAAGGAGCGTTTGCCCTCAATTTATAGGGTTCAATTGGTTGAGGATGAGGTCCAACGGCTACCTCGATTTCTAAGCTTCGGGGGGGGTCCGGGTTTCGATCAATTCGAGGCTTTGGAAAGGAATGGGGCCCCGGGTGTGGTTCGATAGGCTTAGGGGACGCGGTATGGTCAATTAATTGATGTTACATGTACCAATTCGAGCGGATTTTGCAGGGTATGGTTCGGTGGTCGGGGGGGGGGGGGGGGGGGCGACGTGCAAGAATGGTCAATTTCAAATCACTTGGCGTACCCGAGTTCGAAGGGGATGGGCGACAGTGCAGGGGGGTCGGATTGGGTTTAATTGGTTCGGTTTTGGTGGTTTTGGGTTCGCCGGAGAGGTCGCCGGCGGCGACCGGGGATGGGGACGGGGAACGGTGGGGGGGGGGGGTTGGGTGTTTGAATTAAATTTACACAATGGTCCCTGATGTTTGGACTGATTTCTAATTCTTGCTTAATTTTGTTTTAAGGTTTAATCTTTTAACCCCCAATTTTTAACAAAAGTTGGTTTAAAATAACTAAATCTTATAACCATTTATATTTATAAAAATGAATTTGTACATGTTACATTATGACTTTATTTTTTTGTTATTATTATTATTGTTGTTATTCTTATTATTGTTATTATTGTTATTATTATTATATATATATCCTACATTTAATTAAGTTCGTGAAACTTATTAAATAAATCGAGAAATTTAGTAAACGTCAAACGGTTTCATACAATCATTAAACTAGCAATAAAAGCGATAACATGATTGTTTCATTGATAATCACCCAATCGGGTTCGGTTTACAAATCAAAACGGGTCAAATGTCACAGTCTCACCTGCTTTAGGAAATTTCGTCCCGAAATTAAATCACGAGGAGGCTGATGCGAATAGTTGAGGGTACTTCAATTTCATTTGGTCTTCACGTTCCCAGGTAAACTCTGGGCCACGTTTAGATTCCCAGCGGACCTTAACAATGGGTATCCGGCTACGCTTGAGTGTTTTGACTTTTCGATCCATAATTTCCACAGGCTTCTCGATAAAGTGCATGGATTCATCTATGCGAACCTCATCGAGTGGAATGTGGAGGTTTTCATCGGCAAGACATTTCTTGAGGTTGGACACGTGAAACGTAGGATGAACATTGCTAAGTTCTTGAGGTAGTTCTAGCTTGTAAGCAACCTGCCCAATACGCTCGAGAACTTTGAAAGGACCCACATAACGAGGTGCTAGTTTCCCTTTCTTTCCAAAACGGATCACTCCCTTCCAGGGTGACACCTTAAGAAGTACGAGTTCGCCGACTTTGTATTCCATGGGCTTACGTCTTTTATCAGCATAATGCTTTTGACGATTTCTAGCAGCGATCAAGTTATCACGGATCTTATGAATTTTGTCGGTTGTTTCTTGTATCAATTCCGGTCCAGTAATTTGTGATTCACCAACTTCAGACCAACAGATGGGAGATCGACATTTTCGGCCATACAAGGCCTCAAATGGTGCCATCTGGATGCTGGTGTGATAACTGTTATTGTAAGAGAATTCAATCAATGGAAGATGAGAATCCCACGATCCACTGAAATCGATGACACAAGCCCGGAGCATATCCTCGAGGGTTTGTATCGTTCTTTCAGTCTGACCATCGGTTTGCGGGTGATAGGCTGTGCTAAGATTCAATTGAGTTCCGAGGGCTGATTGGAGACTTTTCCAGAAGCGAGAGATGAAGCGACCATCGCGATCAGAGATGATATCTAAAGGTACACCATGCCGACTGACTATTTCATTGATGTAAATACGAGCCAATTTCTCGACTCGGTAGTCCTCACGAATTGGTATGAAATGAGCTGACTTAGTCAATCGATCAACGATAACCCAGATACTATCGTGACCACTAACGGTACGAGGCAGCTTGGTGATGAAATCCATGGATATGCTTTCCCATTTCCATAATGGAACCTCGGGTTGTACGAGCAATCCAGAGGGACGTTGATGCTCGGCTTTGACTTTGGAACATGTGAGGCATTTAGATACATACAAGGCTATATCCTTCTTCATGCCAGGCCACCAATATTGGTTCCGAAGATTCATGAACATCTTATCCGATCCCGGATGAATAGAATAACGAGCCTTATGAGCCTCATCCATGATGGTTTCTCGAAGGTTATCGCGATTCGGAACCCAAATTCGATCTAGAAAATACAGTAGTCCGTCCGACTTGGTTTCCAACTGGAGTTCAGCACCGCATGACATTTCCTCATACATGTTGCCCTTGGTTACTGATTCGTGTTGAGCTTCAAGTATACGGGTCAGGAGGTCGGTTTGAATGGTGACGCTTTGAAGCATAACTTGGCCCTTACGACTTAATGCATCGGCTACGACATTAGCTTTACGGGGGTGGTAACGAATCTCACAGTCATAGTCGTTAAGTAGTTCGACCCAACGTCGTTGCCTCATGTTAAGCTCCTTCTGGTTCAAGATGTACTGGAGACTCTTATGATCGGTGAATACAACACATTTAGTGCCATAGAGATAGTGTCTCCAGATTTTGAGTGCGAATACCACAACACCCAATTCAAGATCGTGCGTCGTATAATTTTTCTCATGAATCTTCAGTTGTCTTGAAGCATAAGCTATAACTTTACCTCGTTGCATGAGAACACAACCTAGACCTTGTTTTGAAGCGTCACAATAGACAACAAAGTCGTCGTTTCCATCAGGAAGTGTTAGGATCGGTGCCTCACACAGCCCTTGCTTGAGGGTTTGAAATGCTTTTTCTTGATCGGGCCCCCAAGAAAAAGACTTATCCTTGTGGGTCAAAGCGGTGAGTGGCGCAGCAATCTTCGAGAAGTTAGGAATAAAACGTCGGTAATATCCGGCTAAACCAAGGAATGAACGAATCTCTGTAGGTGTTTTAGGTTCTCCCCAATTCTTTACTGCCTCGATCTTCGCGGGATCGACGTGAATCCCCTTGCTGTTTACTACGTGACCAAGAAATTGAACCTTATTAAGCCAGAATTCGCACTTTGAAAATTTGGCGTAGAGTTTCTCTTTCCTCAGAAGTTCGAGTATTAGACGAAGGTGGTTCTCGTGATCGGATTTGGATTTGGAGTATATTAAGATGTCGTCGATGAATACGATCACGAATTTATCTAGATATGGCCTACACACGCGATTCATCAAATCCATGAATACTGCCGGTGCATTGGTTAACCCGAAAGGCATAACTGTAAACTCGTAGTGGCCATATCTTGTACGAAAAGCGGTTTTTGGAATGTCATCATCGTGCACACGGAGTTGGTGGTAACCAGAACGAAGATCGATCTTTGAGAAGTACAAGGCACCCTGAAGTTGATCAAATAGATCGTCGATTCGGGGCAATGGGTACCGGTTCTTGATCGTGAGTTTGTTGAGTTCCCGATAATCAATACACATGCGAAAAGAACCATCCTTTTTCTTCACGAATAAGACTGGAACTCCCCATGGTGATGAGCTCGGGCGAATGAATCCTTTGTCTGACAGTTCTTGCAATTGGCTAGCAAGTTCTTGCATTTCGGAAGGTGCAAGACGATAAGGTGATTTCGCCACAGGTGTAGCCCCAGGTACAAGGTCAATCCGGAATTCGACTTGGCGAACAGGGGGTAATCCAGTTAGGTCATCAGGGAAGACTTCAGGAAATTCCCGAATGATTGGAATATCAGCAATTCCCTTTGATTTTACGTCCGTCTTCATAATGTGTGCTAGGAACGCCACATAGTGTTTACGGAGGTACTTCTGAGCTTTCGTGCATGACATGAGTCTAATCCCTTTGGAAGGCTTCTCCCCGAAGATTTGTAGTATGCTTCCGGTCGGAAGAGGAATACGAATGATCTTCTCGTAACAAACCACTTCGGCATGATTTCTTGATAACCAGTCCATGCCTACTATGACATCGAAACTACCCAGTTGCATGGGTATAAGATCGATAAGGAAATCGTGCTCGCTTAGATTCAACGTACAGTTGGGAATGACAGAATTTATGATAACGGGTTTTCCGTCAGCTATCTCTACCGTAAAGGGGTTGTCTAGCTTGGTTCGGGCACTAGCAAGTAAGGGCTCAAAGTCTAAGGATACAAAGCTTTTATCGGCACCGGTGTCAAACAGAATCGAAGCGTATTGATTATTAATTTGGAACATACCGTTCACCACGTCGTTGCTAGCTTGAGCTTGTTGAGCGTTGATGTTGAATGCTCGACCTTGAGCTACAGGGACGGCCTTGAGGAGCTTCGGACATTGGTTGCGGAAGTGATTAGGATCCCCGCATTGGTAGCATGCTCTTGCTTGCGTGATTGCCGGGGTATGCTGAACGGTCGGTGTCGTAACTGGAACCCTTGCAGTATTCTTGCACAGATTGAACGTGTGACCAAAACGGCCACAGTTTGTGCATTGACGACACTGAACGTTAGTGGGATGGTGGTACTTGCAGTTGTTACACTGCGGGAAGGATCCAGCGTATGGCTTCTTCATCAACGATTGGTTGTTTACTACTGGTTGACGAGTTGGAGGGACTTGATTAATTGGCACAGCGGGGGTAATTACAGCAAAGTTTTGAGATCTAGCCTTCCTCTTCTTGCTCTTGGAAGACTCGGGTTGGTCGGTTTTGACGGTTTCGGTAGGAAGTTTATCGGCATTCTTCTTCGACCCTTTCTTGGTTAAAGAACCAGCTTTCACATGATTATCGGTTAACTGTGCAGCCAGTCTAATCGCATCTTCTAGCGTCGAAGGATTCCTTCCTAACACCGTATCCTGAATCTGTTGGGTAGTCCCCCAATGTATTCTCGATGGCTCGGGAGGTAGGGGTAGCAAGGTGCGGTACAAGAAGGCTCAATTCGTGAAATCGGTTAGTGTATGCTAGGTTCTCGCCACTGTCTTGGGTTAACTCCCAGAATTCAGCTTCCAGTTTCCGGACTTCATTTCTTGGGCAGAACTCCCTAATCATGAGCTCCTTAACTTCAGCCCAAGTTAGTGCTAGAGCAGTTTCAGGGCCACGAGTTCTTTTCTCCCCGTTCCACCAAGTGAGTGCGCGTTTCTGGAGAACACTTGTGGCATACCGGACCTTGAGGTTTTCAGGGCATTCGCTGTTAAGGAAGGTGTTCTCGATGCTTTCGAACCACTGTAGTAACCCAGTAGCTCCTTCGGTTCCATTAAATTTAGAGGGGTTGCAAGAGTTGAAGTCTTTGTAGGTGCATGTTCGAGGAGGTTCGGGGACGACGATGCTTGGAGTGGGAGTGGTGGCTTGATTTAAGTGCGCCAAGAGAGTCGGAACGACTGCAGCAACTTCTCGTGCCACCATAGAGGCAATCTTGCGATTGGGGTTCCTTGGCCTTGATCGTAATGAACGGGAAGACATTCTGAAAGTTTATTATGAGATTTGGTGAGAATTGGGTTACATGTATCGTGAAAGCAGTGTTTAGAAAATCGAATAATAACAATGAGATGTTCCGAGTGTAGACGTTTGGTCCGCAAACCGAAACGTATACGTTGACTGATCAAAGTGTTATGTCCAACACAACCTTATTGAAGACATGCGTACCTATAAGCAGATACTCATCACGAGGGTTCCCAGGTAAGGTAGACAGATCCATCGGTTGATTTGGATTTATACGAATACCTTGCCTAGACAGAACATCCCGAGATACACGTATCCAACTCTTCCAGCATTACATGATTCCAGTTATGGGACATTGACTTTGACGGGATTAGAAAACCATCAATAACAATCGAGTTTTGGAGTTTTGAAAACACTTAGATTAGGCACACAACGCCTTAGGCTTAACTTACGGTTATATGTATATCAGTCTGGATTAAGGGTCAATTACATACATAAGGCACAATTATTACTTAACAACATATATCATCAAGAGGTAAAGCACATAATTTTCATATCTAAACATGTAAGATTACATGAGAGGACTCATGCGTGAGGTGCTTAGTTATAGTCTAGGTCATTCCATTTCTAATAACCTAATTCCCTATAACCATGGCTCTGATACCAATCTGTCACACCCCGACCGACGGCGGAATCATCGGAGCGGACGAGGGAATGATTGATTGTTCATAACACATGGTCGTCTAAAAGGGTAAATAGTATTAAAATCATATTACAAAACAGCACAGTTTAACATATGCAAATACAAAGTTTCAGTCACAAAAGATATCCATTTTTAGCTAAGTCCAAAAGTCCTAATTGTAAGCTTGCAGATAATCCAACTATGCAGCATGTCCTGAAATCATGTGAGAAAAATAAAGTCAGCTAACGAGTTAGCTGGTGAGTAATCACAGTTTGATATACATAGAGATTGATTGTTTGCTTGAGAAATAATCCAATTCACAAGGTAATGTTAAGACTTATAAGGCAATAGCATAGCATATAGATAAACCGACACGATTTAAACCCCTTGACTTGTCATTTTGCATATAATAGACTTGCACACATACACCATAGATTGACTATTTGCCTCCGGCACAATCACCACTCGACTATTCATGTGGGGTGGGTTATCCAAAACCAGTAGATCTACCATTGATACCAAGATTGATTGATTGTATTAGGGTTCAAACTGTTGTCCCGTTTATCAAAGTATGCACACATAATAGCAAGAATAACATAACCTGTTTTGAATTGAATTTAAAATGAATAACGATAGAATAACAACATGATTGAATATTGTGTCACATGATTTCCCCAAATATGAAATAATAGAAAATGGGCTATGAATACTCACATGGATTGATGAATCGAAATTGATTTAAATAGATTAGACACCTATGAAAATCCTCACGGTAAACCTAAGGAAAAGGTGTCTCGAGAGTTAAGACCATAACGAATTTGTGAATCAGAAATGGGTTTAGAGGTTCGAGTGAAATTGGGGTTTTGTTAAATAATTTTTTTTTTGATTTCTTTTATAATGTTTATAATATCCAAATCTTACATTTATCAAACAATAGTTTTATAAACTTTATATTTTCAAAAATTAGTAATAAATTTCAGAAGTCTTTTTTTTTAAAATTTATAAGAATTTTATTTGATTTTTAAGAATTCTTAAAACATTTAAAAACTTGAATAAATTAAAGAAGGAAAAATATGGAGGTGCCCGGGTTTGAACCCGCGACCTCCAGGTTGCATAGTGTGTGTTTACCACCAGGCTAAGCGCCTGTTAGTGGTAATTTATCAGATTTAAATGCTACTTAAACACATTTTTAAGAATCCCCAAATCAACCCAAAAACCCTAGAATGAAAATCACCCGAATTGAACCTCGATTCGAACTTTTCGTTCAGATTAAGGTTAGGGCTTTTGTTCCCTACCAAAAACGAGCATGTCTATGTATTTAATTACCCGAAATGGTTTTGGTTGGATGGTGATCGAGTTCGAGCTTGAGCCGCGACCGAGAGGGGATCAAATTCGAAGTTTTGTGTGTGTGTGATGAAATTGGTCGTGCAGGGAGCTTAGGCGAGTGCAAAGGAGCGTTTGCCCTCAATTTATAGGGTTCAATTGGTTGAGGATGAGGTCCAACGGCTACCTCGATTTCTAAGCTTCGGGGGGGGTCCGGGTTTCGATCAATTCGAGGCTTTGGAAAGGAATGGGGCCCCGGGTGTGGTTCGATAGGCTTAGGGGACGCGGTATGGTCAATTAATTGATGTTACATGTACCCAATTCGAGCGGATTTTGCAGGGTATGGTTCGGTTGGTCGGGGGGGGGGGGGGGGGGGGGCGACGTGCAAGAATGGTCAATTTCAAATCACTTGGCGTACCCGAGTTCGAAGGGGATGGGCGACAGTGCAGGGGGGTCGGATTGGGTTTAATTGGTTCGGTTTTGGTGGTTTTGGGTTCGCCGGAGAGGTCGCCGGCGGCGACCGGGGATGGGGACGGGGAACGGGGGGGGGGGGGGGTTGGGTGTTTGAATTAAATTTACACAATGGTCCCTGATGTTTGGACTGATTTCTAATTCTTGCTTAATTTTGTTTTAAGGTTTAATCTTTTAACCCCCAATTTTTAACAAAAGTTGGTTTAAAATAACTAAATCTTATAACCATTTATATTTATAAAAATGAATTTGTACATGTTACATTATGACTTATTTTTTTTGTTATTATTATTATTGTTGTTATTCTTATTATTGTTATTATTGTTATTATTATTATATATATATCCTACATTTAATTAAGTTCGTGAAACTTATTAAATAAATCGAGAAATTTAGTAAACGTCAAACGGTTTCATACAATCATTAAACTAGCAATAAAAGCGAAAACATGATTGTTTCATTGATAATCACCCAATCGGGTTCGGTTTACAAATCAAAACGGGTCAAATGTCACAGTCTCACCTGCTTTAGGAAATTTCGTCCCGAAATTAAATCACGAGGAGGCTGATGCGAATAGTTGAGGGTACTTCAATTTCATTTGGTCTTCACGTTCCCAGGTAAACTCTGGGCCACGTTTAGATTCCCAGCGGACCTTAACAATGGGTATCCGGCTACGCTTGAGTGTTTTGACTTCTCGATCCATAATTTCCACAGGCTTCTCGATAAAGTGCATGGATTCATCTATGCGAACCTCATCGAGTGGAATGTGGAGGTTTTCATCGGCAAGACATTTCTTGAGGTTGGACACGTGAAACGTAGGATGAACATTGCTAAGTTCTTGAGGTAGTTCTAGCTTGTAAGCAACCTGCCCAATACGCTCGAGAACTTTGAAAGGACCCACATAACGAGGCGCTAGTTTCCCTTTCTTTCCAAAACGGATCACTCCCTTCCAGGGTGACACCTTAAGAAGTACGAGTTCGCCGACTTTGTATTCCATGGGCTTACGTCTTTTATCAGCATAATGCTTTTGACGATTTCTAGCAGCGATCAAGTTATCACGGATCTTATGAATTTTGTCGGTTGTTTCTTGTATCAATTCCGGTCCAGTAATTTGTGATTCACCAACTTCAGACCAACAGATGGGAGATCGACATTTTCGGCCATACAAGGCCTCAAATGGTGCCATCTGGATGCTGGTGTGATAACTGTTATTGTAAGAGAATTCAATCAATGGAAGATGAGAATCCCACGATCCACTGAAATCGATGACACAAGCCCGGAGCATATCCTCGAGGGTTTGTATCGTTCTTTCAGTCTGACCATCGGTTTGCGGGTGATAGGCTGTGCTAAGATTCAATTGAGTTCCGAGGGCTGATTGGAGACTTTTCCAGAAGCGAGAGATGAAGCGACCATCGCGATCAGAGATGATATCTAAAGGTACACCATGCCGACTGACTATTTCATTGATGTAAATACGAGCCAATTTCTCGACTCGGTAGTCCTCACGAATTGGTATGAAATGAGCTGACTTAGTCAATCGATCAACGATAACCCAGATACTATCGTGACCACTAACGGTACGAGGCAGCTTGGTGATGAAATCCATGGATATGCTTTCCCATTTCCATAATGGAACCTCGGGTTGTACGAGCAATCCAGAGGGACGTTGATGCTCGGCTTTGACTTTGGAACATGTGAGGCATTTAGATACATACAAGGCTATATCCTTCTTCATGCCAGGCCACCAATATTGGTTCCGAAGATTCATGAACATCTTATCCGATCCCGGATGAATAGAATAACGAGCCTTATGAGCCTCATCCATGATGGTTTCTCGAAGGTTATCGCGATTCGGAACCCAAATTCGATCTAGAAAATACAGTAGTCCGTCCGACTTGGTTTCCAACTGGAGTTCAGCACCGCATGACATTTCCTCATACATGTTGCCCTTGGTTACTGATTCGTGTTGAGCTTCAAGTATACGGGTCAGGAGGTCGGTTTGAATGGTGACGCTTTGAAGCATAACTTGGCCCTTACGACTTAATGCATCGGCTACGACATTAGCTTTACCGGGGTGGTAACGAATCTCACAGTCATAGTCGTTAAGTAGTTCGACCCAACGTCGTTGCCTCATGTTAAGCTCCTTCTGGTTGAAGATGTACTGGAGACTCTTATGATCGGTGAATACAACACATTTAGTGCCATAGAGATAGTGTCTCCAGATTTTGAGTGCGAATACCACAACACCCAATTCAAGATCGTGCGTCGTATAATTTTTCTCATGAATCTTCAGTTGTCTTGAAGCATAAGCTATAACTTTACCTCGTTGCATGAGAACACAACCTAGACCTTGTTTTGAAGCGTCACAATAGACAACAAAGTCGTCGTTTCCATCAGGAAGTGTTAGGATCGGTGCCTCACACAGCCCTTGCTTGAGGGTTTGAAATGCTTTTTCTTGATCGGGCCCCCAAGAAAAAGACTTATCCTTGTGGGTCAAAGCGGTGAGTGGCGCAGCAATCTTCGAGAAGTTAGGAATAAAACGTCGGTAATATCCGGCTAAACCAAGGAATGAACGAATCTCTGTAGGTGTTTTAGGTTCTCCCCAATTCTTTACTGCCTCGATCTTCGCGGGATCGACGTGAATCCCCTTGCTGTTTACTACGTGACCAAGAAATTGAACCTTATTAAGCCAGAATTCGCACTTTGAAAATTTGGCGTAGAGTTTCTCTTTCCTCAGAAGTTCGAGTATTAGACGAAGGTGGTTCTCGTGATCGGATTTGGATTTGGAGTATATTAAGATGTCGTCGATGAATACGATCACGAATTTATCTAGATATGGCCTACACACGCGATTCATCAAATCCATGAATACTGCCGGTGCATTGGTTAACCCGAAAGGCATAACTGTAAACTCGTAGTGGCCATATCTTGTACGAAAAGCGGTTTTTGGAATGTCATCATCGTGCACACGGAGTTGGTGGTAACCAGAACGAAGATCGATCTTTGAGAAGTACAAGGCACCCTGAAGTTGATCAAATAGATCGTCGATTCGGGGCAATGGGTACCGGTTCTTGATCGTGAGTTTGTTGAGTTCCCGATAATCGATACACATGCGAAAAGAACCATCCTTTTTCTTCACGAATAAGACTGGAGCTCCCCATGGTGATGAGCTCGGGCGAATGAATCCTTTGTCTGACAGTTCTTGCAATTGGCTAGCAAGTTCTTGCATTTCGGAAGGTGCAAGACGATAAGGTGATTTCGCCACAGGTGTAGCCCCAGGTACAAGGTCAATCCGGAATTCGACTTGGCGAACAGGGGGTAATCCAGTTAGGTCATCAGGGAAGACTTCAGGAAATTCCCGAATGATTGGAATATCAGCAATTCCCTTTGATTTTACGTCCGTCTTCATAATGTGTGCTAGGAACGCCACATAGTGTTTACGGAGGTACTTCTGAGCTTTCGTGCATGACATGAGTCTAATCCCTTTGGAAGGCTTCTCCCCGAAGATTTGTAGTATGCTTCCGGTCGGAAGAGGAATACGAATGATCTTCTCGTAACAAACCACTTCGGCATGATTTCTTGATAACCAGTCCATGCCTACTATGACATCGAAACTACCCAGTTGCATGGGTATAAGATCGATAAGGAAATCGTGCTCGCTTAGATTCAACGTACAGTTGGGAATGACAGAATTTATGATAACGGGTTTTCCGTCAGCTATCTCTACCGTAAAGGGGTTGTCTAGCTTGGTTCGGGCACTAGCAAGTAAGGGCTCAAAGTCTAAGGATACAAAGCTTTTATCGGCACCGGTGTCAAACAGAATCGAAGCGTATTGATTATTAATTTGGAACATACCGTTCACCACGTCGTTGCTAGCTTGAGCTTGTTGAGCGTTGATGTTGAATGCTCGACCTTGAGCTACAGGGACGGCCTTGAGGAGCTTTGGACATTGGTTGCGGAAGTGATTAGGATCCCCGCATTGGTAGCATGCTCTTGCTTGCGTGATTGCCGGGGTATGCTGAACGGTCGGTGTCGTAACTGGAACCCTTGCAGTATTCTTGCACAGATTGAACGTGTGACCAAAACGGCCACAGTTTGTGCATTGACGACACTGAACGTTAGTGGGATGGTGATACTTGCAGTTGTTACACTGCGGGAAGGATCCAGCGTATGGCTTCTTCATCAACGATTGGTTGTTTACTACTGGTTGACGAGTTGGAGGGACTTGATTAATTGGCACAGCGGGGGTAATTACAGCAAAGTTTTGAGATCTAGCCTTCCTCTTCTTGCTCTTGGAAGACTCGGGTTGGTCGGTTTTGACGGTTTCGGTAGGAAGTTTATCGGCATTCTTCTTCGACCCTTTCTTGGTTAAAGAACCAGCTTTCACATGATTATCGGTTAACTGTGCAGCCAGTCTAATCGCATCTTCTAGCGTCGAAGGATTCCTTCCTAACACCGTATCCTGAATCTGTATGGGTAGTCCCCCAATGTATTCTCGATGGCTCGGGAGGTAGGGGTAGCAAGGTGCGGTACAAGAAGGCTCAATTCGTGAAATCGGTTAGTGTATGCTAGGTTCTCGCCACTGTCTTGGGTTAACTCCCAGAATTCAGCTTCCAGTTTCCGGACTTCATTTCTTGGGCAGAACTCCCTAATCATGAGCTCCTTAACTTCAGCCCAAGTTAGTGCTAGAGCAGTTTCAGGGCCACGAGTTCTTTTCTCCCCGTTCCACCAAGTGAGTGCGCGTTTCTGGAGAACACTTGTGGCATACCGGACCTTGAGGTTTTCAGGGCATTCGCTGTTAAGGAAGGTGTTCTCGATGCTTTCGAACCACTGTAGTAACCCAGTAGCTCCTTCGGTTCCATTAAATTTAGAGGGGTTGCAAGAGTTGAAGTCTTTGTAGGTGCATGTTCGAGGAGGTTCGGGGACGACGATGCTTGGAGTGGGAGTGGTGGCTTGATTTAAGTGCGCCAAGAGAGTCGGAACGACTGCAGCAACTTCTCGTGCCACCATAGAGGCAATCTTGCGATTGGGGTTCCTTGGCCTTGATCGTAATGAACGGGAAGACATTCTGAAAGTTTATTATGAGATTTGGTGAGAATTGGGTTACATGTATCGTGAAAGCAGTGTTTAGAAAATCGAATAATAACAATGAGATGTTCCGAGTGTAGACGTTTGGTCCGCAAACCGAAACGTATACGTTGACTGATCAAAGTGTTATGTCCAACACAACCTTATTGAAGACATGCGTACCTATAAGCAGATACTCATCACGAGGGTTCCCAGGTAAGGTAGACAGATCCATCGGTTGATTTGGATTTATACGAATACCTTGCCTAGACAGAACATCCCGAGATACACGTATCCAACTCTTCCAGCATTACATGATTCCAGTTATGGGACATTGACTTTGACGGGATTAGAAAACCATCAATAACAATCGAGTTTTGGAGTTTTGAAAACACTTAGATTAGGCACACAACGCCTTAGGCTTAACTTACGGTTTATATGTATATCAGTCTGGATTAAGGGTCAATTACATACATAAGGCACAATTATTACTTAACAACATATATCATCAAGAGGTAAAGCACATAATTTTCATATCTAAACATGTAAGATTACATGAGAGGACTCATGCGTGAGGTGCTTAGTTATAGTCTAGGTCATTCCATTTCTAATAACCTAATTCCCTATAACCATGGCTCTGATACCAATCTGTCACACCCCGACCGACGGCGGAATCATCGGAGCGGACGAGGGAATGATTGATTGTTCATAACACATGGTCGTCTAAAAGGGTAAATAGTATTAAAATCATATTACAAAACAGCACAGTTTAACATATGCAAATACAAAGTTTCAGTCACAAAAGATATCCATTTTTAGCTAAGTCCAAAAGTCCTAATTGTAAGCTTGCAGATAATCCAACTATGCAGCATGTCCTGAAATCATGTGAGAAAAATAAAGTCAGCTAACGAGTTAGCTGGTGAGTAATCACAGTTTGATATACATAGAGATTGATTGTTTGCTTGAGAAATAATCCAATTCACAAGGTAATGTTAAGACTTATAAGGCAATAGCATAGCATATAGATAAACCGACACGATTTAAACCCCTTGACTTGTCATTTTGCATATAATAGACTTGCACACATACACCATAGATTGACTATTTGCCTCCGGCACAATCACCACTCGACTATTCATGTGGGGTGGGTTATCCAAAACCAGTAGATCTACCATTGATACCAAGATTGATTGATTGTATTAGGGTTCAAACTGTTGTCCCGTTTATCAAAGTATGCACACATAATAGCAAGAATAACATAACCTGTTTTGAATTGAATTTAAAATGAATAACGATAGAATAACAACATGATTGAATATTGTGTCACATGATTTCCCCAAATATGAAATAATAGAAAATGGGCTATGAATACTCACATGGATTGATGAATCGAAATTGATTTAAATAGATTAGACACCTATGAAAATCCTCACGGTAAACCTAAGGAAAAGGTGTCTCGAGAGTTAAGACCATAACGAATTTGTGAATCAGAAATGGGTTTAGAGGTTCGAGTGAAATTTGGGGTTTTGTTAAATAATTTTTTTGATTTCTTTTATAATGTTATAATATCCAAATCTTACATTTATCAAACAATAGTTTTATAAACTTTATATTTTCAAAAATTAGTAATAAATTTCAGAAGTCTTTTTTTTTAAAATTTATAAGAATTTTATTTGATTTTTAAGAATTTCTTAAAACATTTAAAAACTTGAATAAATTAAAGAAGGGAAAAATATGGAGGTGCCCGGGTTTGAACCCGCGACCTCCAGGTTGCATAGTGTGTGTTTACCACCAGGCTAAGCGCCTGTTAGTGGTAATTTATCAGATTTAAATGCTACTTAAACACATTTTTAAGAATCCCCAAATCAACCCAAAAACCCTAGAATGAAAATCACCCGAATTGAACCTCGATTCGAACTTTTCGTTCAGATTAAGGTTAGGGCTTTTGTTCCCTACCCAAAAACGAGCATGTCTATGTATTTAATTACCCGAAATGGTTTTGGTTGGATGGTGATCGAGTTCGAGCTTGAGCCGCGACCGAGAGGGGATCAAATTCGAAGTTTTTGTGCGTGTGTGATGAAATTGGTCGTGCAGGGAGCTTAGGCGAGTGCAAAGGAGCGTTTGCCCTCAATTTATAGGGTTCAATTGGTTGAGGATGAGGTCCAACGGCTACCTCGATTTCTAAGCTTCGGGGGGGGGGTCCGGGTTTCGATCAATTCGAGGCTTTGGAAAGGAATGGGGCCCCGGGTGTGGTTCGATAGGCTTAGGGGACGCGGTATGGTCAATTAATTGATGTTACATGTACCCAATTCGAGCGGATTTTGCAGGGTATGGTTCGGTTGGTCGGGGGGGGGGGCGACGTGCAAGAATGGTCAATTTCAAATCGCCACCCGAGTTCGAAGGGGATGGGAGACAGTGCAGGGGGGTCGGATTGGGTTTAATTGGTTCGGTTTTGGTGGTTTTGGGTTCGCCGGAGAGGTCGCCGGCGGCGACCGGGGATGGGGACGGGGAACGGGGGGGGGGGGGGTTGGGTTTGAATTAAATTTACACAATGGTCCCTGATGTTTGGACTGATTTCTAATTCTTGCTTAATTTTGTTTTAAGGTTTAATCTTTTAACCCCCAATTTTTAACAAAAATTGGTTTAAAATAACTAAATCTTATAACCATTTTATTTATAAAAATTGAATTTGTACATGTTACATTATGACTTTATTTTTTTTGTTATTATTATTATTGTTGTTATTCTTATTATTGTTATTATTGTTATTATTATTATATATATATCCTACATTTAATTAAGTTCGTGAAACTTATTAAATAAATCGAGAAATTTAGTAAACGTCAAACGGTTTCATACAATCATTAAACTGGCAATAAAAGCGAAAACATGATTGTTTCATTGATAATCACCCAATCGGGTTCGGTTTACAAATCAAAAAGGGTCAAATGTCACAAGGTGGAGGTCAAGAACGATAGTGATGTGATGTATAGATGAAATGAGTGTACAGAAACTTTGAAAAGGTCGATTAGGATCTTTGCCCTCTGTTATATAGGTTCAATTTCATCGGTTACACACAATACGAGCTAACGAATTCAGATTTGAATGTTTTAATTCGCATTGATGTTTAAATGTTGTTTCAATTGAAATTAACAACCTGGTTGCATTCGAATTGATTGGAATTGCGTTAAAGATTAGAGAATTAAGTCATTTGATTGTTTCTGTTACGAATTTGGTTAAGAGATTTTGGTTAGATTGGTTTGATTTGAATTTGAACACCATACCCGTTGTTTCTCGAATTAATGTGTGTTACAGGTTCGAAATGAATGCGTGAAGTGAAGGTTACGGTTTGATAGGTTACTTTTGGGTCGAGGGGTTTGATTTTGGGGTCGTCGGAGACGACCGGAGGGATATGGCCGACGAAGGGGGAAAAACAGGGGTTTTGGGATTTGATTTTAAAAGTTACAGGTTTGGTCCCTGAGGTTTGAATATTTGTTATTTTATGTGTAAAACTTGTAATTCAAGTTTCATAAATGTCATTTTCCATCCTAAACTAAATAAACTCTTTTTTTTTTCTTTTCTAATAAACCATTTAATTCACAAAATATTTATAAAACTTTTATAAATTTTAACGAGCCTTTTTAAATTTAGTTATTTATCATAAATGACAAAACAAACTTTCAACAAAAAATGATGCTTACAACTTAGTATAATTTGTTCAATTAAATGAACGTTCTAAATAAAGCCATTTATAATATTGATTAAACTACACCGAGTTACATTTAATTCATTGAAATTAATACTTAAAAAAATGGATTTGGGTTTGAAGATTGGAAATGGGTCGACTGTTACAAGTCATGCACATGTCATGACTACCATATCTTAGATAAGACATTATCGAAGATACCTTAACTATAGCTTGGTAGTATGTGCTTTAATTAGAGTATTCTAGCTGGTATCAAAGTATATCCGGCTGTAGATAGTAGTATGTATAGTTTCTCATTGTAACTCTTGTAGTAAGCTTGGAAGAGTCTTGTAAACTTTGAGTTGAGAAGTAATATATACAAGTATCTTGAAAATTATTTTTTAGTGTTTTAGTTGTGTTACTTAGTATATTATAATCAAATCTTAGAAGAAGTTTGTTAGTGAGTCTGAGAAAATACTTGTGTTGAGTATCAAAATTGATCTTGCAATTGGTATCAACCTCTTGTTCACTCGCTCTTTTACTACACTTAAAACATGGCCCTTAACTAGTAATCTGAATGTGAAATTAGGACGATGACTAAAGCACCCATCATCACCCTTGAGAACTTCAGACAATGGAGTAGACGTATAGAAGGATTCGTTAGATATCAAGACAGGCGCATGTGGAAATCCATTGCCTATGGTCCTTACAAGCTAAAGGTGGCTTCACATGTTAGTGGTGGTGCCATGATAAAGAAGGCAGTGGAAGACTGCTCTAAAGAGGACCTCAAGCAGATAGACATTGATGAAAAGGCAATGACTGTTTTGATGACAGCAATTTCGAACTACATTATGGTGGGGTTTGAGAATTGGTAGACAACTAAAGTACTGTTTGATGCTTTAACCCTGATGTACTCTAACTCTAATGATTCAAAGAAAAATTCCCTGAAGCAACAATTTGAGAACTTTACTCATATTGCTAGAGAGACGTTACATCAGCAATACTTCAGGTACATGGATCTTATCTCTTACCTTCAGTCTGTGGGAATAGCTCCTGAATTAAGAGACCTTTCAAGGAAATTCATGAGTGCACTTCCCAATGAGTTGACATTCTACTGTGTCTCCATCAAGAGGACAGAGAACCTGAACACACTGAAAATGACTGAGCTATATGGTATTAAAAGATGGATACCGTGTAGAGATGGAAAACAAAAGTGGCTATCAAAGAAGCAAACCTTCAAGCCTTTCTGATAGCAACGCTCTCATGGTTGCTGAAGGCTTAAGACCCCCTTAACTTCAGCAATACCTATTTTATTCCCAGAAGCCATTAACCTCTTCTTGGCCTTACATCACATTCCCTGACACCCCAAGGTCTCAATAGGCTCAGCCCAGTCTCTTTCAGGACAGTTGTGCTTTTGTCTCAAGGAGTGGGCACTCTAATGATTTTCAGTTATGTTTTGAAGATTTGGAGTGTTTCAGACCAAATGATGTGGAATACATGGACATAGTCCAATAAATGGCTCTGTTAACCTACAGGGCAAAGAATTCTTTAAAAGAACTAGAAGGCAGTTCCCTGAGAACCCAACAAGCAGCAAGTTCAGGTTTGACAAAGCAAATACCAAATGTTGCAACTGTAAACAGTTGGGCCATTTTGCAAGGGAATGCAAAGCTCCCAAATCAAACTTGAGATCTGCTCATGCCTCCTCACATCCTTCAACACCAAATGCTGCTGGAAAATCAACTGAAACTACTACTGTGGCACAAGAAGTTGATTGGAGCTTTATGGTCCAAGATGTCTGTAAGGTTTAACATGAGGCTGATGCAACCCAAACACCCAAAGTCTCTCCTACATGTATGCACAAGTGTACTGAAGTAGAATGCTTCAGTAGTTTCCCACTAGCAACATAAAATATTCTAAGTGTGAAATCTTCCGAAGCCAAGACCAATATCTTCCGAAGCCAAAGATGAAGTCTTCCGAAGCTTTAAAGACAAAGTCTTCCGAAGTCAACACTAGAAGATAGATTTCTTCCAAAGACTTTTTGAACACATGCTTTATCTGATGTACCTTTTACATAAAGTTGAACCCCTTTCCGCTGCAACTCTGATGAGACACCAACTTTACATAAGTTGGTGAAAGGTCCATACTTTTGGTAACTATACATTAAGGTCTTGAGTCTGTAACTTTCTACTTTATGTACTTTATCCTTTTTATAATATATTAGGATGTGAGCTATGGCATGTCATAGTCACTAGTCAAAAGGTAATATGCCTTTTGACTCTACATTTGTTTTTATAGTAGTCTAGTCAATTGTATCCAGCTGACCTTCAAAGTGTGGCCGGCTACATGATGTAGTATATGTATCTAAAGTACTTGTAAGTTTATGATATGCTCTGTAATATTTGTAATAGAACTTTAGAGGCAATATACAACATTCTTGAAACCAATTACTTGTGTGTTTTGCTTTCTTGTTCTGTCTCTTATTTACTTGTGTTCTTAGCGTCTTTACACAAAGGTTAACTAGGTCCCTATTTGATCTGTTAAGTTTTCTTAGCAACTCTCCTCTTTGTGTTGTTGTGTTGTAAGTGCATACCCTTCAACGGTCCGACAATGTCACCCTGCTCAGGCACTCATGGCTGGAACAGGCAACTCTAAGGTATATGATCATCTCTGTACTCCAGCCTATATTGCTAAGGTTAAAATGTACCAGGACTATAACATGGGAATTAAATCTGATATTGAGTCCTTAAACATCTTAAAAGCTAATTTTAAAAAGGATGAATCTGACTATCAACATAAAATTTAGGAGTTAGAGAAAACAGTATCTTCTTTAAAATATGAGCACACCAATTACAGAACTCAAATCAAGGATTTAATATTCAAGTTAACTGAGGCTCAAGCCAAGCTAATAATAGCTGAGGCTTAAGCAAGAAAGCATGCTATCTCTGAGTAAAACTTCCAAGTCATTCTTACATCATCCTCCTACTCCAAAATTGTTATCAAAACAAAGGTGGGTTGGGGACCAATGATATTTTTCCACCACACTCTTATGAGTCTATTAGATAACCAAGGTGTGGTACTGAAGAGCAAGAGGTCCTATCTGCTGACTCATCTTCACTTGAGTTGAAGAATGACACACCAAATGGAGACCACCACAGGGAAGGAACAGGTAAATCAACCCATTTCTACTTGTGATGATCAACCCCTATCCACCAAAGCTAGAAGAAACCGGGCAAAGGCAACGAGAAGAACTGCCAAAAAAGTAGTTGAATCTAAGCTGAAGATTGACCCAAAGCAAAAGGGTGTTTTCATTTCAGTCGGATTTCAGGTGGTAGGTACTTTTAATTTAGGAAAGGAGTGTAGTACCAACAATCTAGTCCTATCAACAGATCAGAAGTCAAAAGGGAATGCTGTAGAGGAAGACAAGAAGATTAAGAAACCTCAGCCCTCAAAATCCCCAAAGATTAACATTACATGCATAATGTGTGGTTTGTAAAACCATTTGGCTAAAGATTGTTATTACAATCCAGCAAGCACACATTATGCAAATAATGCAACCAAGGAAGGATTCACATTTGGACCTTATCATATGGTTCAAGTGATGAGAAAAGGAAAGTTGGTTTCTGAAGCTAAGTTGCTTTCGGAAGAAACTCATTCTTCCGAAGGGAAAATGGCTTCGGAAGTTAAGCCAAGGAAAGCTCAAAAGAACAAAAGAGCCTCCTCAAAACCTTCCAAGAAGAAGGCTACTTTAGAAGAGAAGGTGTGAATGCTTCTTCCGAAAACAAAGAAGCTTCAGAAGAAATTCATGCTACTCAAGCTTCAACAAGCCCATCTAAATGACCAACCATGGGATGGAATGAAAGATCAGACAAGATACTGTAGCCATACCTTCTTCTTCAAAGACATTAATCGAACCCTCTACCATTCATTTTGGTTCAATTAAGTCATCATCAATGGAAAAACCCAAGACTAGCTAGACTTGGGTTTCCAATAAAAACTAACTTTTCACCTTATGTGTAGGGACATTCACAAGACAAGAGCAATAATGTCTGGATAGTGGACAATGGATGCTCTAAGCACATGACCGGGAACAAATCTCTACTTCAATAATTTTGACATTTGATGGAGGTCCTGTTCAATTTGTAGGTGAGACCGGGGGATACATTTCAAGCAAAGGAAGTGTATCCAGTGGCTTGTTAAAAGTCGACAAAGTGAACTTTGTCAAACAGCTTTAACACAATCTCCTAAGTGTTTCTTAATTCTGTGATCAAAAGCATCAAATACTCTTCATAGAACATGAGTGCATCATCCTCAAACCTAGGATGAAAATTCCTCAGGAATTGGTGCTTCTTAGATCTCCCAGGAAATGGGATATGTACAAGCTGGATATGAACAATGCTTCCCCATTGGGTGAAGTATCATGCTTTCTTTCCAAAGCTGATGGTGATGAGTCTGCTTTATGGAATAAATGTATATGTCATGTAAATTTTAAAACCATGAATAAATTAGTTAAAAATAACTTGATACATGGTGTGCCCATAAAGGAATTTTTCTGTAAAGACAACTGTGTAGCTTGCCTGAAAGGAAAGCAACATAGAGTCTCTCACAAATCCAAAGAGGTTAACTCTATCACCACCCCATTACACTTATTGCACATGGATTTATTTAGTCCAACAACTATAATAAACATTGGAAGGAAATTATATTGCCTTGTGATTGGTGATGATTTCACAAGATTTATATGGGTTTTCTTTTTAAGAACTAAGGATGAAACTCCTGAAACTTTAAAATCTTTTATTCTTAAAATTGAAAATCAAAGTGATTACAAGGTAAAGATAATTAGGAGTGATCAAGGGACTGAGTTTAAAAATCAAGTTCTTGATTCATTCTGTAACTCAAAAGGGATTACCAGATAATTCAGTGCTCCTACGACTCCTCAACAAAATAGTGTTGCTGAGAGGAGGAACATGACACTGATTGAGGCTGCTAGGATCATGTTAGTTGATTCAAAGCTGCCTCTAACATTCTGGGCAGAGGCAGTCAACACTGCATGCTATGTGCAGAACAGGGTCCTCATTGTCAAGACACATGGAAAAACCCCTTATGAGCTATGGAACAAGAGGTCACCGTTCATTGGCTTTCTAAGGTCCTTCGGCAACAGGTGTACCATACTTAACACAAAGGAAAACTTGGAAAAATTTGCTGAGAAGTCGAATGATGCTATCTTTGTTGGATATTCCTCCACCTTTATTGCTTATAGAGTCTATGACATCAAAAATCAACAATTTGAGGAATCATCCAACATTATTGTTAATGAGCACACTCCTTGTGTTAGGGAGAACGACCCTGATCATATTTTTGACTTAGAATTGTTTCCAAAATATTCTAAACCATCTTGTGAGAATGTTTCAGTTGGAATAGGTATTCAAAGTGATTCTGATGAAGACCAGCTATTTGAGCTACCCAGACCTCTTCCAAGTTCTCCAAGAATCTCTAACCCTTAAGCTCCCATCATTGGTAGATCCGATAGCATGACCATTTCAGGAACCAGTGGAGCTTCAACAAGTTACTAGCAAAGTGAGCCTAACAACTCATCAGCTGATAACATACATCACTAAGCTGATGGAGTAGTATTATGAAGGAATAGACAACTGTTATACTAATTCTCAGTTAATTGATGTTGATGATGTTTCTCTTTCATTCAATTAGTCCTTATTGAATGACATTGAAACAACAGTTGGACCAAGTGTTCATGTTCCTGAGCAAAATATGTCCAACTTCGATCTATCTTTGCAACTGGAAGTGATTCCCAGACTAAGGATTCACAACACTCATCTAGTTGAGAACATCATAGGAGAAGTCTCTGAAGGTGTGAGAACAAGGGGACAAACTCATCATGGGAATGACTGCATGTACTCATGCTTCTTGTCTCAGATGGAACGCAAGAAATTAGAAGAAGACTTAAAAGATAGTATTTGGGTTGAGTCAATACAAGAAGAGTTGCTTCAATTCAAGAGACAAAAGGTTTGTACCTTTGCCCGCTACCATTTGGTCAAGTACCTATAGGAACCAAATGGGTTTTCAAGAACAAGAGAGATGATAGAGGCTTGATCATCAAGAACAAAGCTAGACTGGTTGTTCAAGGATACACCAAGAGGAAGGAATTGATTATACTAATGTCTTTGCACTTGTTGTAAGACTTGAGGTAGTTAGAATCTTCCTTGCTTATGCTGCATCCAAGAATTTTACTGTATATCAACTTGATGTCAAGTGTGTCTTTTTATATGGAAATATAGATAGGGAGGTCTATGTGTGCCAACCTCCAATATTTGAAGACCCACAACACCAACTATGTGTGAAAATTGGATAAAGCTCTTTATGGGCTACATTAGGCACCTAGGCTATGGTATGAGACTTTGTCTAAGTTTCTCTTGAAGAATGGTTACACTAGAGGAACCATCGATAAGACTCTTTTTATTAAGAAGTCTGAGAAAGACATATTGCTCGTTCAGGTATATGTTGATGATATGATATTCGGTTCTTCAAATGACCAAATATGTAAAGACTTTGAGGGCATTAGGAGGAAGAAGTTTGAGATGAGTTCCATGGGAAAAATAAGCTTTTTCCTTGGAATTCAGGTGAAACAAATGAAGGCAGGGTTCTTTATCAATCAATCTAAGTATGTCTCTGATATCTTATAAAGATTTAATATGAAGGATTGTAAGTCAGCCAAGACACCCATACCTAGAAACGATGACCTTTGTCATGACTCTGAGGGAGAGGATACTGATCAACATCAGTATGGGGCAATCATCGGTTCTCTAATGTATCTCACAGCAAGTAGACCAGATATCATGTTTGCTATGTGTATTTGTGCAAGATATCAGGCTGCTCCAAAGGTGTCTCACCTAGTTGCTACCAATAAAATCCATAGATACCTCAAAGGAGCACCTAAATTAGGTCTTTTGTATCCTAGGAATAGTAACTTCAATCTCTATGGCTACTTAGATAGTGACTATGGTGGCTGCAACATTAACAAGAAATCCATATCAGGAGGATGTCAATTTTTTGGTGGAAGGATCATCTCATGGCAATGCAAAAAGCAATCCAATGTCTCTACATCTACTACTAAAGTTGAATACATTGCCGCTGCAAGTTGCTGTGCTCAGCTGCAGTGGATTCAAAATCGGATGCTAGTCTATGGATCAACTTCATGAGCACCCTATCCATATTGACAACAACAGTGCTATCTCCATCACTGAAAATCCTGTGAAGCACTCCAAGACAAAGCACATTGATATTAGGTACTATTTCATTAGAGATATACATGAGAAAACATGATTAAATTAGTCAAAGTTGTGAAGTCGGCTGGATCGGTAAACATCTGAGCATGTTCTTGATGGAAGGATAAACAACATCAAACCAAATGTCAAACAATAATATGAACTATAATTGAATGGTTTCATTGGTAAAACCTAATGATTACAAGCTCGTTACAACATAAGAATCAAGACTCTTGGTAAGGGGAGGATCGAGCATGATCTCCCCTCTCATCCGGCAGCCCTAGGCTCCGGGCAGACTTCCTCTCCAATCCTTTTCCTCTCTACACATTGAAACTGGTATATATAGGCCTCGACCCATATTAGATGCGACTGGGCCCATTCGTGCGATTGGACCATGCGTATGGTTCAATTGTATGACTAGACCATGCGTATGGTTCAATCGTACTACTGAACCATACTTATGGTTCAGTCTTACGAATGTCCCAATCACATCTCTCAGTCGCACGACTGGTCCATTAGCATGGCTCAGTCGTACGACTGAGTCACATTCGCATATGCTCCTGCGAATGACCCAGTTTCATGTGTTTACAATATATCAGGTGTATAACATTAAGCCTAGACTATTCGACAAGCGACATACACACTATATATGACTATATATGCTCTAACAAATTCCCCCTTGGACATTGCTTGCGAATAGTAGATAACACCTTTTACAATCTTCAGTCAATCTTTGCTCTAGTTGCCAATAGAATCAAACGAAAACCATATTAGCTAACGTTGTCGATCCGTCAGGTTACACACATCCCCAAAAATGAATTTAGGCACAATAGATTTCGTTTACTTTGTAGAACACCATCATCGCAGCAAGATTCCCCATATGATTGATTTTTCCATATAATGACATGAACAATTTTCCATTGCTTCAATCTTCACACAGGCGAACTTGATTAACATTAACAAATGCAGAAATTCCCCCTCACATTCAGCATATCCCAATATATAAACGTTGTGCTCTCTTGGCGTCTTCATACGGTGTATTGGGCAAAAGGTTGAAGGTTCCAATCCACAGCTGACAATATAAAACAAATCAGCATGCACGTAGATTAATCATCAGAAACCTGCTCACATCATCACTTTCTGATTGCGTCTTCACTTTCTCGATACATGGATTCCCCCTAAGAATGGGAATCCTCATTGTGCGGATAGATATAACTTGATTGGCCCATAAATAGTCAGATACTCCTGACTACCCCACAAAATCAGCACCGACTGCTGACATCTTCTCTTCTCTCTTTCGTGTTCCAATTACATTCACCTTTCTGAAAGTCCGACGAATAATGGGGTATACATCGAACTTATTTGACAAAAGAACCTCAGGGTGAATGTGCTTTGTTTATCCTCAAATCTGTGCAAAAGGTAGTTCCAAACCCTTTTTTTGGTCTGGAACACCGTGTATGACGTGGAGAACAAATATCACATTCATGTGAATGGATGATACGAATGATATATTCGTGAGACTGGTCATAAGACTGGTCAGTAGCATGATTGGTCATAAGACTGGTCCAGTAGCATGACTTGTCATAAGACTGGTCCAGTAGCATGACTGGTCATAAGACTGGTCCAATAGCATGACTGGTCATAAGATTGGTCCAGTAGCATGACTGGTTATAAGACTGGTCCAGTAGCATGACTTGTCATAAGACTGGTCTAGTTGCATTCTAGTCGTACGAATGGTCCATTAGCATGGTCCATTCATACAAATGATCCATTAGCATGGTCCAGTCGCACGAATGGTCCATTAGCATGCTCCAGTCGCACGAATGGTCCATTAGTATGGTCCAATCACACGAATGGTCCATTAGCATGGTCCAGTCGCACGAATGTCCATTCGCATGGCTCAGTCGCATGAATAGTTCTGCACGTAGATTTTCAGATCTGCAGCCGCCAGGGCCGCCCAAAACCCTAATCTGACGAATTTTACATGAACTGAAACAAAATAGACATCATCAGATTCGAAAGGGTGATCAAAACATGGTTTCGAGTTCGATTTTAACATAGAAACACCACACGTAACAAGATCTGAGCAAACCACGAAGAACACGAAGTGGGTTTAACGTCAGATCTGAAATTTGATCCAGAAATCAAGAGCTCGGGTTGCTAGAATGATTGTTAGATCATTCTAGCAGTAACCGGCTCTGATACCAATTATGAAGTCGGCTGGATCGATAAACATCCGAGCATGTTCTTGACAGAAGGATGAATAAGAGCAAACACCAAGAGACAATCGATAAAACGAACTATAATTGAATGGTTTCATTGATAAAACCTAACGATTACAAGCTCATTACAACATAAGAATCAAGACTCTTGGCAAGGGGAAGATCGAGCATGATCTCCCCTCTCATCCGGCAGCCCTAGGCTCCCGGGCACACTCTCTCTAAAACCCTTTTTCTCTCTACACATTGAAACTGGTATATATAGGCCTCGGCCCATATTAGATGCGACTGGGCCCATTCGTGCGATTGGACCATGCGTATGGTTCAATCGTACGACTGGACCATATGTATGGTTCAATCGTACGACTGGACCATTCTTATGGTTCAGTCTTACGAATGCCTCAATCGCATATGTCAGTCGCACGACTGGTCCATTAGCATGGCTCAGTCATACGACTGAGTCTTATTCGCATTGCTCCTGCGAATGACCCAGTTTCATGTGTTTACAACATATCAGGTGTATAACATTAAGCCTAGACTATTCGACAAGCGACGGACACACTATATATGACTATATATGCTCCAACAAAAGTTGACTCAAATGAACAATATGCTGATTTGTTCACCAAAACCTTTGATGAACAAAGATTTAAGTATGTCATTACGGCTATTGGGATGATAAACATTGACTAATATATCTCATTTGAAAACATTTTAAAAATGTGTCTTGTTTTTTTTGTACAAATACAATCTAAGCCCTGTTACAAAAAGTTATTCTTCAGTATTTCCGAAGAGAAAATTACCCTCGGAAGAACTTTTCATTATCTTCCGAAGGCAATTTCTTCAATTCAAGCTTTATCTTCCGAAAAGCTTTTAGTCCCGGAAGCATATGTTCACTACTTCCGGAGCTTGAAAACTTCTTCATTCGGAAGACATTCTTATTCTCGGAAGTGAATTTATTTACCTTTGGAAATAAGTTTTGGCTTCAGAAGAGAAAATCCTTTGAAAATACTTTTACCTTCGGAAGAAGACTTCTCTTTGTAACGGAAACCTTTGGGCTCCACACAGTAAAAAAACAAAGATTTTATTAATGATGTCGGGATCTTTTAAATGGTTTTTCACCTTGCCGCCACTCTCACATCTAACTCTAAATCATCTTTTCACATTTTCCACCCAACACCACCATTTCATCCATTTAAATAATCTCGACTTGCCACTTTAATCTTTTTACCAAATATATTGTCCAAAGCCTCCTTCACCCTAAATTCACCCTGCTCAAACTTGTTTCATCATCTCCTTTCTTACCATGGCACTCAACCCTCAATATAACCAAGTCGCATTCCTTGACTCTACCAAAGATGCTGACTTCTCAGACATCATCTCCTTCCTTATCCAATCTCCCTACTTCACTGCTCTGACCGTGAACCCTACTGTTACTTGAACCACATGGAAGATTTATGGAGTAACGGTCAGATAGTACTCCTAAATGGATCTAGGGTTATTCAGACAAGCATTTCAGGCTAGGAGTTGGTCATTACTGAACAGGTCATCCGGGAGCATCTGGAGCTCCATAATGAAGGCACAGCTACTGAGTTCCCCAAATTAAACCTTGATGACACCTATCTTCAAATGGGATACAGTGGAGATGTGAATAGGTCTACAATTTATAAGTTCAAATTTTCTTATAACTGGAAGTTCCTACTTCATGTTGTTCTTCATTGTTTGTCAAACAAGTCTGGGAGATGGGATCAAATCCCATATTAACTGGGCTGCCTAGTTCATCGATTGGTGACGAGCCTTCGCTTAAACTACTTAAGGTTTATGCTGACTAACCTTCTAGGAAACTTCCAAAAGGACACATTCTTTATGTATCCTCGATTTCTTCAGCACATAATAAACTATGAGTTGGACCAGAGTAAGCTTGTCTGTGCAACTACTCTGCATGTCCCTCAAATGAGGCAGACCATCTTCAAGATCTTGAAGAGAGTGTCCACCAACTTAACCGGAAGACACACTAACCTTCTTCCAGGTATGATTGACCCAATGGCTCCTGGTGACATTCCTGTTCACCTCACAAGTGATGAAGCCACACCAGCAACTACCCATCTTTTTGCCAAATCTTCCTGCTCACCCCATCAAACACACATATCAGAGACGTAAACAAACAGTTGCTCAGTCTACTCTGATTGAGCAAGCCCCTCCTATTCTATCCAAAAACACTAGAGTGGAATCATGGGCTCCCACTTAGTTTGAGGTCTCAACATCCTTCACTATTGACCTCAATAAGGGATTTGAGCTTCTTTAGTCTCAATTCCCTGAGCACCAAACCCAGGATGCAAGCCCTTAGGAAGAGTCCCAACACTCTCCTAAGAAACCAAAAAGAGACAGCCCCACCAAAGGCTCAATGCCACTAGACATTGACTAAAGTCCCGGGGTCACTAAGCTTCACTTCCCTATTCTTTACTGACCTTTTATTCAGAACTGATGAGGAGATTACGTCTCTTCATGGCAATGAAGTTGATCCACAACACCCTCTTACGGATCAACAGAGCCTAGAGGAACCTCTTGTCTCTACCCCACATCAGTTAAAACCAACTGAGGTGAGTCCTATGTATGTGGAGGGAACTCATGTAGATTCAGCTGCCACTACTGAAGGAAACTCATTGGATCTTCAGGCCAGTAGTACCATCTCTAAGACTGAATCTACGGCAAACGTGCATTTTGATAACTCTGAAAGAGATATCCTTAGGCATGGGAAACCAAGGTGCCAAGAAACCACATCTGGTGATGAGGGTGAACATGGGTTTACGTGTAGCAGTTTACTAGTGATAATCAATTCAATAAACAATTAATAGCTTTTAATTACTTTTTCATTGAATATATATTTTACAATAAATGAAATATATTCAAATACAAAATACTTCATATGAACAACTAACAACAAACCCACTCATATCTTGACAACCATTGATTACAATGACTACACATAAGTTTTCCACCAACAACTTATTCGTGAGAACTATTGATTTGCTCAAAGGGTTGTATCATGTGTAGCACCACTACCACCACTGGTAATCATACTTGTAGCAAGCATGTCAGTTATAGTCTTCTCACCTGTCCCAGTATCGGTCTTTAGCTCAGCAGCAACAAGGCCTGCATGAGTTGCACCACCACCCCCGTTACTGATATCTAGCTGGGTAGCGAGGGTGGTCACATTGACTTCACCATCAGGACCAGTGCTAACTTCCACTGTTGTTGTCGTTGGATCTTCTTTGGTTTTGCCACAACATCCTCCAAATGCACCCTATTCATGTTGATAACATATTATAAAACACAAGAGAAACATAAGAGACACTTATTCATTCGATCAACAAAACCATCACATACATCATAGATACAATAAAATATGAGACTTGACTAAAGCTCACAAAAGTTGAGCTGAGCATAAAACAGTCTATATTTATGTGGCATATAACACATGATTCAACCACGTTCTTTCCAATCATTTGCTAGAGAGAGAGAGAACTTACAACTATAGAAGTCCAAACTTGTTTGGAACAATGACTAGAGCAGCCATATGTTTGACCTCACTTGGAGTACTGAGAAACAAGGTGACGAATACTGATAAGAAAACTTGTGCATTTTAAACTACCAAAACACATTTTTATTTAATGCACGTTAGTTGCCATTTCCCAACCACAACTTATTTTCTAATAAAACTAATCAACTTACGCAATTGCATGGTATATACGTATATATATGTGTATACATAGAGGAAGGTGGAGCGTTCACTTCAGAACTACTAATATACTACGAGAATTGCATAATATATTTGTATTTATTACTTTGAACTAAAATGATACGTAAAACGATTATGTTATTATATGTTTCTTTCTTTCACCGTCTGATTATATTTTAGCATTATATGCAAGTGAATTAGATGGTTTTTATAGTTTTCAATGTGCTATTGGTTTGCAATGACTATGTATATATGTATAGATACATACACACACCAAGTGAGTTCTTGAAGATAGGAGTGAGCATTCAAAACCGATAACCGAAAAGAAACCGAAACCGAACCAAAATAACCGAAACCGAAATAACCGATCGGTTATGGTTAATATATGGCAAAAACCGAACCATTCGGTTACGGTTTCGATTTTCTTTTATACGATAACTGAAATAACCGAAACCGAACCGATTACCATATATTCATGTATTTTTTTGTATGTTTTTTATTTATTATCATATATTAAACATATTTTCATACACATTTCATGTATTTTATGTATTTTCTTGTATTTTTACGCTTGAAACATGTACAAAACACTTCTTAACAATGAAACCGAGCTCCATACCAAACTTATAACATCATAATTAAAAAACCAAAAATAACCAAAACCGACCATAAACCGAACCGATACTCGGTTTCGGTTAATTAAATTCCAATAACCGAACCATCGGTTTTGATTTTGGTGGAGCTAAAAAACCGAACCAACCGACATTTGCATAGCCATACTTGAAAATAGTGGATATTATATTCACAAGAATCAGCGGTTACCACATACGCAAAATTACGTGTTTCTTTGGATGTACGTGCTTCCTATTTTTTTTTTCTTTTCCGTTGGTACTTATAATTTCCTTTTTTATTAGGTTTCCTTTTATTCGTTCTTTTTTTCTTTTTTCACATTTAGAATCATATAAAACTAATGTTAATCTAGAAAAAATAAGAACTGAAATTTGTTTCCATGTTGAAATGAAACCAAAACGAGTTCGGTTTGGTTTAATTTGTGGCTTGATTATAAGAACTCAATCCGGGCAATCAACCTGATATATACACTTTTAATTTTGAAATTATTTTAACATACTTTCACTTGTTTTAAAATTTTTTGTTATTTATATATGTCTATCTGGATGGATTTCTTCATGGGTTTGCTGACTGCTTGTTCTACGCCAACTGAGTTATTACGTGTAAGATGGAGAAATTTTGGTTTGGAACGATATTTTATACACGTTTAACTCATTATCCCATACACCAAAGGTTTGAGTTTTTAAGGTATTTGAATTGTTTTGCTAGAACCCTATGTAAGTAAAAAAATTAAAAGATGTTGAGCAGATGATTTGAACCCATCCAAAGCAATAGTTATATAATTAAAAATGAACTAGCAAATCTAGCTAAAATCTTATTATAACTTTGTAGCAAGTCAATTTATTAAATTATACTACTTGGTTTCATATATTAATAACTAAAACGTGTTAGGCTACACATCAATACATAAAGTATACCTTTTAAAAAAAAACAATACCGTCGACGTCATAAAATCTTACTCTTAGTTCTTAGCAATCTAATTATTCACATAAAAAAATCTAACGTAAATGCACATACATATTTATATTGGTAATGAAAAGTATATTGTTAAAGTATTACATATTATACTGATAATTAAGTGTATATTATTAACGTATTATTTAAGTTATGTGACAACCCTAAAAGCTAAGAGTACCTAAAATGTGAGACTAATAGTCCTATTTTGTATTTATAAATTTTTTGGGGAAAAACATATTGTTTTGGGATTGATGCAGATATATATATATATATATATATATATATATATATATATATATATATATTATATATATATATATATATGTATATACATATATATATATATACATATATATATACATATACATATACATATATATAATACATATACATATACATATATATATACATATACATATACAATATATATACATATACATATACATATATATACATATACATATATATATATATATATACATATACATATATATACATATATACATATATATATGTATACATATATATACATATATACATATATATGTATACATATACATATATATGTATATATATATGTATACATATATATACATATGTATATATGTATATATATGTATATATATGTATATGTATACATATGTATATATGTATATATGTATACATATGTATATATGTATATATATGTATATATATGTATATGTATGTATATATATGTATATGTATGTATATGTATGTATATGTATGTATATGTATGTATATGTATGTATATATATGTATATATATATGTATATATATATATGAGATTTTTGAGTTTTACTATCATTATATTACAACCATTAATTCGGATGTGTAACCGTCTGATAATATATGTAACGCTACCTAGGAAACTATTTTCTGCACCAACAAGATAAGTGTTGTGAACTATATTATCTGATTTTGTTATTTAGATTTGTGAGTTATGAATCATCTGACTTATAAGTAGATTTGGTTATGATTTTATTTATGTTGCATCAATATATGTATTTTGTTCATAAAATAAATCTATGATCTCACCAAATTTATGTTGATTGTTTTGAGTATGATTTTTCAGGTATTCATCATGTCTAACATTATTATGTTCTCGTTTGTTGTATACAATAGCCGTTAACCTGTACGATCTTAGTCTGGCGGTGGATGCTCACTTTCATCGTTTCTGAAGATGTAGCAGCTAAATTAGCATGTTTTGTAATAGAGTTATATTAAAATTTTGTGTACTAACATTAATGTAACCCGGACTGATATTATATACGAAATATATTAATATATTATGTTTATATGCATTGCCATTTTACTTTACGATCAATATGTTCTGAACAAGCTAGTCACACCTAAAGCATTTCACGTTTCCGTCAAGATGTGACAGGTTGATATTAGAGCCATTGGTTATAGAGAATTAGGTATTATAAAATACCTAGACTATAACCACAAGCTCGTATAAAAATAAATTTCAGCAAGCTTAAGAAATATATACATACATAATATGTGCATATAATCCGTGACTTCATGTATATATATTTTTAAATTTTATGTGTAATCAAATTAAAAAGCAAAAATTGTTTTGTGATTTATTTGTATAATAAATGAAATATTTAGTAAGATTATGTGACCAACTGTTTTGTAATATTAAAAATTATAAAAAACTCTACAGCTATGAATGCTTATAGTTCAGACAATAAAACTGATCATTTGGAGTGTTCAGATTCTAGCAATTCTAAAAATACAACCTCTGAACCAGAACCTCAGATAATATAGAAAATTTCCAACCTGAAATTAAGGTTAACCCCAAACCAAAGTTTCGTCTTCGACGCACACCTATAATAATTGGAGGTTATACAATCAAGTCCCCCATGAAAAGAGTACGATGCGCCGAAAGATTTTTGGCCAAGAAAAGTAAGGACTTAGAAATACGAAATTCAGATGACTCCGAAGTTGAAGAAAAGGAAACCAAAAGGAAAAAGTTGGAAGATGGTCGAATAGAAACAACCCAACAGATCCTCAAAAAGATTAAGAAGATACAACAAGAAATCAGGACAATTCAAAAAGATATCAAGTAAATAAAAGCACATAAGAAAAGTATCTTTACAAAAACATGGAATTGGGTTTGAAGGAATTAGAATTATATCTAACATGTTAACCCTTGAAAATAACAACATAATAAAATATAACTTTTATTTGTGACTATTAATTGTTATGTGTTTGATGAACTATATTAAAGTTATGTTTTTGACTTTTTAATATTAAAAACGATTAAATATAGTGAATCATGCCTCCAAAAAGGAACACTCAACCCGAACGAAGAACTACACGAGTTGGTCGACCCAGAACTAGACTTAGAGAAGAAACTCCTATAAATGCTACTACAAATGAGAACGACAAAATTTCTCAATTAGTAAGCCAACAAATAGAAACTGCAATACCTACGTTAATAGCTCAACTACAACAAAACCTGAACTTTGGAGTTACATCACACTGAAACGAAGAACCAGAAGATGCCAATAAAGGAGAACAACAAGAGGAGGAAATTGTAAACGGAGTTAGGAAAGGATGCTCCTACAAGACTTTTATGTCATGCAGAACCCGAGAATTTGATGGAAAATGAGGAGCCGTACAAGCCCTACGCTGGTTAGATGAAATGGAATCGGTAATGGAAATTAGTAACTGTGCTGAAAATTACAAAACATTGTTTGCCTCGCATTCACTTAAAGGAGAGGCACAAACTTGGTGGAAAATGGAGATATAAACAAAAGGGAGACATGTCATAAACGGGCCAAGCTGGGAAGAATTCAGAAATCTGGTAATTGAGAAATATTATCCCTATAACAAAATGAAGAAATTAAAAACTGAATTTTTGGCATTAGAAATAAAAGGAGCAACACAACAGGAATATACTGATAGGTACAATGAACTTTTTAGATTAGTACCACATCTAGTAACAGTAGAAGCAAAAAGAATAGGAAGGTATATTTAGGGTTTAGTACCACAAATAAGAGGATTGGTAAAATTTGTCATGGCTAAAACTATTCAGGATGCAATAAGATTATCAGCAAGTCTGACTAATGAAATGATAAAAAATGGATCTTTAATTAATCCAAAAATAGGATAGAAAAGTAAATGGAATGACAACAACTCTAGAGGAAGATTTGGAGGGAATCCACAGAAAAAGTTAACCCGACAACTCACGAGGAATTTTTTAGGAATTGCATGAGAAAAGAAACCACAGACAGAAGGTCAGCTATGGTGCAGTACTTGTCAAAGATATCATCATGGTAAGTGCGTAATGGTGATATGTTATAACTGTAAAAGGAAGGGACATATATCCCAAGACTGTAAGGGCCCCACCAACCCTAAACCAGTCTGTTATCAGTGTGGGAACGAAAATCACTTTTATAATAAGTGTTCACAATCGAAGGGCAAGACCCCAATCAACTAAAACAACCCCAGTGGAAAAGCTTTTGTATAGAAAGCTGAATAGGCCGGCATGAACCAGAAGTAGTTACGGGTACGTTTCTCATTAACAATCAGTACGCAACAGTATAATTTGATACATGAGCAACTCATAGTTTTGTTTCAAATACATTTAGACCTTTACTTAACCTAACCTCTAAAAAGCTGAAACATAAATATATGATAGAATTAGTTGATGGAAAGATAATTAAAGCTTGTGAAATTGTTCCTAAATGTACATTAAACCTAGATGAATACTGTTTTGATATGACATGATTCCTATTGAACTAGGAGGTTTTGATATTGTTGTGGTTATGGACTGGTTAAGTAAGAATAAAACTGAAATTATATGTGGTAAGAGATGATAAAAATCCCTTTGATTAAAGAAAATAAAACTCTCTGTTTGTATGATGAAAAACCTAGTGATGCTATAAAAATAATCTCATGAAAGAAAGCATAAAATTTTTAAGAAAAAGATGTCTAGGTTTCCTGGCCCACATAGTTGATACAAAACTAGATAAGATGGATTTAGAAACTGTTAATATCATCAATAAATACCCTGATGCATTTCCTGAAAAATTACCCGGTTTGCCACTGTAACGCTCGGAATAAAGTCGAAATGAGCCAATTAATAATAATGGGATTAGCCGGGATTATTTAAAATAAATACACGGGAAATGGAGTATGGACCGAGTAGACCTCGCGGGTGTCACACCCTGACCGACGACGGAATCATCGGGGCGGACGAATGCGAAACGATTGTTCATAGCACATGGAACTAATTAAGTTGAAATAATATTAAATATCATTAATCATTGAACATTACAAGACAAATAAGTCCATACAATACAAACGCTTCAAATAAAGAAATAACATATTTAGTTAAACTAGGTCCAAGTCTTATATGAGCACGAAGAGAAACCTCAAGTATTAAACCTGAAACATGTTAAAAATAAAGGGTCAACAATAATGTTGGTGAGATTTCCATAATTTTCAATACATAAATATATAAAAGATGACAATTCATGTCATAGATTAGTGAACAAAGTAACTAGGGATGTAAGACAGAATGCACAATCAAACCTTGATAGTTTTACCAGTCTTAAACGTTTACAAGTATATACGATTAGCTAAGTGTACTTGGATCAACCAAGCACGCTTGTCAGGCCCATAGATCTATGATGTCGCCAGGCTAGCAATAGTTAATGATTGTACATACAATCGACATTACATGATAGCTACAAAGATCAATTAACCACAACATACACATGAATTGCCATAATTTTATAAAAATCAAACGTTTTACAAGTACATCGATTATAAGGTAACATTTTTCACCCCAAAGTGTGTAAATATGAAAAAGGGGTATAGAAATACTCACATGGAAAACTTACAAATATAGTGGTGGTTGTAGAGTACATCAGAAAACTTGAATGGCAAGAGTCAAGGTGATGTCCTAAATGATAAAATGAACAATAACTTGAGGTTGAATTCATTACAAGAAATTAAGACATTTAAAGAATGCTATAAACGAAAGGTAGATTGAAAAATGATTATTGCATCAATTTTAAATTTTGGATAGAATGTTTGGTATGTGTTTGAACAGGTTTTAAAAATAGAAAACGGTTTCATAAAATTATAAAAATTTATAATTGATTAGTTTAAAGTCTCCCGAACAATTTTCATTCAGAAACAATTTTATGAAAAGATCTTTAAATAGGTCAAACAAGCAGCACAAGACAGAAGGTGCTGAAATACGCACTTATTTTTGTGAAGGCTATTGTTGAGTCGTTCGATTGAGTTTGAAGATGTATAAACTGTTGTTGAAAAGGTAATTAAAAGTGCTTAACATTAGAGTCTGAGTTTACTAAAATTTATTTTGTTATGATCAAGTTATGGTCGGTTGAAGTAAGATTATATTCTGTCAGAATTGTAATAAGGCACGTATGTGCACTTTTAAAATCATTAAAGCATGAACGGGTTAGAAGATTTTATTATGTCAATATACGGTATATTAGTCTTCATTTGTGTTATAAAAATATTTAAGACTTTGGCATAGCCATCATTTAGAACAATAATCTTGTGCATAACCGAATGCGGCGGCATAGCCGTCCATATACAAACGAGATTCTTTGTTTATGTTTGTGTGTTGTTAGCTTGACTTGGGAATGTTAGTGATTCTTATAAGGTTAGTGATTATTAAAATATTAATGATCAAATGATGATGATTAAAATAAAAAGAGATTTGATAGAAGAAAGAGCAATAGTAAGAACATAAGTCATGAGATAATTGGATGTTAGGATGATTAAAATGTATAATATAAAAGCAATAAAAGATTACTTTAGTATTAAGAATTCTTGAAATTTCTTATAAAATAGAATTCTTCAAATTGATCATAACCAATGGATGAAAGAAAGATATGATAGTGAGATTTTTAGAGAATGAGCAAATAAAAAGTGAGGCCTAAGCCTTGCTTTTATACTTGAGGTTAGGAGGAGGTTATGATTGGTGTTAATGGTGATTTATAAGTCTTTTAAAAGAGGGTTATGATTTTGAAATAAATATAAGATTAAATAAAAAAATAGATAAAAGAATAATTAGAATTTATTTTCTTATAAAATCTTTATAACTTTTATAAGACTTGTAACTTTATAAGTTTATTAAAAATCATTTCATAACTTTATAAGTTTTAATAAGTCTTTTTCATTTTGTTATTTATTGTAAAATGATAAATAAAGATTTATATTTTTATGAAAAAGATTTATTTATAAAATAAACAAATTATTATTCTTTGTTTAAATGATAAAATGAATAAATTTTTTTTCAATATTGCTTAAATTGTACGCGTTTGATTCAATAAAATAAATAATAAAAATTTTAAATATTAAAATTTCCATTGTATGAAAGTTTAAAGTGAGTTCGGGTTTGGTTTTATAATTTTGAAATTCGACGAATGTTACAGCGGGTTATGTGTTAGACGAGTTTACGGTCCCGAGAACGCCAGTACATATAAACGGATGAGCTTGAGTCACTCTCATTTGCCACTCAACACCTAACTTCTAGAGAGAGAGAGTGTGTGTGTAGAGAGAGAAAGTGGAGAGAAAGTGGTGGTTCAAGGTTCGATTGATCAAGAGATTGAAGATCGGCGTTCGTTGGCATCCTAACAACGAGAAAAGACCAAGAATCCACGTAAGAAACATCATTTAAATGTTTCTTTGAGGGTAAACCCGGATTCTAGGGCTTGGGGTTTTTGAAAGTGGCAAAGAATCACCCAAAACTCACACTTTTGTGTAAGAAAACATGTAAGAAGATTAGATATAGCTTATTGGGTGATAAACCAAGGTTTTAGGTGTAAAAGATTGAAGTTTTAGGTAAAAAATGGGTTGGTTTGTAATTTTAGCCCGTTTTGCGAAACTCGGTGTTCGTCCAACGAAATTATGTAGTCATCCAACGTAACTACGAAGACTTCCTGCGGAACTATATTTTCGCAGGTAGTTTCGCAGATATGGTTATCCAACAAAAGTTGGGTGAAAGTGGCAGCGAAGATGCCAGCGAAACTGCTAACAAAACTAACAGCGAAACTGTTGGTGAAACTAGCAGCAAAATTGTTGGCGAAACTAGCAACGAAACTGTTGGCGAAACTAGCAACGAAACTGTTGGTGAAACTAGTAGTGAAACTATTGGCAAAATTAGCAGCGAAACTGTTGATCTTGCAGTGAATTTAGCAACGAAATTAGACAGAAATTAACTCCTTTGAGTGTTAGCTTATCTACAGGATGCATAGTGTGACCCTTGCTTAGAAAGCTTGATTGAGAAGCTACTCACTGAGTCTAGGTGAGTCCTAGATCCCCTATTTTAAAGGTTTTAAACTGTTTGGGGCTGGAAATGAATACTAAATATATGTTCTAAACGACCAAGATTTTAAGAGGTTTTAACATGAAGATCGATTTTTCTATAAGGAAATATGCTATACAAATGTGTAAAAATAAAATTTCTTCATGCTAACCTGGTAGCCTGGCCCTAGCCAGGGGCGTTGCCCCTTGGACCCCACTAGGGGCTTCTGCCACTAGGACCCCACTATCAAGGGCTGCCGCCCCCGCACCCCCGCTATCCCGCGGAGGGTCGGTTATGTTCTATGATGACTTGTACTTGTTATGCATGTGCTTGTATATGTGAATGAATGATTCATGATGTATGTTATGTATGATGATGTGTGACGATGCTATGATTATGTATGATATGTTTCCTTATGTTCCTTATTATGTATTATGATGTGACTTTACGTGGTGTGATTTTGATAATAAATGTAAAGTAATATTTTAACGAAGTGAAAGATTTAAGATAATATAAGTGGAAAATAATGAATGAACTAACAAAAGTCTTGCAAGCAAATGAAAAGAGGTTCACACTCATTGAGAGTTGTTAGCTAAACTGTGTATTTACAGCGTGCAATCTAGGCTAACTCTTAAGGGTTCACACATAGGGGGAGTTAGTCTATGTGACTACTCCATACGTGCGATATGGGATTCTTGTCGTTTAACCCTAAATGTTATGGCTTTATGCCCAATAGGGGGGTTAAGTATACGATAGGACCTAGATAGAAGTGAAAAGATAATACATGTACGAAAAGTACGATAAGTATGAAACATGTGATATATACGAAATGAACGATGATAGAATATAATAGTTATTACCTTGATGTACGTATGATATGTGATCATTTACGATAGTAAAGAAAATGTTTTAACGAATGAAAGGTAATATAATGTTTTTGTAAAACTAGAACTCACTCAGCAACGTTGACTTTTATGTGTTTCCAGTTGGCAGGTAAATATTTCCGAGGATGGCACGGGGCAGCTACCTGGCGTTTTTAGGATGACATCCATTGTTTAAATTATGATGTTTTTGCATTGTAATGCGAACAAACAATATTTTGTAATTATTATAATGTTGTATTATTTTGCAAAAGCAATGAATGAAATGATTTTAAATTATTCCACTGCGTTGTTTTAGCACACTTAAATATATGTTTTATGTGCGATGATTGACCGGCTGTAAGCGTTCCGGGAACAAGGCCTTACAACCACCCACTCGTCAAGTAGAATTTAAAATTGAACTAATACAAGGGACTGCCCCTATAGCTAAAGCACCATATCATTTAGCACCAACAAAAATAAAAGAACTAATGAATCAACTTCAGGAATTATTGGATAAAGGATTTCTATGTCCTAGTATATTACCTTGGGGAGCACCGGTTCTATTTGTTAAAAAGAAAGATGGAACTTTTATAATGTGCATTGATTTAGAGAACTCAATAAAGTAACTATAAAGAATAAGTATCCTCTCCCTAGGATAGATGACCTATTTGATCAATTACAAGGATCTAGTTACTTTTCCAATATTGATTTAAGATCAGGATATCATCAGCTAAGTTCAAGATGAGGACATACCAAAGATTTCATTTAGAACTAGATATGGTCATTATGAATTTCTTGTAATGCCATTTAGGCTAACCAATGCTCTAGCTGTGTTTATAGATTTAATGAACAGAGTATGCAAACCTTATTTAGATAAATTCGTCATAGGTTTTATAGATGACATCTTGATCTATTCTAAGAATAAGGAAGATCATGAGATGCACCTAAGGTTAACTTTGGAATTGCTAAGGAAAGAATAATTGTATACAAAATTTTCAAAGTATGAATTTTGAAAAATAAAAGTACAATTCTTAGGACATGTAGTCAACCAAGAAGGAATCCAAGTTGATCCACCAAAGATAAAGGCTGTTAAGAAATGAGAAGATCCAAGAACAAAAACAGAGGTGCATAAATTCTTAAGTTTGGCAGGGTATTACAGAAGATTCATAGAAAATTTCTCAACAATAACCCAACCCTTAACAAAATCTACTCAAAAAGATAGGCCATACATTTGGAGAGGAAAACAAAAAGCTGTATTTGAACTCCTAAAAGGTAAGTTATATAGTGCTCTATATTAGCATTACCAGAAGGACTTGACGATTTTGTAGTATACCACGACGCGTCACATCAGGTATTTGGATGTGTTTTAATACGACGAGATAAGGTAATCACTTATGCATCTAGACAACTTAGGGGAAGTGAAAAGAATTATACTACTCATAACTTAAAATTAGTAGCAGTAGTATTTGCACTTCAAATTTGGAGACATTATCTATACGGGACAAGGTGCACAATATATACAGATCATAAGAGCCTACAACACATATTTGATCAGAAGATGTTGAATATGAGACAAAGAAAATGGGTAGAATTATTAAGTGATTATGATTGTGAGATCAAATATCACCTAGGAAAGAAAAATGTAGTAGTTGAGGCTTTAAGTAGAAAGGAGAGAACTAAGCCATTACGAGTTCATGCCATGAGAAAGGAATTACAGTCGAATTATTAAATCAAATTCGGGAGGCCAATAAAAAGATAAGATAAGGATAAAAGGACAAATAAAAGATTTGGAGGTAATGTTAGACGAAATCCTAAAATTTAAATAAAGAATTTTGGTTCCAAATAATGCTATGCTTAGGGAGACTATTTTACAAGAAGCACGTAAGTCAAGATATCAGTACATCCAGGAAATAATAAAATGTACAGGATTTAGAAGCCAATACTGGTGGCCAAGCATGAATAGATCGGTCAGAGAATTGTAGAAAAGTGTGATATGTGTTTAGAGTAAAATATGAATACCAAAAACCTTCAGAATAAATACAACAATTAGAAATTCTATGTTAGGACCCGGTATTTGACCGAAATACCTAGAGATTAATGTGTAAACCAGATCAAATAGTGTGGAATCCTATTTGATTGGTGATCCAATCAGTGAGAACACACGAAGAATCAATCAAGGATTGAAACTAATGTTAAAATCGATTGGGAATCGATCTAAAGTGTTCTATGAACTTGGAGAACGATTTGGAAGGTTTCTGGACGGCTAGGGTTCGTCTGGAATCGTAATTGATCGAGTGTCCTTCTTTTTCACGAATTGAGTTGTATTTATAGGTTGGTATTATTCAATCGTGCGACTGAACCATTAATTTGGTTCAGTCGTGTGATTGAACCATGCGGTTGATTCAATCGTACGACTGAGTGTTCAGTCGTGCGACTGAGCCAATCTTATGTTACAGTCGTACGACTGATCCAGTCTCCTAGTTCAGTCGTGCGACTGAGTCAATCGTGTGAAGTTCTTCATGCTTATGGTTCATTCGCATGAGCCATTCGCATGGGAACTTCATTAAGTTAAGTTTGAATGTTTTAGTTAATTAATATAACATAATGTGCAACCATTCAAATAATCATAAACCCAATCAATTTAGTCACGACTCATTAATGAACTATTAAACATTATAATAACAGACTATCAATATCATTTCATTAATCATACCAAACAAGAACTATTACATCACATATCATGATCTAGGGACATACATGTATCAACAAACTCCCCCTTGGACCTAGATCTCTCTAATGTCTTGTTTTCTTCATTACCTCCTCATATTTTTGTACTTGTCCTCTTGTGTGACTCCTGCGTGAATATCAAACGCGAAGCAAAGTCGTATAACGTTTTGGAACTGGAGGGCTTGTACAATGTCGAGTGTGTCATAGAACAGTGGCCACTGTATAATGTATAGACATCATTAGCAGTCAAGTTGGTTAGCCACATTGGGTCGAATACCCTGATGGTATCCATTTGGTCCCCTTTGTTCAGAACTATGACAACTTCAGCAGTTCTCCAATCATAGTACCACCATTTGAAGTGTGGAGTGAAGTCCTGTGGCATTTCCTTGAGAGGGATTCTCGACATAGTGCGGGAGGACTCCACTTCAACACAATCTTTGGTTTTCCAGTGATGGTATCCATCTCAGACCTTCTAATATACCTTGTAGGTTGTTGAGGTCTGAAGTTAATCCACCTGGTGTGGTACTCTTTCTTTAGGGCAGCCTCAAACAGCCTGACATCTTTCTCGGGTCAGCATACAACAGCTTCAATTTGGCCAGCTGGTTGAGCTCAAAACCTGGTAGAGTCTTTAGATCATGTGGAAATCTAAAGTACTCTATGCCCTTCTCCCTCTTAACGGCATAAACGTTAAGATCATCAAAATATGCCCATGCTATAATCCTGCCTGACACCGTAAGATGTTTCTTGACGTTGTAGAACTTGGTGTAGGCATCCCTCTTCGGTGCAGCACGTTGGGCTCTAACTTCTTTAAAACATTCAGCCCACTCAGCCTTTCGAATGTCTACGTCATATTTGAGGCTTGGGCGGTTCCTTCGGTCTTTCCTGTTTCCTGCTCCATCTTGTCTAGTACCTCAAACATATCACTGACTAGGGACTCACCCAGATTGGGGACCACATTACCCTCGTTGTCAGCGTACTAAGGGCACTCTTCAGCAGCAATATCTTCAACCTCAACTTCATCAACGTCATGTAGTTCGTCGTCACTGGTTGAATCAACTGTTGGAGCATCCTTGACAATTTCATCAGGATTGAGTCTGAACATCTTGCCAGTTGCTCGTTAGATAGGTCGTGAATTATTTCACCTTCTTCAGGGGTATAACTCACTGACCTTCTGACAATCCCTTACAGATCAAGAATCATTGTGAGTTGAGACTTGACCTGTTGAAGGGGAGCAATATCAAACTCATCTCTGTTGTACGTTGGATCTGTTTGATTTACACATTTCACACTCAAATCATTAGTAATTTATCAAACAAAATGCATTAACTTAATATAAACATTTAGTACATGTTTTTCAATACAGAATACAAAAGTAAATAAATACATAAACATCTACTATTCACTTTTATCCTGAATGCTAGAATCTTCATGTGAAGGTGCAGAAGCAGAAGCTGACTGATCTTGTCTGTTCTTTGTTCTCTTCGGTTTTTCCACCACTCTTCGGTTTTCTCTTCATCCGTATTACTCTCATTATCATCATCATCATCATCATTCATTATCTCTGTCTCCATCCTTATCTTTAAAGTTCCTCCTTTGATCCTTTCAATTTTAGCAAAATGGTTCTCTTAGCTTTTTCCAACTCCTCTATTGCTTACCTGCTGCGACACTTTGAGCTCGGAGTTGGTCCATCTGGTGCTCTGAGCAGCCAATTGCTGGGCCTGCTCTTCAATTACTCGATCCTGCTCTGCAATTTATGCGATGTGCAGCAGTCAGGTCGGTAAGCTGGCGGATCTGAGTCATCTTTTCCTCATCAGCCGCCAGCAATCGCAACACCATTCTGTTTAAAGCTGACAAGTTCCTCTACCCCGATTGGAGGTAGAGGAGATTTATAGTGTGTGAGGGATAGGCTGAGGGCTCGGTTTGGTGGCTAGTGGTGGTGGTGGTGGTGGTGAATATCGGGTCAGGTCGGGATGATAGTGGTGGTGAGTGTGGGGTGAATGATGTAGTGGTGGCTGGGATCTGTCTTGTGGTGGTCGGTCTGGTGGTGTCTGTGGTTGCTGTGGGGGAAGGTATGGTGGTAGATGGTGGTCTGAGAGGTGGTAGTGGGGAAGGTATGGTGGATGTGGTGGATGTGGTGGATGTGGTAGTGATAAAGGTTACCCTACGCTTCTTCTTTTTCTGGCCATGGGGTTGAGCCATCCGTTTTCTCCTCGTTCCCTTCGAGAGGATGCTCCCCCTCCAATCCCGCCTGAGGACCCCGGAGCATAAGTGGGTCAGTTTCTGTATCTCCGGAGCCTCTCGGTTGTTCACCAACAACCCTTAACCCATGTTCTGTGGGAACAACTTTCCTTCCCACAGTTCGGGTAAGTGGCTCCTCATCCGATTCATCTTCATCCTCCTCGTAAGAACAAAATCTTGATGAAATCCGCTGACTCAGTTACTTCAGTAGATGAGACAGACACAGGGGGAACGGTCAGACACAGTGCCTCTGGGTGGAATAGCAGCATCCCCACTATCATCTCATCTGAGTCAAGAGTGGGTAGGGCTATTGTCCACTCAGAGTCACTGTCCTCGTGATGCCACTTCCTCCTTTCCGGAACTACATAGTCTTCTCTGGCAAGATGACCGAACAACCTCCTGACCGGAGGCTTCACTGGCTTTCCCCGGTATACTTTCATCCTTCCAGGGTGGCGTCATCCATTACCTCCAATACCACAGAATCCTCCTGTTCTTTTGGCAGGGAAGGAAGCTTCTGATCTATTATCATTTGCATAAACCGTGGGTACATACAAAGGCTTCCTTTCCTTTTCCCTCGATGTTCTCCACCAGATAGGTGAAGATCATCTTAGAGAAGCTGAACGGATGGTTCAACACTAACGCAACGTATGCGTTTTGCATCTGATCCGATAGCTCATCAAACCCACCTTTTCTTGAAGCCATGCACTTGAGCAGCACGTGTGCAAGGTATTTAAACTGAGGACAGAGGTTACTCTTGTTGAGTACCCCTGAATTGATGTCCCCAGAGTATTTGGCTCTGAGAAAACATCCTCTGACAGTGAGGGGGTGTAGACGGGTTGGGCAGTCACCGTCATCCCCCAATTGAAGTACAATCCTTAAGTCTTCCTCGGAAAATGTAATATCCTCGCCAAATATGGAACTTCTTATGCAGTGAGGATCCGATGATCTATCAACTGTAGCGCCTTCCCAGAAGGCTTGTTGAATGGATCGGTATGGGGTGCAAGGGGTAGAGATGGCATGCGCAATCCGTGATCTCAATAGAAACATGATAATGCTAGAGAATTCTGCATCATTTCTGGATGTTAAGTCCAGATGGGCACATATATTATGCTTTGTGCTCATAGTCCATCTACTCGCCATCTGTTATACAAAGATAGTAAACATTAGTACCATTTACTAAGAAAGTCATGAACTCATTAAGCTTGAAAAACATCTTTCTGTCATGCGATTGAAGTTGTGCGACTGAGTTCAACAGTGTGATTGAACCGTGCGAAAGGGGTTCAGTCGTACGATTGAATGGTCCGAATGGGGTTCAATCGTGCGATTGACCCCATACATATCTCAGTGTGTGCGATTGGGCTCCTACGCATATACCTTATGCGGTTACTCAGTCATGCGACTGAACTTCATACGCATGGTTCAGCCATGCGTATGGGCAGTTGAGCCCTTCAGTCGTGCGACTGAAGTTCATCTTGCTGTCCATTCGCATGAAGACCCACTGTGCGATTCACATTTTCAGTTTCACCCATCTTTGTTTTAAACCTCTATATCTAGTTCATTTGAGTCGCCATCTCGTCACTAATGACCTAGTAAACTTAATTTTAACATTTAGCTTAGTTTATGTAGGTTATTAGGGCATTTTTCAGTCCGATCAAAGTTTCATTCGAATAACCTAAATTGGACTCAAAATCTTCTGATTTCTACAAGATTGAACTACAATGTACCTTTATTCTTGTCAATCGAAAGTCAGAAGATGAATTGCAATGTGAACAACTATCTCTAGAAATTTTGGCAGAGTAACGGTAAAGAGAGCGATTTGGGGTGCGATTGGGAGTGATGAATGAGACGCGATCGACTGAGGACCTTTAAATACTGACCCTAATATCAATCGGCCGACTGGCCTCATTTGCACAGTTCATTCGGGCGACTGAGGTTCAGTCATGCGATTGGTCCAGTCGGTCGCTTTCAGTCGGCCGATGAGTCTCAGTCGGTCGACTGACTCATTCGGTCTCCTTCATTCGCCTCTGTAGGTTGACAGTTGAACGACTGAGCCTCAGTCGGTCTACTGTTTCATTCTCCCCCTTCTATTCGGTTCGAATGGATCATTTTCATGTCCATTCGTGCGAATGGGATCCATTCGCATGGTTGGTCCATATTCATGGTCCAATCGTGTGAATGGGTCACACTTGGTAGATTTTCTGCCATTTTGAACATTTTAACCTTTTGAAATAGATATATAAGCTTTAACCAATTCAGTCACTTCAGACGTGACCTTTTAGACTTTGAAAAACATGTGGCCATCTCAGACATGACCCTTTAGGTAAGTTATTTCCTTCTGATTTCCTGATGTAGTCCGACAGACACACAAATTAAAAGATTAACATAGAAACTTAAACTAACTACACAAATACAGTTTATTTTTGGACTTTTTGTGAGAGATAAAACCTAAGATGGAAATCTACGGGATTGGTTGGGAGTAGACAGCTTCAATTTAGATTGATATATGGACCAATTCAATTTTGGAATCATACAGGCACATCAAATCATTTGGGACTTGTTATTAAAATTTTTGATGCTTAAATTCTCGGAGTTCATCCAGAGTCGTTAGCAACTTCAGGAAATCATAATGAAACTCTTAGATTTTCACATTGATTTGAACTCTTGAGAATGTAGCCACTAAGATTGTCAGTTGTTTGTCCACTTAAATCCATACACAGACTTTTGACGCAGACTGGTGACTGATTTAGGTTTAATCATTTCAGCTAACATTTGTGGATCCCACACTTATATGGTAATCAACATTCCTCAGAGGTTTTGAGCGATCTACGGGTATTATTACAAGAAGAGACTATTCTTAGAGCTTTCAAAGAGAATCCTGTCCTCAGGTCAGTGCCACCGCACAGCAGAGAGGCGGAAAAAACAATGAATTCTAGAATATCTAGGTTATGCTTATCCTCAGGTCAGTGCCATCGCCACAGAGAGGCACACAACCTATCTCCTTGTTAGAGCAGCTTATTTTATTTGACACCATATGCACCAACAACATACGTCACTAGCTTTATTGCATTTGTCTTTCATTTTTTCTTGCTTTGCTCTAATTATGGTCATCCGCACACTTTTGTGGCATTTAAATGCTCAGTACCCCTTATTGGAGTATATTTGATTGTGTTAACCAGTGATAAGATGGAAGCCCATAGTCAGTTGAACAACTTAGTTTGATCTTGAGATCACCAATCAGGTCTAATTGTCTATCGTGTTGAATCTACCAACATATCATTTGTGGTCTAGCAGCCTCTAAGTCTACTTTCTTTGTGTCACCTTAGGAGTTGCCAGTTTTCTATCATCTTCCCTTTTTATATTGCTTAGACTACACAGACTTATACTTTGAACTTTTGCATCTTTTCAAAACTTAAAATTTTAAAATCCCTCTTGATTTGTTCCTGTGTACTATCATTTTCCAAAGGTATTGAATCGGTATCACAGACACAATCTACCTCATTTCAGCTAGTTCCCCCTTCTCCCTCATTTTTTTAGTGTTAACTTGCTGACATATTCTCCCCCTAAAATACTAAAATCATTTCGGATTTAATTATTTTTGGATTTTAATAAACAGCAAAATAACATGAGTTAAATATAACAGACAAAAAGAAAAAACAGATAACATAAAATAAAATAACGTTAACGAAACTACATCGGACTACACATTATTCTCATCAGGAATTACCTCACTTTTCTTTTTAACGCCGTTGACCTCTAGCAAATATTGAAAACGTGGTTTATCAAAGGCTTTAGTATAGAGGTCAGCACGTTGAAAGTCAGTATTAATTTTAACACATCAATTAAGTTCTTTTCAAAACAGTCTCTTATGAAGTGGTATTTAATACCGATGTGTTTGGTCTTAGGATGTTGAACGGATTTTGGTTACTGCAATTGCAGCAGAGTTATCAACAAAAATAGGAGTAGATGAGAATTTTAAAACGTAATCCCGCATTTGCTGTTGAATCCAAATGATTTGTGAACAGCAACTTGCAGCAGCAACATATTCGGCTTCACAGGTTGACAATGCAACCGATGTCTGCTTCTTGCACTGCCATGTAACTAATCTTCTCCCAAAGAATTGACACCCCGCTGATGTAGACTTGTAGTTCGTTTTGCAGCCTCCATAGTCCGAGTCACTATACGCGTGAGCTCAAAATCATCATCATGAGGATACCACAACCCCAGTGGGGGTGTACCCTTTAGATAGCGAAATATCTTTTGACCCCGATCATATGATTGACCTTAGGTTAGCCTGATATCTGGACATAAACATGTAGCATACATGATATCAGGTCTTGAGGCAGTGAGATACATGAGGGATCCAATCATTCCTGGTACATAGTAGCATCTACAAGATCTCCATTCTCATCAGGTGATATATCATGATTCGTAGCAAGTGGAGTCCCAGCAGCAGAAGCATTCTCCATGTCAAAGCGACTGAGAATGTCTTCTACATACTTGGTCTGATGTAGAAAGATCCCATTAGGTGTTTGATCCACCTGTAACCCGAGAAAGAACTTCATCTCCCCCATAGCACTATCTCAAACTCTTTCTTCATCACTGCTTCAAACTCTTTGCATAACTCTTCGTTCTTTGACCCGAAGATTATGTCATCAACATATATCTGTACAAGCAGTAGGTCGTCATCCTTTTCTTTAATAAACAGTGTACAGTTAATGACTCCCCTGCGAAAGCCGTGTTTCACAAGATGAGTCGAGAGTTTCTCATACCAAGCTCGAGGAGCTTGATGAAGCCCATATAAAGCTTTGTCGAGCTTGTAAACTCTATCCCGATGATAAGGGTCTTCAAATCCCTCGGGTTGACTTACATAGACTGTTTCCCTAATTTCCCCATGAAGGAATGCACTCTTCACATCTAATTGGTAGACTTTATTTTCATGTACGATGCATAGGCAAGGAAGATACGAATAGCTTCCATCCTTGCCACGGGTGCAAACACCTCATATAGTCAATGCCTCGACTTGGCGAAAACCTTGAACACCAGTCGAGCTTTGTTCTGATAATGACTCTTGGTCATCCTTCTTGCATTTTAGTACCCATTTGGTGCCAATGACTTTAGCACCTTTAGGTCTATCAACCAGAGTCCATACACCTAACTTCTTAAACTGCAGAAGTTCTTCTTGCATGGCACTCACCCACGCCTCATCATTGCTGGCACTCACCCACGCTATCATTAGTGCTTCACTGACATATTTGGCTCAAACTGCGAAACAAAACATCGATAAGCACCATCATGAATGTAACCTTTCTCCATAACTGAGGCGTAATCAGCTGAGTATAGCTGATTTCGGGTTTGTACTCTGATCGGACATCTCCAATAACATTGTCAAGGGGATGATAGACGTTTAGTCGTGATCCTGGAGTAGTCGGCACAGTCACCTCCGAACCAAGATTGTGAACATTTTGTTCTGCATCTGAGGAAGGTGGAGTTTGAGGTTCCGAAGTCGAGGGTGCATCACTTATGGATGCTTGTGGACTTTCAGGAACTGGAACCTGTTCCTCCTGACTGTTCTGGTCATCTGCTTCAGTTTCATCTTCAGAGGAGGAGTCACTGTCATTGACTACCCCTTCTGACTGAGTAGATGATTCTCCTGTGTGCTAGATGGTGTATTTAGAATATCATACATCATCCTAGTAGCTAATTCATCCTCCGAGGGAGAGAGAGGGATGTTGAAGGATTTGAAGAATCCATCATAATGAAGAAGTATGCAGGTCTTTGCCTGTAGGTGGTGTGGTATATCTCTGAACGTCGACATTACACCACACTTCTACAAGACCGTTGAGTTAGTTATTAAACTCGCTTGTTCGGTATGTTGTATCCTAGAAAAATTCCTTCAACTGCCTTCTCGCTGAATTTCCTTCTTGTGTCTTCTTCAGAAGTGTACACGGTGCGCCAAAAGGTTCAAGATACTCCAAATTGGTTTGCGTCTTTGTAGTAGCTCATAACATGTCTTTCCGTGGCGCTTGACTATTAGGACTCGATTCAGTGTATAACACGCATTTGCCACTGCCTCATTCCAGAATGGATAAGCAGTTTCGAGTCTGCCAGCATAGTCCGTGCTGTCTCTATCAAACTCCTGTTCTTTCTCTCAGCAACGCCATTCATCTGAGGTGTGTAAGCAGAAGTGAATTGATGCACAATTCCCTTTCCTTTCAGTATGCCTCCATCCCTTGATTCTTGAATTCTGTCCCGTTGTCTGAGCGTATTTGTCTAACTTTAGCTTGTAGAGAGATTCCAGTGTGGTACTAATTCTTGAATGTCTCCAATGTTCTGATTTGGATTTCAGAAACATTACCAAGTGAACCTTGAGTAGTCATCAGTGACCACAAAACAGTACACGTCGCCTGCAATGCTCCTTGTACTAACTGGACCAAACAGATCCATGTGAAGAAGCTCAAGAGGAAGTTCTATTGAATGAACTTTCTTTTCCTTATGAGACTTCTTTGTCTGTTTGCCTTCTTGCAAGCTACACAAAAGTCAGGAAGTTGGAAGTTCTTGACATTCACTCTCTCACTAAATCCTTCTGAATCAAATGGTTCATCTTCCTTTGACTAATGTGTCCCATTCTCCGATGCCAGGAGATTGAATCCTTCTCAGTAGCTTTAGATAAGAACACTGAACCTCATGATCCGTTGTAGCAGCTGTTGACAGATCCAAGACATAAAGGTTTATATCTTGAAGCAGTCATCAGAACTTGGTCCTCTGGGATCATATATTCTTTCTTCAGCACGTAACACTTCTGGTTATCGAAGATGACTTTAAATCCTTTATCACAGATTTGGGAAACAGAAAGTAAGTTGTTGGAAGTTGTTGAACGTAGTTCACCTTATCAAACTTAACTTTCTGATTTCCCACTTCTCCCTGAGCTGTGATATAGCCTCCTTTGTTTCCTGCAAAGGAAACATGCCCTCCTTTTATTGTTTGACGTTAGATAACAGGCTCTATTTCCTGTCATGTGCCTGGATGCTCCGCTGTCTATAATCCACGTGTTAGTCTCAGCACTGTATCGAACACCCTGCACATACAAAGTAAATGAATAGTTTAGGTTAGGAACCCAAGCTTTGACTGTCTTGGGTTTCCCAGAGGCATCACACATCATAAACTCCACCCATTGACCCTTAGAGGGTGAGGGTAGCTCAGGTTCCTTCTTGTCATCAGTATCAGACACGTAGGTTGACTTTTCTTTCCATAAGCCAGATTTGTGCAATGCCTGTTTATGATAAACAGTCGTTGGCTTACAGGTTGGACTTTAGGTTCACTAGCTCTCTAGGTGGAGTTTAAAGAGCTCCTCTTAGAAGACTTAGGTTTTGAGTCCTGAAGTTCAATCTCTTCCTAGGTGTCTGATAAAAAATACAGTAGGAAGCAATGTGTCCATATTCTCCACAGTTGTAGCACGCTCTGCTATCAACTTTATGATTAAACTTTCTTTGTGGAGAGGTACGTGACACTCTAGTAACATCAATCACTTTAGTTTTTGACTCTTGTATGTTTGATGTTTTCTCTGATTTAACAAAATTTACTGTTTTAACCTGTTTCACTTTTTGGTTAACTGGTTTTTGACTTGAAGCATGTGAAAAAGTAGCATTTGAAGTCCTTTAGGTTCTGATTTGACTTGTTTGACCCTGACTTTAAGTTAACTTTTTCAAATTCATTTTCCAGATTAACACAAGGCAATTTACCCTTTGCCTTTGAAGTGGCCTCCTTTGTTTCTGACCAGATTCAGTAGATGAACATGAGGTGTCTGGATCAGTAACAAGAGGAGTAGTCACCACATGATCCTTGATGGGGTTATTATTTACTGGTCTAGACTTAGTGTTCATCAAGGTCTCAGGTGGTGGTGGAACCACTTTGTAGCCTAATCCCTCCCCGTTATTCCTTTCTCTTACTAAGTGTTGAACTATGTGTGAAGAACTAGTCCAACTATGCAGTTTCTGTTTTAATGAATTAACTTCGACTTCTAGAACTGCCTTTTGTTTCTTAGTTCTTCTAGGGAGTTTAGATAGTACCTAATGTCATTTTCTTGGTTAAAGGCACTACTTCGGTTTCCCTAAGTTGTTATTAGTCAATAGGTCTATCTTTTGTTATAACTATGCTCATTTTGTTTTAGTACTCTATTAGCCTCAGTGCACAGACGTAAATCTTTTACTAGGTTTATTATGATCTAATAACCTAGCGAATTTTCATCTATGCTATTCCTAAAAGTGTCACAATTCGAACAAGCATGATTATTAAAAATTTGGTCAGTGGTACTTACCTGAGTTGGTTCAGAAGAGTTAGCCATCAGTGCAGCATCAGATGTTTCTGGTTCTGGTGATTCTGACTTTTCTTTCTCTGACGTGGAACTTCCTCAATGGGTTTGTAACTGACCTCGGCTGCAGTTGTTTCTTCACTATGTGACATTGCTATCTCAACTGCTATATCACCTTCACTCGCAGAATCATCATCAATATCCTCAACACTGGCAATGTTAGATTCTCCTGGTGAGACAAACCTAAAACTCCAATCCTGTCCTTCATCATCATGAGAGCAGTTAAGGCTTTTGGATCCTTGTTTGATGAAGTAGAACTAGAGGCTTGCTTGTCTTGGCGAGTAAAGGATGAGAACGGGTTCCCATTCCCCGTTTTCTTTGGCTTGACACATTCTTTTGAAGTGCCCTTCTCACCACAGTTAAAGCAGGTCACTTTACTCTTGTCGAAGCCAAAGGTGGTATCCTTAGTAGCAACCAAGTTCTGTCCAGTCTTTTTCACAAACTTCTTCGCCCTCCGGACAGCACTTGCTAAGGCCCACATTATATCCATTCTCTCAAGCTCTATCTCATCCACCTGCTCGTAGTCCTCATTTGCCAGATGGCAGTTTCCAATCTTCCCGGCACAAGTCCATCATATGAATGAACCACTGCTGCTAAAAGATCCATATGCTCTCGAGCTACTTCCACGGTCACATTACCGAGGTTCTCGATCTTCAGTTTGGTAGCGTTTGCTTCTGATCCAATATGATGGGTACATGATGACCCAGACGTGTTTGATCCAGAAGGAGAAGCATGTGAAGGACCTGACGAGCTAGACACAAAAGCAGTCTGGAGGGGTGCTCCAGATGTCTTAGCTTGAGGCGTGGCGTTGTATAAAGCTGGATTTTTGGTGTACGAAGACTTCTGAGCTCTATACTTCACTTAGTGCTTCTTCTCGCAACTTAAGAATGAAGTCATTTATATCCAGCTTTACAAGGATTCCATTCTGTCTCAGGTTAGACACGAATGTAGCCCACTTATCAGGCAACCCATCTGCGAAGTTGCTTACTTTCTCTTCCATGGTAGTAGCCACTCCATGTGTATGCAATTCGCTCATCAAGTGGTAGAATCTGTCTATGACTTCGTCCAAACTTTCATTACCAATTGATGAGAAGTTATCGAATTCCTTCTTTAACTCCTTTGCCTTGATTGCCTTCAATGATGCATTACCATCATATCTTTTCTCTAGCTCATCCCCAGTTTCTTGGACTGCTTGTTCTTGAATACTGGTGGAATATATCTTTGGGGATAGACTGAGTGATCAATGCATACACTCTTTTCTCTGCATTGTACTTTACTTTCTGTGCGTCTGTCATCCCGCTTATGTTAGCTTAACTCCATCAGCTCCCATTGGTGTACTATAACCAATCTCAATGGCTTCCCAAAGATTAGGATCTACTCCATTAAGGTAGATCTCAAAACGTTGTTTCCAGGGGGAAACTCATCTAAAGTCAAAAGCTTTGGTGGTTTATTGTGATTCCCCACCTCACTCTCAAGCAACAGCAAGTTCTGTATCCTTGAGTCCTTCCCAGCAGTAAAGGCTGACATCTGATCTTCCATGACTAATAAACTTATAATCTAATCAAACAAACTTTCACTGATGCGACTGAAGGATGCGAATAAGCTAATCGTGCGTATAAGCTCTGCGATTGGTTCAATCGTGCGAATGAACTGGGCGATTGGTTCAGTCGTGCGAATGAATCTGGTGCGTATGAGCTATGCGAACGAACGGTTCAGTCGGCTGAATGAGGGTGCGACTATGTCCAATCGTGCGTATGAGCAATGCGAATGGAGTCCAGTCGTGCGAAAGAGTCACTCGTGCGACTGAAGCTGCTGTTTTGCGAAAATTTCTAGGTTTGACGAGTTTCAGCCGTAAAGATTCGAAATTTCACAAGTTCTAATCGCCTAAGTCCGTAGAAACCAAATTTCGATGAGCAGGGTACTTCCAAGATCACTTTTGATGCCAAAGATTGCGTTTTTAGTGCAAAAACACAAACTTTTATGCAATCTTGATTGAATCAACACGTAATCAAGAGCCAATGGCTCTAATACCACTTGTTAGGACCCGGTATTTGACCGCATTACCTAGAGATTAACGTGTAAACAGATCAAATAGTGCGGAATCCTATTTGATTGGCGATCCAATAGTGAGAAACACACGAAGAATCAATCAAGGATTGAAACTAACGTTAGAAATCGATTGGGAATCGATCTAAGTGTTCTATGAACTTGGAGAACGATTTGGAAGGTTTCTGGAGGGCTAGGGTCGTCTGGAATCGTAATTGATCGAGCGTCCTTCTTTTTCACGAATTGGGTTGTATTTATAGGTTGGTATTATTCAATCGTGGGACTGAACCATTAATTTGGTTCAGTCGTGCGATTGAACCATGCGGTTGATTCAATCGTACGACTGAGTGTTCAGTCGTGCGACTGAGCAATCTTATGTTACAGTCGTACGACTGATCCAGTCTCTGGTTCAGTTGCGACTGAGTCAATCGTGTGAAGTTCTTCATGCTTATGGTCATTCGCATGAGCCATTCGCATGGGAACTTCATTAAGTTAAGTTTGAATGTTTTAGTTATTAATATACATAATGTGCAACCATTCAAATAATCATAAACCCAATCAATTTAGTCACGACTCATTAATGAACTATTAAACATTATAACTAACAGACTATCAATATAATTCATTAATCATACCAAACAAGAACTATTACATCACATATCATGATCTAGGGACATACATGTATCAACATTCTAGAATGGAAATGGAACCAGATTACCATGAATTTTGTAACCAAATTACCAAGAACCTCAAGTGGATATGACACAATTTGGGTTTAGTTGATAGACTAACCAAGTCAGCATATTTCTTGCCAATCAGAGAAGACTATAGATGGAAAAGTTAGCAAGGATTTACATGAAAAAATTGTGTCCAAATATGGAATACCCATTTCAATTATATTAGACAAAGATAGCAGATTTACATCCAGATTTTGGCAAACTTTGCAAAAAGTCTTAGGAACTTAGATAAATATGAGTATAGCATACCATTCACAGATGGACAAAGTGAGAAAACAATTCAAACACTAGAAGATATGTTGCGAGCCTGTGTATTGGACTTTGGTGGTAACTAGGATATACAATTACCTCTAATAGAATTTTCTTATAATAATAGTTATCATGCCTGTATTGGAATGACCCGTTTGAAGCTTTGTATGGAGAAAATGTAGATCACCTTTGTGTTGGAATGAAATAGGAGATAGACAACTTACAGGACCTGAACTTATACAGGAAATATCTGATAAGATCTCTGAAATTAAAAACAGATTGAATGCGGCTCATGACCGATAGAAAAGTTATGCCGATAAAAGAAGGAAGCCATTGGAATTTCAAATAGAAGATAAAAGTATATCTAAGGTATCACCAACAAAAGGAATCATCCGATTCAGAAAGAGAAATAAGTTAAACCTAGATATGTTGGCCCATTTGATGTCACTAAAAGAATTGGTCCTGTAGCATATAAATTACACTTACCCCTAGAATTAAGTGAAATACATAACACTTTCCATGTATCTAACCTAAAGAAATGTCTTACAAATGAAACATTAAAAGTACCCATCCAAGAAGTCAAAATAAATAAGAAACTACATTTCATGGAAGAGCCAATAGCCATTGTAGACAAGGAAGCCAAAAGATTGAGGAGGAATAGAATACCCATAATAAAGATTAAGTGGAATTCAAAAAGAGGATCGAAATTTACTTGGGAAAGGGAAGACGAAATCAAGAGAAAATATCCAATTTACTTGGGAAGTCAGTGATGAGATAAGTTCTTCACAACCCTAGGGATTACTCTTTAATGAATTTCGCGACGAAATTATTTTTAAAGAGGGAGAATGTGACAACCCTAAAAACTAAGGGTACCTGCTAGAATAAAAGGTGAGACTCATAGCCCTATTTTGTATTTATAAGTTTTTTGGGGGAAAAACATACTGTTTTGAGATTGATGCATATATATATTTATGAGATTTTTGAGTTTTACTATCATTATGTTACAACCATTAATTCAGATGTAGAACCGTATGATAATATAGGTAGTCCTACTTAGGAAACTATTCCTGCACCAACAAGATAAGTGTTATGATACTATATTATCTAATTTTGTGATTAATATTGTGACAGTTATAAATCACCTGACTTATAAGTAGGTTTGTGTAGCGCCCCGATATTTTCTTTGAAGCCGGAGGGACCAAACTTGCCAAACAGAAAGAAACTCGGATGAGTGGAAGTATAAAAGGGGAGGGCAGCCCACACCCTCCCCATTCTTGCAAAATCAGCTAAAGGAGAAGAGAGAAAATGAGAAAAAGAGGAGAAAAGCTTGGTTCGGGTTGATTCGAGCGTGGAAATCGTCGTGTAGCGGGTCAAATCGAAGCTCTACTCGACTGGATCGTTTCTGTGAGTTCTAGGACCCTTCTTTTACACATTATTGAATGATTTTAGGGCTGGAACACATCTGAAAATCGGGTTTTTGAAGTGTGTGTGTTTGACCCGTTTATGTAAGTGTGGGTATATGTATGATTCGTTTGGGTCTTGCTTTTGAGCCTGTGTGTGCTTGAATGGTGTTGTGGTATGCATTCCTAAGGTTTAGGATGGTTAATTTGGGCTTAAAATGGGTTTAGATGAGCTTGGGGATCAAAACTGGCAGATTGGGTTTGGGATGAACTGCATTCTGCACCAGCTAGGGCTAGGCGACCGAATGGAGGCCATACAGTCGATTGAGGTGCGATTGAGGTTCATTCACACGACTGAGAGTTCATTCGCACGACTAAGGGTTCATTCGCACGACAGAGAGCCCAGTCGCATAAATGCTCATCCGCATTAGGTCCATTCGCATGGGATTCATCCGCATTGAGTCCATTCGCATTAGTTTCATTTGCACGATTGAGTGTTCATTTGCATTGGTTCAATCACATGATGTTTAGTCGCCTGGAGCCCATGCGACTGAAGGGTGCCCATACGCCCAAGTAGGGCTGGTGTACCCGAGGAAATGTAGTTTAATTGCTGACTTTTGAGGGAAAGTGCAGATGTAAGTTTTGAAGTGGGAACTTCTTGTAAGTTCATGTAAGATGACTATTGAGGCCTTAAAGGGTATGTTGGGCATGATGATAATGATGTTGCATGTTTATGCATAATGTATGTTATGTATGTATGATGTTGCCCTGTATGATGTTATTGACGGTGTATGTTATGTTCTTTATTATGATGTATGTTTATCTTTCTTGTGGCTTTACGTGTTATGTTAATGATGAAATGAAAGTAGTATGTAACGTAAAGCGAAAGACAATGAAAGAGGAACATGAAGTAAGAATGCATGAATTAATGAATGATGTAAGTAGAAAAAGTCTTGCAAGCCTTGTATGTGGGACACGCCATTAAAAGGTGTTAGCCCAACGGTGTGTGGGTTCGCGACCCCGCGAGGATGCACATCGGGGTCTTTCTTTGTGATTGACCATTTGTATAGCCCTATTGCTGCATACCCTAGGTACTGCGACCAGAGGTGCGATGCACCGATATAGCTGGTCTATGATAGGCCTAGGTCTAGTACCAGGAATAGCGGGGTATTGCATATAGCAGTGGTACACCTAAACTCTACCCTAGGTGCAATGACCAGAGGTGCGTAGCACCGTTATAGCTGGTCTATGATAGGCCTAGGTCCGGTACCAGGAATAGCTGGGTAAAGTTTATGGTTGAAGGAAAGAAAAGATGTAAAGATGAAAGAATGTGAAGATTAATGAACGTACGAATGAAAGAATGAATGTATGAATGATTAATGAAGATAATAATGATATTATCTATGTGTACGTATGTTGTATTATCGTATGAAAGCAAATAACGGTTTTAATGAAAGAAAAGTATGTTTTCTTATAAAACTAGAACTCACTCAGCAACGCTGACTTTTATGTGTTTCCAGTTGGCAGGTAATGATTGCTGTGGATGGCACGAGATGGCTACTCAGCTCTTTTGGGATGGCATCCATTTATATAATGTTTTTGTGATGTAATGTAACAATGTATTTTGTAACTGATTAACAATGTATTATTTTGTAAAAGTTTTTATAATGAAATGAGATGTCATTTTTAAATTTTTACGCTGCAATATTTGTGTAAGATAACTGAAAATGTGTGTTTTATGTGCAATGATTTACCAGCTGTAAGCGTCCCGGGAACGGGTCCTTACAAGTTGGTATCAGAGCCAAAGTTTAAGTGAAATGGGTAAATTTCAAAATAAACCTGAACTTAAACTGAGAATGGGACGGAAAGGGAAGGGATGCCAATCTGAGTAGCTGCGTGCCATCAGGCATTTTCGTAATGTTAACCGGTATTATGTGCGCAACGTATGTGGTTTATGTGTTGCTGATAGATTTAGATACTGATGTAGTCAGGATAGGTAATGCTTGGGGTATGAAGAGTAAAGTAAGTGGCTAATCACAACTGGCCACTTTAATTAGGGACTTACTATACTTGACATAAACTGAGTTGTTCCCTTGAATGACCGTGTTGGTGTTTGAATCTTTCAATGGGTGCGGGGATGGCGGTGGTAGATCTTCGAAAGCTTCACGTGGTGGAGGCGGTGGTGGACGTGGTGCCGAACCACGGGTCACAAGTGGAAGACCTAGAGTGGAGAAAGTGGTTCATGAAGAACCCGAGATCCCTCGTCCGGAGGGCGGTGATGAGAGTGCTAACCTGAAACCCTCAATGAAAGAGGCGGTTGCATGTAAGGCCCCGTTCTCGGGACGCTTATAGCTGGTAAATCATTGCACATAGAACATACATTTTCATTTCTCTTACATAAATATTACGGCGGAACATTCAAAAATGACGAGTTGCAATTTCCTTGATGAATAGATCCGCCAACCTCTCAGATGAATATGTCTCGCAGATCGGCAGGAAGTGAGCACTCTTCGTCAAGCGGTCAACAATCACCCATATAGCATCATACCCTTTCGGAGTACGCGGCAGCTTCGTAATAAAATCCATGGTGATGTGCTCCCACTTCCATTCCGGTATATCCAAAGGTTGGATCTTCCCATACGGCTTCTGATGCTCGGCCTTCACCTGTAGACAAGTAAGGCATTTACTCACATACCCCGCCACGCCATGTTTCATTCCCCGCCACCAATAATCCTTCTTCATGTCTTGATACATCTTTGTGTCACCTGGATGAATGGAGTATCATGTCTTGTGAGCTTCATCCAAAATGTTCACCCTTAAATCCCCAAAACGAGGAATCCACACCTGTCCAAATCGGGTTTTAACACCAAGTGTGTTTTCACCCAGTTCCCCAACCAGACCTCTTATTCTTTTCGAGTTAAGATGATCTTCCTTCAATGCCTCATCTTGAAACTCTTTAACTTGCTTCATCATGTCAGAGGTCATGATTAGCTGATATGCCTTCACCTTAATCGGCTCGGGCCTCTCCCTTCGGCTAAGGGCATCAGCCACCACGTTTGCTTTGCCGGATGGTAATGGATCTCACAATCATAATCCTTTATAAGTTCCAACCACCGTCTCTGCCTCATTTTCAGATCCTTCTGCTCGAAGAAGTACTTTAAGCTCTTATGGTCAGTGAAGATGGTGCACTTCGTCCCGTAAAGATAGTGCCTCCAAATCTTTAGCGCAAAGACCACGACTGCTAGCTCAAAGTATGAGTAGGATAACTGACCTCATGAACCTTCAACTGGCAGAATGCATAAGCTATAACCTTCCCTCTTTGCATTAACACGCACCCCAACCCCGAGTAGGAAGCATCAGAATAAACCACCAAATCTTTGCTTCCATCGGGTAATGACAGAATATGAGCTTGAGTCAACCTCGCATTCAATTCCTCGAACGCCTTCTCTTGAGCTTGACCCCATACAAACTTTACATCTTTCCAGGTCAATTGGTTAGTGGAGAAACGATCTTGGAAAAGTCTTGGATGAATCTTCTGTAATAGCCCGCCAAACCTAAGTAACTACGGATCTCGGATGGCGTCTTTGGAGACTTCCATTGCATCACTGCCTCCACCTTAGCCAGGTCCACCATAATCCCGTAAGGATTTACCACATGACCCAAGAACTGAACTTTGCGCAACCAAAATACACACTTGGAGAACTTGGAGAACTTGGAGTACAACTTCTTCTTTCTCAACGTCTCCAGAATCTCCCGAATGTGACAGGCGTGCTCAATCTCGCTCTTTGAATAAATCAGGATATCATCAATAAACATAATCACTGATTTATCCAACATCGGCCGACACACCCGATTCATCAGATCCATAAAAGCAGCTGGCGAATTGGTCAAACCAAAAGACGTGACAAGAAACTCATAGTGACCATAGCGCGTGCAGAAAGCTGTTTTAGGAACATCCTGCTCCTTCACCATCAACTGATGGTAACCAGATCAAAGATCTATCCTTGAAAACCAACTGGCACCTTGAAGCTGATGGAACAAATCGTCTATTCTTGGTAAGGGGTATCGGTTCTTCACCGTCAGCTTGTTCAACTCACGGTAGTCAATGCACATCCTCATGCTATCGTCTTTCTTCTTCACAAACAGGACCAGACCCCAAGGAGAGATACTCCATCTAATGAACCCCTTATCAAGCATCTTGCAACTACTCCATCAATTCCTTCATCTCCGTCAGAGACAACCGATACGGTGCTCTGGCAACAGGCTGGGCACCCGGTATCAGAGCAATCTAAAACTCAATCTCTCTGTCAGGTGGCACTCCTGCTAAGTCTTCTGGGAACACGTCCAGAAAGTCACACAAAACCGGTACATCAGACAGTTATGGCGTGGGCGTATCCACATCCTTTACATAAGCCAAGTAGGCGCTACATCCACGCCTCATACACTTTCCCGCCACCGCCATTAAGATTACCTTCAGGATCGTAGTAACCTGATCCCCATAAACAGTTACCAAACTCCCGTCAGGCGCTGTCAAACGAATCATCTTCTTACGACACACAATGTTCACCTTGGAGTCCGCCAACCAATCCATCCCAAGAACCAAATCAAAACTACCTAAGGTCATCACGAACGGTCTAACAGGAAACTTATGACCCTCAAGTTCCACATCACAGTTCTCTATCATCTCAGAAATCCTGGTAGACTTACCTATGGCAGTTTCTACATCAAAAGTCGCATCAACACGTCTACTACTAACAGGCAGCTTAGCACAAAAAGCAGCAGAAATAAAACTTTTACTGGAACCCGAATCAAATAACATAGAAGCTAAAGTTTGGTTCACTAGAAACGTATCGGACACAACATCAGGGTCCGTCCTAGCTTCCTCCTGTGTCATAGTGAATTCCCTGGTGCTCGCCCTCAGTCCTTCACCTCCCGTCTTTTTCGCCCTGGAACCCTCAGCCCTCGGCTTCTTGCAAATCTTACTCATGTGACCCTCTTCTTCACAGTTAAAGCATCGGATCGTACAACAGTCCTTGGCTATATGCCCCGCCTTCCCACATTTGAAGCATCCGTTAAATCCCAACCTACATTCTCCAGCATGCTCCCTTCCACACTTGCCACACCTTTTTGACCCCGCACTCAATGTGGCCACACGGCGGTCATCCACCCGTGCCTTCTTGTTAATCGTCAAGACATTACCCCGACCAAACCTCTTCCCCTGCCATTTCCGATCACCACCACTCTTCTTGCCACCCTCAGCCACCACCACCACAACCTTTCATCATATAATCTCCCTGCCAAGTCCACCGCCGACCTAAATGTGCTCGGTCGACAGCGATCATATGCCTACGAATATCCGCTGGCAAACCCTAATATACCTCTTGATCTTTCGAGACAGAGGTGTCACCTGATCCGGCACCAGACGCGCCATCTCATCGAATTTGGCAGTGTACTGTTGGTGTGTCATGGTTCCCGCCTCCAGTTGCAGGAATTCTCTCTCAACTTTATCCATTTCTCTATGAGGACAAAACTCCTCAATCACCAACTTCTTCAGTTCAGACCATCTCATCCTCCTGATGGCCCTTCTACCTATGGCTTGGACTATTTTGTCCCACCAGTACAGAGCCGACTCCATAAAAAAATGGGCAGCAAACTTTACTTTCTGGTCCTCCCGGCACTCGCTGATATTCAATACAGCTTCCATTTCTCTCACCCACCGGTGAGCAGCAATAGCAGTGCCGTTTCCATCAAAAGTAGGGGGCTTGCATCGTTGAAACGCCCCATAGTTACAGCCTCGTGCCGCATCCGGTGCAGGCTCTTCTTCTTCCTCTTCCTCATCATCAGAGGGAACCGTTTCCGGCTCTGGTTGTTCCCGTCGTCCCAAGGACCTGTTTCTCTCCTTTCTTTCCCTGTCTCGTACAGCCTTGATAACTTTAGTCACTACAGACGGTAAGATCATCTGCATGACTTGATGAACTTCTTCAACAACAGCCTCCTTCACTGAGGCTCATAGATTGGTGCTCTCGTCGCCACCCTCCGGATAAGGGGTCTCTGGTTCTTCAGGAACCACCTTTTCCATTCTGGGTCTTCCTCTCTTGGGTCGCGGCTTAGCACCAAGCCTATCACGACCACCTCCACGAGAGGCTTTCGAAGATCTACCACCGACCATTCACATGCACACTGAAAGATTCAAACACCAACACTGTCACTCAAAAGGGAACAACTCAGTTTATGTCAAGTAGAGTAAGTCCCTAACTACAGTGGCCAGTTGTGATTAGCCACTTACTTTACTCTTCACACCTCGAGCATTACCTATCCTGACTACATCAGTATTTAAATCCACATACACACATAACACATCATATGCGCACATAATACCGTTAACTTTACGAAAATACCTGATGGCACGCAACTACTCAGATTGGCATCCCTTCCCTTTCCGTCCCATTCTCAATTTAGGTTAAGGTTTATTTTGAAAATTTACTCATTTTACTTAAACTTTGGCTCTGATACCAACTTGTAAGGCCCCGTTCTCGGGACACTTACAACTGGCAAATCATTTTCATTTCTCTTACATAAATATTGTAGCGGAACATTCAAAAATGATATCTCATTCTTTCATTATAAAGACTTTTGCAAAATAATACCTCATTAATCAATTGTAAAATACATTGTTGCATTACATCACAAAAGCATTAAATTAATGGATGCCATCCCAAAAGAACTGAGTAGCCACCTCGTGCCATCCTCAGCAATCACTACCTGCCAACTGGAAACACATCAAAGTCAACATTGTTGAGTGAGTTCTATTTTATAAAATAAAACATACTTTTCTTTTGTTAAAACTGTTCCTTACTTTCATGTGATCATACAACATACGTACACATAGATAATATCATTATTATCTTCTTAAATCATTCATGCTTTCAATCTTTCATCATTACTTCTTTCTTTTCCTTCAACCATAAACTTTACCTAGCTATTTCCTGGTACTGGACCTAGGTCTATCATAGACGAGCTATAACGATGCATTGCACCCCTGATCACAGTACCTAGGGTAGAGTTTAGGTGTACCACTGCTATATGCAATACCCAACTATTCTTGGTACTGGACCTAGGTCTATCATAGACCAGCTATAACGTTGCATCGCACCTCTGATCTCAGTACCTAGGGTATGTAGCAATGGGGCTATACAAATGGTCAATCACAAAGAAAGACCCCGATGTGCATCCTCCCGGGGTAGCAAACCCGCACACCGTTGGGCTAACACCTTTAAATGGCGTGTCCCGACATACTATGCTTGCAAGACTTTCTTTACTTTCATCTTTCATTAGTGCATGCATTCTTACTTCATGTTTCTCTTTTCTTTATCTTTCACTTTACGTTACATACTACTTTCATTTCATTCATTAACGTAACACGTAAAGCCACAGGAAAGATAATCATACATCATAATAAGGAACATAACATACATAGTCATCAGCATCATACAGGGCAACATCATACATACATAACATGCATAATCATGCAACATCATCATCATTGTTGATACATGTGTCCCTAGTTTCTGATCTTAATGTAATATCTTTGTATTGTCTTACGCTTATGTAAATGTAATAGTTGGGGTACTTAATGAAATACAAGTGTTTGGTTGTGTTTATAATGTTTAATATTTTATTAATGAGTTGTTTAACGCATATTGACTTGATTATATAGGTTTGTGATTGTTTGAATTGTTATGCATAATGTTATAATATTGAATACATTCAAACTTGGTGAAGTGAAGTTCTCATGCGTCCGACTAGACCATGCGCCCCAACAGTGGTCATGTGTTCAAATGGCCATGCGACTAAGTGTCCATGCGCCTAAATAGTTCATACGCCTGAACAACTTCATTCGTCTGACTCAGTCGCACGGCTGAACACTCAGTCGTGCGAATGGATCAATCGCATAGCTCAATCGCACGAATGAACCATGCTAATGGTTCAGTCGCCCGAATAAGCAACCCTAACCTATAAATACCACCTAATTCGTGGAAAAACGTAAGCATTGAATCCATTTCGACTCTAGACGTACCCTAGCCGTCCAGAAGCATCTAAGTTCGTACTCCAAGTTCATAGAACGCGGTAGATTGATTCTTAATCGATTCTTGACGTTAGATTCAATACGTTATTGTTTCTAAGTGCGTTCTCACTGATTGGATCGCCAATCAAATAGGATTCCGCACTATTTGATTTGGTTTAACACGTTAATCAGTTGGTGTTTCGTTCAAATACCAGATCCCAACAAGTGGTATCAGAGCCTTGTCTCTTGATTACGTGTTGATTCAATAGTTTTGACACAAAAATTGTGTTTTTGCATAAAAAACGCAATCCTTTTGTGTCTAACGGAGTCTTAGACGTTTCCTGATCGAAAAGTTGACTTTTTCCGGCATACGGCTATTAGGGTTTGATAAAATTCGAGTTTTTACGGATAAATCAAGTTAAAGCTACGAATTATCAAACTTCAGCAAGTTCAGTCGCACGATTAGACCAATCGCACGACTGAGTTCATTTGCACTCTCCACCCGTACGATTGGACTCATTCGTACCTTCAATCGTACGACTGAGAACTTCATTCGGACTGTTCAATCGCATTTGTTCATTCGGGCGACTGACTCATCCACATTTGTTCAGTCGCATAATTGAACCATCCGCATTGTTCAATCGCACGAATAAGTTCAATCGCATACCTCCATTCGCATACAGTAGCAGTTGTTAAATAGTAAAGTAAAACCTAATGGAGGACCAGTTTTCAGCATACACAGCAAGTAGAGACACACGTATTCAGAAACTACTGCTGTTGGAGAACGAAGTGGGGATTCACAACAAACCCCCAAAACTTATTACGTTAGACGACTACCCATAATGGAAGCAACGTTTCGAAATCTACTTAAATGGAGTAGATACAAATTTGTGGGAGGCCATTGAATCGGGTTATAGCATGCCAGTAGGAGCTGACGGAGTCAAACTTACTCTAAGTGGCATGTCGGATGCTCAGAAGGTAAAACACAATGCTGAGAAGAAAGTCTATGCTTTGCTTACTCAGTCTATTCCGAAGGATATTTTCCATCAGTATTCAGAGTATACACAAGCAAAGAAACATTGGGATGCATTGGAAAAGAGGTATGACGGAAATGCCTCTCTGAAGGCTATCAAGGCAAAAGCCTTGAAGAAGGAGTTTGACAACTTCTCCTCTATAGGAATAGAAAGCCTTGATGTTGTGATTGATAGATTTTACCACCTGATGAGTGAGATGCACACTCATGGAGTGGTTACATTAATGGAGGATAAGGTATCCAACTTTGCTGATGGATTACCAGAAAAATGGGCTTCGTTGTCTCTAATCTCAGACAGAATGAAATACTCTCGAAGTTAGATATAAACAACTTCATTCTGAAACTGAGAGAAGAGGAGCTCAAGATGAAGTATCGAGCCCAAAAGGTGAACTATGATCAGAATCTTGCTCTCTACAATGCTACTCCTTCGGTCAAGACATCTGGAGTGCCCTTGCAAACCGCCTTCATCTCAAGCGCAGCAGTTCCAGCACAACCCTCAACTTCAGGATCTGAAATGTCAGGGTCGTCTAGCACCCAATATATCATATCTGAAGCTAATGCAGGAAAGCTTAAAACCGACAACCTCAGAAATGTAACTATGGAGGTGGCCAGAGAACATATGGACCTTTTAGCTGCGGTGTTCAATCCTACGATGGATTAATTGCTGGAAAGATAGGTAACTGCCATCTGGCAGATGAAGATTATGAGCAGGTGGATGAAATGGAGTTGGAATGTATGGACATAATGTGGGCCCCAGCAAGTGCTGTCCGACGAGCTAAAAAGTTTGTCAAAAAGACCGGACAGAACTTGGTTGCAACAAAAGACACAACCTTTGGGTTTGATAAGTCAAAGGTTACATGTTTCAACTGTGGTGAGAAGGGACACTTCAAGAGGGAGTGTGTAAAACCAAAGAAGACGGGTAATGGCAATCCCTTCTCGTCATTTAATCGTCAGGACAAGATCACATCTAGTAGCTCTAACTCATCCAGTAAGGATCCAAAAGCCTTAACTGCTAATGAGGATGAAGGACAGGACTGGAGCTTTCGGTTCGTGTCACCAGGAGAGTCCAATATAGCTAGTGTGGAGGATATTGATGATGATTCTGCGAGTGAGAGAGATATAGCAGTAGAGCTTGCGATGTCAAATTCTGAAGACACTGCAAATGTGGTCAACCACCTTCCTGAAGAAGAAAAATCTGGATCACCAGAACCAAAGACAACTGAGTCTGCACTCATGGCTGATTCCTCTTCAACATCTCAGGTAAGTACTACTGACCAACTGTTTAATAATCATGCGAGTGAGGGGGATATATCAGTAGAGCTCGCGATGTCAAATTCTGAAGACACTGCAAATGTGGTCAACCACCTTCCTGAAACCATCTGAATCACCAGAACCAGAGACAACTGAGTCTGCACTCATGGCTGATTCCTCTTCAACATCTCAGGTAAGTACTACTGACCAACTGTTTAATAATCATGCTTGCTTAGAATGTAATAAATTTAGAGAAAGTATAGATTCAAAATTTTCTAGGCTATTAGATCATAATGATTGCTTAGTAAAGTATCTGGAACTGTGCACAGAGGCAAATAGAGTGTTAAAACAAAACGAGCACAATTACAAGGAAAAGATAGACCTATTAAATAAACAGCTTAGGGAAACTGAGGTAGTTGCTTTTAACCAAGCAAATGACATTAGATACTATCTGAACTCTCTAGAGGACACTAAGAAGGAAAAATCAGTGTTAGAAGTAGAAGTTAACTCGTTAAAACAAAAACTGCACAATTGGACCAGCTCATCACACATTGTCCAACACTTAGTGAGAGACAAAAATAATGGGGAGGGGCTGGGATACAAAATGGTTCCACCACCACCTGAAACCTTGATGAACACTAAAAGCAAACCAATTAACAATAACCCCATCAAGGATCACGTGGTGTCCACTCCTCTGGTTAACGATCCAGATTCCTTAAGTAAATCAATTGGATTTGACACTAAACTGAAGGAGGCCACTTCAAAGGCAAAGGGAAAGATGCCATGTGTTAACCTGGAAAAAGAATTTGAAAAAGTTAGTTTAAAGTCAAGGTCAAACAAAGTCAAACAAGAACCTAAAAAGACTATAAAATTTAATCAATCATGTGCAGCATGTCACAGTCCAGGTAAACAAGAGATCAAAGATGTAAAACCAGGTAAAGAAATTAAGTTTGTAAAACCAACTCATACATCTAACAAAGAAGTGTCTCAGTCCAAACATAATAAGGTCAACCGTGTGACATCTACATCTCCACCAAAAAAATTAAATCGTAAAATTGAAAGCAGATCCTACTATAATTGTGGAGAGTATGGTCACATAGCGTCTCATTGTCCTTATTACCAGACACCGAGGAGAAAAGTTGAACTTTCTGCATCCACATCTAGATCCTTTAAGAGGAACTTAGTGACGCCTCCAAAAGGGGATAGTGAATCCAAAGTTCAACCATCATCCAGTCGTCTGTTTATCACAAACAGGCCTTACACAAATCTAGATTATGAAAAGAAAAAACCTCCTCGGTGCCTAAAAATGAGAACAAACAGAATTCTGATCAATCCTTAACCTCAAATGGTCAGTGGCTTGAGTTTATGATATGTGATGCCTAGGGAAACCCAAGCCAGTTAAGGCTTGGGTTCCTAGCATGAACTAAAGTTTTCATTGAATGTGCAGGGTGTTCGCTATAGTGCTGAGACTAACACGTGGATTGTAGATAGCGGAGCATCCATGCACATGATAGGGAACAGAGCTCTCTTATCAAATGTCAGACAAATTAAAGGAGGGCATGTTTCATTTGCTAGAAACAAAGGTGGGTATATCACAACCTAAGGAGAAGTGGGAAAAAGAAGGTTAAGTTTGATAAGGTAAACTATGTCCAACAATTACAAAATAACCTGCTTTCTGTCTCTCAAACCTGTGATAAAGGATTGAAGGTAGTTTTTGACAACCAGAAGTCTTACGTTCTAAAGAAGGAATACATGATCCCGGAGGACCAGATCCTAATATCAGCTTCAAGATATAATGATCTTTATGTCTTGGATCTTTCAAAGGCCTCCACAACGGATCGTGAAGTCCAATGCTTCTTGTCCAAAGCTACTGAGAAGGACTCCATCTCCTGGCATAGGAGAATGGGACACATAAATCCTAGAAAGATAAATCACTTGATCCAAAATGATCTTGTGAGAGGAGTAAATGTCAAAAACTTTCAACTCCCGGATTTCTGTGTTGCATGCAAAAAGGACAAACAGACGAAGAAATCTCATAAGAAAAAGAAAGTTCATTCTATAGAACTTCCTCTTGAACTTCTTCACATGGATCTGTTTGGTCCAGTCAGTACAAGAAGCATCGCTGGGGACCTGTATTGCTATGTAGTTACAGTTGACTACTCAAGGTTCTCTTGGGTAATGTTTCTGAAATCCAAATCAGAAACATTTGAATCCTTCAAGGAATTGGTAACTACACTGGAATCCCTGTACAAGCTGAAGGTACGACAGGTGCACTCAGACAATGGAACCGAGTTTAAGAATCAGAGGATGGAGGCCTATTGCAAGGAAAAGGGAATTGTATATCAATTTACCTCGGCTTATACCCCTCAGATGAACGGCGTTGCTAAACGGAAGAACTACAGCTTGATAGAAACGGCACGGACTATGCTGGCAGACTCGAAACTGCCTATCCAATTTTGGAATGAAGCAGTAGCAAGTGCATGTTATACCCTTAATCGAGTTTTGGTAGTAAAACGGCATGGTAAAACGTGCTACAAGTTATTACAGCGACGTAAACCTAACTTGGAATATCTCGAGCCGTTTGGCGCTCCGTGCACCCTGCTGAAGAAGACTCAGGAGGGAAAATTCAGTGAGAAGATTGATGAAGGTATCTTTCTAGGATACAACATACCGAACAAGAGAGTTTACAACAACTCAACAGGCCAAGTAGAGGTGTGGTGTAATGTTGATGTTCAGAGATATCTCACGGCCTGCTGGAAAAGGGCCTGCCTACTTCTTCGACTATGATGGATTCTTCAAGACCTTCAACATACCTGTTTCCGCTTCAGAAGACGAGTTGGCAAACAAGATGATGTACGATGTCTTGAACACACCATCTCAAGATTCAAGAAGTAATGACACTACCAACTCAGGGGGAGCAGTTGATGTGAGTGATTCTTCCTCTGATGAAGAAAATGAAGAAAATGATCAGATCAACCAGGATGTACAGGTTCCGACTACCACAAGTTCACAAGCATCGGCGAGTTATGCTTCTAAACCATCAGAACCTCAGACTCCGACTGCCTCAGATCCAGAACCAAATGTTAATAATCTTGACTCTAAGATAATTATTCCGACAACTCCTGGCTCATGTCTAAACGTCTATCACCCATTGGATAATATTATAGGAGATGTGAGATCAGGGGTTCAGACTAGAAATCAGCTATACTCAACTGATTATGCCTCCATGATGGACAAAGGATACCTTCACGACGATGCATACCGTTGCTTTGTTTCTCAGTTTGAACCAAAGTATGTTAGTGAAGCACTAATGATGAGGCTTGGGTTAGTGCCATGCAAGAAGAACTTGTTCAGTTTAAGAAGTTAGGTGTATGGACACTAGTTGATAGACCTAAAGGTGCTAAAGTCATTGGCACCAAATGGGTCTTGAAATGCAAGAAAGATGATCAGGGTGTGATCATCAGAAACAAGGCTCGGTTTGTTGTTTAGGGTTTTCGACAAGTTGAAGGTATCGACTACAATCAAGTATTTGCACCAGTGGAAAGGATGGAAGCCATCCGTATCTTCCTTGCCTATGCATCGTATATGAAAATCAAGGTTTATCAGCTAGACATTAAAAGTGCATTCCTTCATGGTGAGATCAGAGAAACAGTGTATGTTAGTCAACCCGAGGGATTTGAGGATCCATATCATTGGGATAGAGTTTACAAATTCAACAAAGCTCTATACGGGCTTCATTAAGCTCCACGGGCTTGTATGAGAAACTCTCGACTCATCTTGTGAAACACGGATTTCGCAGGGGAGTCATTGACTGCACACTGTTTATCAAAGAAAAAGATGGAGACTTACTGCTAGTACAGATCTATGTCGATGATATAATCTTCAGTTCAAAGAACGAAGAATTATGCAAAGAATTCGAAGAAGTAATGAAGGCGGAATTGAGATGAGTGCCATGGGGGAGATGAAGTTCTTTCTCGGGTTATAGGTGGATCAGACACCAAATGGAATCTTTCTACATCAGACCAAGTATGTAGGAGATATTCTCAGTCGATTTGACATGGAGAATGCTTCCACAGCTGGCACTCCACTGGCTACAAACCATGATGTAGCACCCGATGAGAATGGTGATCTAGTAGATGCCATTATGTACCGAGGGATGATTAGATCTCTCATGTATCTCACTGCCTCAAGACCTGATATCATGTATGCTACATGTTTATGATCACGATATCAGGCAAAGCCTAAGGTGAACCATCTAATTGGAGTCAAAAGGATATTCGTTATCTGAAGGGCACACCCACACTTGGGTTGTGGTATCCTCATGATGATGACTTTGAACTTACAGCATATAGTGACTCGGATTATGGCGGCTGCAAGATGAACTACAAGTCTACATCAGTAGGGTGTCAGTTCTTTGGAGAAGATTAGTAACCTGGCAGTGTAAGAAGCAGACCTCGGTTGCTCTGTCAACCTGTGAAGCCGAATACGTTGCTGCTGCAAGCTGCTGTTCCCAATCATATGGATTCAACAGCAAATGCGGGATTACGGTTTGCATTTCACTTCCACTCCTATCTTTGTTGATAACTCTGCTGCGATTGCAGTCACTAAAAACCCAGTCCAACATCCTAAGACCAAACACATCGGAATCAAATATCACTTCATACGTGATTGTTTTGAAAACAATTTAATCGATGTGATAAAAATAAACACTGATTTTCAACACGTTGACCTCAATACAAAGGCTTTTGACAAACCACGTTTTCTATATCTGTTAGAGGTCAATAGCGTTAAAAAGAAAAGTGAGGTCATTCCTGAAGATGACCATGTATAGTCCGATGCGTCGTGTCTAGTTTCTTTAATTTTCTAAATTTTTAATTCTCTTTTAGTTTATTCTCTTGCTTTTGTTTAATGTTATTTCGTTAATTACAATTAGGTTATTTCCTTGCCCATTAAAATCCTAAAACGCGAATACATAGTGGTTTTAGAATTTTAGGGGGAGAATAGGTCTAAGAACAAAAAAAACGAGGAAAAGGAGAGGCAAGCTAAAAATAAATAAGATAATAGGTTTGATACCGATTCAATGTTTGGAATATGATAATACACAGGTACAAACCATTTGGGACTTTAAAATTCAATATTAAAAAAGATGCAAAGTTCAAGTATAAGTCTGTGTAGTCTGAGCAATATAAAAGGAAATATGATAGATAAGCTAGCTACTACTAAGGTAACACAAAGAAAGTAGACCTAGAGGTTGCTAGACCACAGTTGATATGTCAATAGATTCAACACAATAGATGACTAGACCTTTTGTTGATCTCAAGATTAAACTAAAATGTTTGACTAGCTGTGGGTAACGCCTTATCCCTGGTTAACACAATCAACAAGATTCCAATAAGGGGTGACGAGCAAAACAAATGCCACAAAAGTGTGCGTAAGACCAAAGCATGAGCAAAAGCACATGAAAATTGCAAATACAATCAAACTGATAACCTATGGTGTTGGTAAGATCTGTGCAAAAAGAAGAAAAATTGCTCAAACAAGAAGATAGATTATGTGCCTCTCTGCTGTGCGGTGGCACTGACATGAGGATAAGCATAACCTATATATTCTAGAACTCATTGTTGTTTGCCGCCTCTCTGCTGTGCGATGGCACTGACCTGAGGACTGGCTTCTTTTTGAAAATTCTATGAATAGTCTCTTCTTGAATTCTACCCTAAGACCGCTCAAAAATCTCCTGAGGAATGTTGATTACCATATAAGTGTGGGTTCCACAAATGCTTGTTGAAATAAAAAAACCTTACGACGATCACCCAACTGTGTTGAAAGTCTGTGTGTGGATTTAAGAGGATAAGTATACTGACAATCACTGTGGCTACAATTCTTGAAAGTTCAAATCAGTGTGGGGACCTAATAGTACTAGTATGATTTCCTAAATTTGCTAAATGACTCTAGATGAAAAACAAGGAAAGATCATCAAAGATTTTAGCTAACTTGTCCAAAATGATTTGAATATCCTGTATGATTCCAGCTTGAATTGGTCCATGTATGGTTTAAAAGATTAAGGCTGCTCTCTCAGAAACATTATTTCGTAGAATTACATCTTAGGAGTTCACCCTCACAAAAACACAAAACCATGTCTTAGTTTTTTTAAGTTTTCAGTATTATTTCTTTATTTCTGCATAAAGTTTGTCAATTCAGTATGTAGTATCGGACTATGTCATGGAAGTTGATAAGGGACCTTATCATCTAAAAGGTCACGTCTGAGGTGACCACATGTACTTTCAAGTAAAAATTAGGTCATATCAGAGGTGACAAAATGTCTTTAAAAGGTTCACGCCTGATGTGATCAAAAGGTTTTAAGTTACAATGATCATGTCTGAGATGATCAAGTGTTCAAAATGTTAAATGAACAGTTTAAAAGGGTCTAAAAGTCAAATGGTCATAAAGTCAGAAAAATTTCAAGAGTATGACCCATTCACACGACTGGACCATGAGTATGACCAATCAGGCAAATGGACCATACTCATGCATTAAACAGCTGAATGGACATGAGTATGAGCCATTCACACGAATGGCTTATCAGAATGAGCCATTCGTCCGATTGGGAGTGTGCGACTGAGTCAGTCGACCGACTGAGCTTCAGTCGACCGACTGAGCTTCAGTCGGCCGACTGAAGGTGATCGACTAAGTCAATTGCCCGACCGAGTTTCATTCACTCAATGAACTGAGCGAATGAGTCCATTCGGAGGCCGAAAACTCAGATTCAGTATATAAAGGGCCACAGTCGATCGCATTCTTCTCACCACTCCCAATCGCCCTTAAATCGCACATCATACCGTTACTCTACCCAAATTTATTTAGACCTCAATTATACTTCCTTCTTGATATTCTGAAGTGTTTTTGCTTTCTTACAGGTAAAATGTGATGAAATCTCACTGAAATCAGAAGAAATGGTGCCCTAATTAGTGATTCGCGATTGAAACAAGAACCGAACCACTCAATGGACTAATAACCTACTAAAACCATGTAAAATGTTAAATATAATGTTATTAGGTTATTAGTTAAGTGATTGCGAGTCTAAAGAACCTTTACACAACGTTTAATTTCATGAATTGGTCAAGACTCGAACCTAAGTCAACCAAACAGTAGGTCAGGTGACTGGTCGGATGGATGAACTCCAATCGCACGATTGAGCCAGACGAATAGCTCAATCGGCTGGATGGGACATGCGAATGAGCTCAGTCGGCCGACTGAATCAATCGCAAGCTCAGCCAACCGATTGAACTAAGTTGCAAGTTCATTCACCCGAATGAGTCCAGTCGCATGATAGAATAGCCGACTGAACATAGTCACATGATTCATTCGCATGAATGAGTCAGAATGAATCTTATCAAGTTACTTAGAACTGGTATGTGTTATGTGAATATCTAATGATTATGTATCTTGTGTTACAGATCGATGGCGGAGAGATGGTCTATCAATCCCAAGCACAATATTTGTGCACATCTAGACCACATAACTCGAAATGGTGCCGAGTTTGCCGAGATCATCGCCTTCCTCAAGCGATCGAGGATACACAAAGCTATCTCTACCCCATGCACTCCCTATAGGTCCATACACTAGACCTTCTGGGAAAATGCATCTGTGGATAGATCACGCGAGCCATACAGCATTAGGAGCTCCATCTTTGGTATGGACATAGAGATTACAGCTGAAGACATTCAGCGTGTACTTGGGTTGGGAGATGATGCTGGACACCCCACCAAGCTACACCCCTGACAGTGAGAGGCTGCTTTCTGAGGATTAAGTACGCTAGGGGACATCAACTCAGGTGTGCTCAACAAGAGCAACCTATGTCCCCAGTACAAGTACTTGGCACATGTCATACTGAAGTGCATTGCTTCTAGAAGGGGTGGGTTTGATGATCTTTCAGACCAGATCAAGAATGCCTATGTGGCACTGGTGCTGAACTACCCCTTCAGCTTCTCGAGCATGATCTTCTCTTACCTTGTGGAGAATCTGGAGGCAAAGGGTAAGGAGGGTTTTTGCATGTACCCCAGATTCTTGCAGCTGATTTTCGATGAGAAGCTGCCATCACTTCCAAAGGAACGCCACGATGCTGTGGTCTTAGAGATCATGGATGATACGACCCTGGGTCGTATGAGAGTCTACCGGGGTAAGCAAGTAAAGCCCCAGGTGAAGAGTCTGATAGGCCATCTGGCCAATAAGAGTTATGTGGCGCCAGGCAGACGTAAGTGGCGTCACACAGACAGGGACTCCGACGATGAGCAGCTACAGCTCCCAGAGCATGACTCTGATGACGATGATAGCGGGAATGCAGGAGATACATTGCCCACTCGATCAAGTGGCCCCACTACTGATAGTGTATCTCATGTATGTGCCACCACTGGAGATATTGCGAGTCCGCAGGCTTCCACCGGGATTTATACCTGGTGAAGAGGAAGAAGATTCGGATGAGGAGCCTCTGACTCGTACTGTGGGAAGTAAATTCGTTCCCACAGAACGAGAGCTCCGGGCGGTTGGTGAACGCCAGGCGGATTAGGAGAGACTACTGCTAATCCTACATATACTCCTGATCTACCAGGCCGTGTTCTAGGGGGAGCATCCTCCTCGACTGGATCGAGGAAGAAGAGGATGACTCAGCCCCACGGCTTGAAAAAGAAGAAGTGCAAAATCACCTTCATCACCACCACAACCACCACCACAGCCACCAACACAGCCACCACCACAACAACCACCACAGCCACCACCATACCTATCACCTCAGCCGCCATCCCTACCATCATTCCCCCTTATACCACTACCACCCTTCCATCAACCACCACATCATACACACCTACACCACCACCACCATCAACTATACCACCTCCAATCTTCACCACAGTCACCACCACCACTAGCCATCCTGCAGCACCATCTTCTTTCTCTCCATATCCATCAGGATCGCCTCTGCCTCCCAGTGGGATAGAGGAACAGCTCTCAGCAGTAAATCATACGGTGCTGAGACTGTTAGCTGCAGATGAAGAGAAGACAAATCAGATCAGATAGCTGGTAGACTTGACCACTGTCCAATCTCAGCAGCTCTCTCATCAGGCTCAGTTGATCGATGAGCAAGCTCATCAAATGTCTCAGCTCCAAGAGCAACAAGCCAAAGGATTGGAGCTGGAGGCTGCAAACAATCTCTGCAGTTAAAGCTCAAAGGGTCCAAAAAAGAGCCTCTAAAGATCAGAGAAAAGATGGAGATGATGGTGATGACGATGACAGTAATGATGATGATGATGATGGTGATGATCAAGGGGATGACACTAATGCAGGTGATGATGTCGGTGACGGTGATGATGAAGAAGGAGATGCAGGTGCATCTACATCAGCTCAAGGTCAAGAGAGGCGCACAAAGAAAAATCAAGACCAAGGAGCCCATCATCTTCTGCTGATCCTACTGACACACCAGCTATTCAAGACAAGAGTAATGCATAGTTGTTTATGTTATTTAAATCATGTGTATTTGAATATTGTATCAAATAAATGTAATTAATGTTTATGGTTATTATTGATGTTTACTTCTTTGATTGTTGACTAATGGTTGATGTGTTACATGTTTTAACTCAAGCAGATCCAAAATTTCAAGGAGATGAATATTATGTTGCTCCCCTCCAACAGATCAAGACTCAACTCACAATGATTCTTGATCTGCAAGGATTGTTAGGAGATCGGTAAATTACACTCTTGAAGAAGGAGAGATAATTCATGATCTCACCAACGAGCAACTGGCTGAAATGTTCCGACTCAATCCTGATGAGATCGTGAAAAATGCTCCAACAGTCCATGTTGAAAGTGATGACGAGCTCAAGGACATCGATGAGATAGAGATCGAGGATGTCACAACAGCTCACTATCCAGAGTATGCTAACAAAGAGGGAAATGTGGTCCCCAATTTGGGTGATTCCCTAGTTAGTGATACATTTGATATACTGGATCAGATGGAACAAGAGACTGAGATGGTTGAAGAACAAGCCCAAGCCTCAAACGCTAATGTTGATATCAGAAAGGCTGAATGGGCTGCATATTTTGAGGAGATCCGAACATAATGCTATGCTCCTAAACCAAATCTATACACCAAGCTCTACAGAGTAAAGAACCATTAAAAAGTGCCAGGCAAGATTATCGCATGGGCTCATTTTGATGATCTTAATGGATACGCGGTAAAGAGAGAGATGGGTATCGAGTACTTTTGATTCACGCATGATCTAAAGTCTCTACCTGGTTTTGAGCTCAACCAGCTGGCTAAACTGAAGTTACTATATGCTGACCCGAGGAAGATGTCAGGCTAGTTTGAAGCTGCCCTGAAGAAAGAGTACCTCACCAGGTGGGTCAACTTCAAACCTCAACAACCTACGAGGTATATCAGACGTTCTGAAGTTGATCCCATAATTGGAAAGCCTAAGATAGTGCTGAAGTGGAGTCCCCCGAGAACAATGTCAAGAATCCCTCTCAAGGAAATGCCACAGGACTTCACACCACACTTTAAATGGTGGTACTATGATTGGAGAACAGGAGAGGCAGTCATAGTTCTGAACAAAGATGGGAAAATAGATACTATCAGGGTATTTGACCTAATGTGGCTTACAAACTTGTCTGCTGATGATGTATACACATTATACAAGTGGCCACTGTTCTATGACACACAAGATATTGTACGCTTATGTGTCCCTAGTTTCTGATCTTAATGTAATATCTTTGTATTGTCTTACGCTTATGTAAATGTAATAGTTGGGTACTTAATGAAATACAAGTGTTTGGTTGTGTTTATAATGTTTAATATTTCATTAATGAGTTGTTTAACGCATATTGACTTGATTATATAGGTTTGTGATTGTTTGAATTGTTATGCATAATGTTATAATATTGAATACATTCACCTTGGTGAAGTGAAGTTCTCATGCGTCCGACGATGGACATGCGCCCCAACAGTGGTCATGCGTCCGAATGGCCATGCGACTGAGTGTCAATGCGCCTAAATAGTTCATAGGCCTAAACAACTTCATGCATCTGACTCAGTCGCACGACAGAACACTCAGTCGTGCGAATGGATCAACCGCATAGCTCAATCGCACGAATGAACCATGCTAATGGTTCAGTCGCCCGAATGACCAACCCTAACCTATAAATACCACCTAATTCGTGGAAAAACGTAAGCATTGAATCCACTTCAACTCCAGATGTACCCTAGCCGTCCAGAAGCCTCTAAGTTCGTACTCCAAGTTCATAGAACGCGGTAGATCGATTCTTAATCGATTCTTGACGTTAGATTCAATACATTATTGTTTCTAAGTGCGTTCTCACCGATTGGATCATCAATCAAATAGGATTCCATACTATTTGGTTTGGTTTAACACATTAATCATTGGTGTTTCGTTTAAATACCAGATACCAACAATCATCATGCCCAACATGCTCTCTAAGGCCTCAACAGTCATCTTACATAAACTTACGAAAACCTTTACGTCAAAAACTTACATCTGCACTTTCCCCCGAAAGTCAGAAATTAAAATACACTTTTCCTCGGGTGCAACAGCCCTATTAGGGCGTGTGGACACCCTTCAGTCGCATGGCCTCCATGCAACTGAGCATCATGCGAATGGACCAATGTGGATGAACACCCATTCGTGTGAATGAAACTAGTGCGAATGGACTCCATGCGGATGAGTCCCATGCGAATGGACCTCATGTGGATGAGTATTTATGCTACTGGGCTCCCAATCGTGCGAATGAACTCTCAGTTGTGCGAATGGACCTCAATCGTGTGAATGAACCCCAATCGCACCTCAATCGGCCGTATGGCCTCCATTCGGTCGCCTAGCCCTAGCTGGTGCAGAATGCAGTTCATCCCGAACCTAATCTACCATTTTCGTCCTCCAAGCTCATCTAAACCCATTCTAAGCCCAAATCAACCATCCTAAACCTTAGGAATGCATACCACAACACCATTAAAGCACACACAAGCTCAAAAGAAAGACCCAAACGAATCATACACTCACACACACATACACAAACGGGTCAAACACATACACACTCAAAAACCTGATTTTCAGATATGTTTCAGCCCCAAATCATTCAAAAATGTGTAAAAGAGGGGTCCTAGAACTCACACAAACGACCAAAACGAGGAGAGCTTCGATTCAACACGCTACACTTCAATTTTGCTCACTCGAACCAACCCGAACCAACTTTTCTCTCCTTTTCTCTTCTTTCTCTTCTCTTCTCTTTGTTTGCTGAAAATGTGGGTGTGGGGAGAGGGCAATGGCTGTCCTCTCCCTACAAATATCACCACATTCCAACTTTCCTCCTTGGCGAGTTTGGTCCCTCGACTTTGGACTTTATTTCTTTTCTTCTTTCGTCGCCTTCAAAAAAAATATCCAGGCGTTACATTGCAGAGGAAGTGCATCATGTCATGCTGACGATCCCTACCATCTGTTGTGACTGAAGTGATAAAGGATGTTAGAGATGGGGAGAGACAAGAAAGGGGTAGACCTTCGGGCGGAAGGAGATGGCCCAAGGCTGAAACGTTTGTTCTCCAATGACGAAGAGGAAGAGAAGAGGAAGAGCCTGCACCGGAGGTGGCATGAGGCTGTAACTATGGGGCGTTTCAACGATGCAAGCCCCTAACTTTTGATGGTAATGGCTGCTGTTGCTGCTCACCGATGGGTGAGGAAAATGGAGCTGTTCTAAATATCAGCGAGTGTCGGGAAGATCAAAAGGTGAAGTTCGCCGCCCACTCGTTTGTGGATTCGGCTCTATGCTGGTGGGAAAACATAGTCCAAGTTAAGGGTAGTCGGGCTATCGGAAGGATGAGATGGTCAGAGTTGAAAAGGCTAGTGATTGAGGAGTGATGTCCTTAACGTGAGATGGATAAAGTTGAAAGAGTGTTCCTGCAGCTGGAGGTGGGAACAAAGACACATCAGCAGTACACCACCAAATTCAACGAAATGGCATGGCTGGTGCCAGATCAGGTGACAGCTCTTTCGCGAAAGATCAAGAGGTATATTCAGGGTTTCCCGGCAGATATCTGTAAGCATATGATCGCTGCCCGACCGAGCACGTTTAGGTCGGCAGTTGATTGGGCAAGGAGATTGTATGATGAAAGGACGGTGATGGTGGTTGAAGATGACGAGAAAGGTAATGTTGACCGAAATTGGGATGGAAAGAAGTCCGGTCAGGGTGGTGTCCCGGCTAATAACAAGAAGGCACGGGTGGATGACCGCCGTGTGATCACATCTGTTGCAGGGTCGAGAAGGTGTGACAAGTGTGGACACAAACACCCCGGGGAATGTAGATTGGGGACCAATGTCTGTTTCCGTTGTGGAAGAAGCGGACATGTGGCGAGAAACTGCAGTGTAAGGAGATGTTATTCTTGTGGTGAAACAGGTCACATGATAAGGATTGCAAGAAACCGAGGGCGAAAGGTTCAGGAGTGAAGAGGACCGGAGGAGAAGGACAGAGGCAAACGCAGCGCTACACGATGATGCATGAGGAGGCTAGGGCGGACCCCGAGGTTGTGTCAGGTATGTTTCTAGTAAATTAACATTTAGCCTTTGTGTAGTTTGATTCTGGCGCTAGTAAGAGTTTTATTCCTGCTGCTCTCGATGCTAAATTGCCTGTTAGTAGTAAGAATATAGATACGCCCTTCGATGTCATCCTAGGAGTGGATTGTTTGGAGGACTACGAAGTAAACATTGTATGCCGCAAAGAATGATAAGGTTGGCAGCGCCTGACGGGATCACGGTGACGGTTTAAGGTGATCGAGTCATGACGATTCCGAAGGTGATTTCGATGGCCGTGGTAGGAAAGTGCATGAGGCGTGGACGTATTGCCTACTTGGCCGATGTAAGGTTTGTGGATACACTAACATCTCAACCGTTAGATGTACCGAGACCCGAGTAAATATTATTGATGGCCAGGTATGAAGCGTGATATGGTAGAGTACGTGAGTAAATGACTTACTTGTTTACATATGAAGGTCGAGCACCAAAGTCCTATGTGAAGCATTGAGGTGATCGAAGCTACAACTGAGAAGCTCGAAGGGATTAAGCCCTGATGAAGGCAGCCAGAGATAGACAATAAGTCGTATGTTGGTAAACGACGTAGACTGATGGAATTCCAGGTGGGAGACTGGAAAAGAGATGAGACAGTATTGCCCGCGGTGATTTAAGGGATAACAGGTTTCGGGGACGAAACCTATATAAGGGGGTGGACTTGTAACGCCTGGATATTTTCTTTGAAGCCAACGAAAGAAGAAAAGAAATAAAGTTCAAAGTCAAGGGATCAAACTTGCCAAATGGAAAGAAACTTGGATGAGTGGAAGTATAAAAGGGGAGGGCAACCCACACCCTCCCCATTCTTGCAAAACCAGCCAATAGAGAAGAGAGAAAAAGGAGAAAAGGAGAAGAAAAGCTTGATTCGGGATGATTCGAGCATGGAAATCGTCGTGTAGCGGGTCAAATCTAAGCTCTACTCGACGGGATCGTTCATGTGAGTTCTAGGACCCCTCTTTTACACATTTTTGAATGATTTTGGGACTAGAACACATCTGAAAATCGGGTTTTTGTAGTGTGTGTGTGTTTGACCCGTTTATGTAAGTGTGGGTATATGTATGATTCGTTTGGGTCTTGCTTTTGAGCTTGTGTATTCTTGAATGGTGTTGTGGTGTGCATTCTTAAGGTTTAGGATGGTTGATTTGGTCTTATAATTGGTTTAGATGAGCTTGGAGATCGAAAATGGCAGATTGGGTTCGGGATGACCGCATTCTACACCAGCTAGGTCTAGGCGACCGAATGGAGGCCATACGGCCGATTGAGGTGTGATTGAGGTTCATTCGCATGACTGAGGGTTCATTCGCACGACTGAGAGCCCAGTCGCATAAATGCTCATCCGCATTAGTTCCATCCGCATTAGGTCCATTCACATGGGATTCATCCGCATTGAGTCCATTCGCATTAGTTTCATTCGCACGATTGGGTGTTCATTCGTATAGGTGTTCATCCGCATTGGTTCAATCGCATGATGTTCAGTCACCTGGAGGCCATGCGACTGAAGGGTGCCCATACGCCCAAGTAGGGCTGGTGTACACGAGGAAATGTAGTATAATTGCTGACTTTTGGGGGAAAGTGCAGATGTAAGTTTTGAAGTGGGAAGTTCCCGTAAGTTCATATAAGATGACTGTTGAGGCCTTAGAGGGTATGTTGGGCATGACGATGATGATGTTGCATGTTTATACATGATGTATGTTATGTATGTATGATGTTGCCCTGTATGATGTTATTGATGGTGTATGTTATGTTCATTATTATGATGTATGTTTATATTTCCTGTGGCTTTACGTGTTATGTAAATGAATGAAATGAAAGTAGTATGTAACGTCAAGCGAAAGATAATGAAAGAGGAACATGAAGTAAGAATGCATGCATTAATGAATGATGTAAGTAAAGAAAGCCTTGCAAGCCTTGTATGTCGGAACACACCATTAAAAGGTGTTAGCCTAACGGTGTGTGGGAAAACAAAGTGTCGCTTCAGGAAACATGGATACTAATAGATGCTAGTTGGGGGCCATCTACTAAACCCAGCCCCACTCTAAGTAAGTTAAGAGGCTTTGGAGGCCAAAGTGCATCAGGCAGGATGCACATCAGGGTCTTTCTTTGTGATTGACCATTTGTATAGCCCCATTGCTGCATACCCTAGGTATTGCGACCAGAGGTGCGATGCACCGTTATAGCTGGTCTATGATAGGCCTAGGTCCAGTACCAGGAATAGTTGGGTATTGCATATAGCAGTGGTACACCTAAACTCTACCCTCGGTGCTGTGAGCAGAGGTGCGGAGCACCGTTATAGCTCGTCTATGATAGGCCTAGGTCCAGTACTAGGAATAGCTGGGTAAAGTTTATGGTTGAAGGAAAGAAAGATGTAAAGATGTAAAGATGGAAGAATGTGAAGATTAATGAACGTACAAATGAAAGAATGAATGTATGAACGATTAATGAAGATAATAGTGATATTATCTATGTGTACGTATGTTGTATGATCGCATGAAAGTAAATAACGGTTTTAACGAAAGAAAAGTATGTTTTATTATAAAACTAGAACTCACTTAGCAACGTTGACTTTTATGTGTTTTCAGTTGGCAGGTAATGATTGCTGATGATGACACGAGGTGGCTACTCAGCTCTTTTGGGATGACATCCATTTATATAATGCTTCTGTGATGTAATGCAATAATGTATTTTGTAACTGATTAACGATGTATTATTTTGCAAAAGTTTTTATAATGAATGAGATGTCATTTTTAAATGTTTCCGCTGCAATATTTGTGTAAGATAACTGAAAATGTGTGTTTTATGTGCAATGATTTACCAGTTGTAAGCGTCCCGAGAACGGGGCCTTACAGTTTGGTTGTATCTTATTTATGTTGCATCAATATATGTATTTTGTTCAGAAAATAAATCTATGATCTCACCAACTTTATGTTGATTGTTTTAAGTATGTTTTCAGGTATTCATCATGTCTCATAGTATTATGTTCTCGTTTGATGTATACAATGACTGAGACGAAGTGATGGGGAAAGTTTGTGTTAATTTAACTATTAACATTTATGGTCTTAATCTGGTCGTGGATGCTCACTTCTATCGTTTTTGAAGATTTAGCAGTTAAATTAGCATGTTTTGTAATAAGGTTATATTAAAATTGCGTGTATTAACATTAATGTAACCCGAACTGGTATTATATATGAAATATATTAATGTATTATGTTTTTATGCATTGCCTTTTTTACTTTACGATTAATATGTTCTGAACAAATAGTCATACTTAAACACTAAAATGACTATCGTTGGAATGTTACAAGTTATAATAATCATCAACTTCTTATTTTACTATAATGAATTAATGATAACCATTTTTTACTGTAAAACTAAAATGACTTGAAGTTTCTTTTCTAATAAAATATTAATTTACTAAGTAATTTACTTTTTAAGTCTCCTGAATGTTTAACACCCGAAATTTGTTTTATATTAATTATTCTATAGAATTAACTATCTTTACGAAAATAAAGGTACCATAATTCATAAATGAATTATTGTTAATCACATTATTTCACTTCCATTAAATATCGCTCGAAGGAAAGAACATCATCAGTTTATGCTAGAATATCATGTATAATAAAGGTTAGATAAAGGTTAGATAGAACAAATATTAAATAGTTACTAAAAAATTACTTATTTATTATAATTATAATATTAATATAGATAATTAAGACTAGGTCTATCTTCATTTATAAGCCATATAGCAGTTATAATTTGAAAGACATAAACTATCAACTAATTAATTAATGTTTTTATTTTCTTCCATCCATAATTTTTAAAGTTGTAGGGACGTAACTTGTAAGATTAATTAACTATACGATTGACGTTTCTTGTCATGTTGTAGGTTTTTTTATTCTTATATATGCGACTTAATTATATTGTTAATAATTTAGGCTTTGATCATTATATAATTAGACATGTTATAGTTAACCTTTATAGGTTAGATATAGTGGATCATCAACATACGTAATATAATTGTCTCAATTATAGTCTTTAGTTTGTGTACTTTAATTTTATGTTGTAACTATTATAGAATAGCATTGTATTACATAAAATCATATTCTATAATATATGACATAAATTTTTATACATGCCAAACAAAAATAAATAAATAATGCATCAAAAGTTGAACATGTGGTTAAATCAAATTAGAACATCTGCAATCCTCGGGCTTTGAGAGAAAACAAAGCATACATAGAAGATATATGACTGAACAGTAAAATCTACAATGTATGGACATGATAGTTCCTGAAAGAAAAAGTCATAGTTAGAAAAAGAGGATGAGAGAGGAAAGTTGTGGCTCCCTGGGAGATGAGACGGAGGACGTTGGTTTGTAGGGCATGTGAGCAAGCAAGCTAATGTGACGGTTTGTAGATATAATGAAATAAATAATACTCTTATAGGATCTTATATTTTTTAGAAGTATATTAGAGTGAAAAGAAAGACAAATGGGTAGTTGGTGTCTTTGTTTTAGTCTTCTGGTAAACTACCATTCCTTTGTGGGGTGAATCGGTGATTACTAGTCAAGTGGAAATCAAAATTATTTTAATAACACATGTGTTTTATAAATGTGTCATTGTATCAGTATAAGTATAAGGATTAGCATCATATGTTCATCTCATTAAATTCTAACTAATGTATTTTTTTACTTAGATTTTAAAGGCTTCACCAATGACATTTGTTAAACCAATGTAACACATGCCACGAATGTTGGTGTGATCACACTGTTAGAAGAGTTGATATAAGCAAGATGTATCACAAGTCAAATCTATCAATACATGTCCGATAGACATCGTTATGTCATCATTTTTCTAACGTAACAACTAGATAATTCATATATAACATATTGCATAATATGATATAGATAAATAAAGAAAAAACATGAATTCTATTATGAAATGAAGATAACAGTTTTATGTTTCTAAATAATTGGTTGAATTATTCCCTTCTTTTTCTTCACAAAGTGCCTAAAAGCCTTTTCTTCTTGGGGCGGTTCTAAGGATTTAAGGGTTCGAGACGAGTTAGAAAAATAAGTACCAAAAGAAAATTTTATTCTATCACTTTTGTTTTTAATGGGTTTTTTTTATTGTTTATACATAATAGGGTAATTAAATGAGTGTGTAATGAACATATTTCATGTAGGATTTTTTTTTTAAATCCACACATATATTAAAATATCGTTTGAAATATTTTCTTCTTTTTGGGGCCTGTGATGAGGAATTAGTGAAACACACCATTTTTTTATAAATATTTTCATCAAAGTTTAGGCTCCAGTTCATAATAAAATTTGTCAGTAACATACAATTTCATAACATATATTAAAGTATTACATGGAAAATAAATGTTTTCCAAACTTTTTCAACAAACATTATTTTATTAAATATTAAACGAGGGTAGATTCTTTCGTCAGTTCAGTCACGCCCGTAAAGCTTTAACTATTTATCGGTGCTTTTCCTGAAAACATTTAAAACATATTTTTATTAGCATTCACTAAGTAAGTACACCTTTTTATTTTAAAAAACATATTTTCTTTCATTGGAATTTAACATTCAAACTCTTTATTTAATCCTTTTTACATCTTTGGAATTCAACGCTCGAATTCCTTATGGGTTTATTTTTCATCTTTGAGGATTAATAACTCCTCTTGTGTATATTGGAGTTCAACACCAAACCTCTTGGGATTTCGACACCCGAAATCGTTACATATATTTAATTCCCCTTTTTATATATGTGGAGTTCAACACCCGAACCCTTGGGATTTCAACACATGAAATCCTTACATATATTTTACATACACATCAATTTTTGACATTACTAGAACATATACTTGACCCATACCCCGTAATTATTTTCATCATGATCATGCCTATAAATAAACACATATATCATGTGTTTAAACATGCTTCAACTCCACACAATTCATACAAACTTATGATAATTAATTCGTATAACACATAGTTAAACATGTATCATGAGTAAGTTTTAGGTCAGTGTACTTACTTTTGATGTAACTAACTTGAGTATAGAATATAACCCGCTAGCTTTCGTAATCCAACCGTCTACAACTCCTATGTTCTTCTGCCCAAAATCTGGAACCTATTCGTATGATTCTCAATTCTTTTTACTATTTTTCTCTTGTTTTTACTTAGAACATATGCAAATATATATAGATAGGAGATGAACTAATTCCATATCTAAAAATGGACACTAAGCTTTCTACTGCAACGTGGCTTTTCCTAGTTATTTGATTTATTAATTTAATATAATATTATTATTTTGACTGCCTCCACAATTTATATCTATCCTATCTCTAAAAAATACAATTATAATTTATTAGCATTAGTATATTTGTTACACATGCACAATTACAAATTACAAACATACGTACGTATATGCTTTATTATTATTATTATTATTATTATTATTATTATTATTATTAACTATTATTATTATATATCTTAAAGTGTAATTTGATATTATTAACAGCTCTTTTAAATGTTATACAATTTAATAATAAATTGACTGAAAACTTACTCGTGTAATAATATTTAAAATATATTTTCACAAAACAGGATATTACAACTCTTCCCACTTATTTAGGTTTCGTCCCCGAAATCTGTTCATACCTTGAATAACTCAGGGTAATATTTTCTCATTTCATCTTCGGCTTTCCATGTGGTATCAGAACCACGTCGATGTTTCCACTGTACTTTTACTTGACTAATTTTTTTATTTCGTAATTGTTTAACTTTATGATCAAGAATCGCCATTGGCTTTTCCATGTAGTTAAGCTTTTCATCCACTTCTATCTCATTCAACGACACATATGTTGTTTCATCAGCCAAGCATTTTCGTAAATATGACACATGAAATGTGTTATGGATTCCATTTAATTCGTCAGGTAATTTCAAACGATATGCCACTTGCCCCACACGAGCAATAATTTTAAATGGACCAATAAAGCGTGGACTTAGCTTGCCACGTTTACGGAAACGAATCACCCCTTTCCATGGAGAGACTTTCAACATAACATAGTCTCCTACTTGAAATTCAATTGGTCATCTACGTTTATCAGCATACGACTTTGTCGATCTTGAGCCGCTTTTAAATGCGCTTTGATTTGATCAATATTTTCATACGTTGCTTCCACCACTTCTTTATTAGCAAGTTGTCTTTGACCTACCTCTCTCCAACATACAGGAGTACAACATTTTCTACCATAAATCATTTCGAACGGGGGCATTCCAATGCTCCAAGGCAAATATTTGTCCTAACTCCCACCAAAATCAATAATACATGCACGTAGCATATCTTCGAGAGTTTGAATTGTTCTCTCGCTCTGCCCATCGGTCTGTGGGTGATATGTTGTGCTAATTAACAATTTGGTGCCCATCCCTTCTTGAAATTTCCTCTAAAATCTTGAGGTGAAACGTGTGTCTCTATCTGATACAATAGATAATGGCACACCATGCCTTGAGACCACCTCATTAACGTACACTTCTGCCATTCGTTTAGACGAATAGTCTTCTCGAATGGGTATAAAGTGAGCACTCTTTGTCAAATGATCAACGATTACCCATATTACATCATATCCCTTGGCAGTTTTAGGAAGTTTCGTCACCAGATCCATCGTAATATGCTCCCACTTCCATAATGGAATTTCTAGTGGTTGCATTCTCCCGTATGGCTTTTGGTGTTCAGCTTTGACTTGTAAACAAGTCAAGCACTTTTCAACATATTTAGCAATATCTCTTTTCATTCCAGGCCACCAGTACTCTTTCTTTAAATCATTATACATCTTGGTCGAACCTGGATGAATTGAATATTTTGATTTGTGTGCCTCATCAAGAATCATTGTTTTGACCCTACAAGTCCAAGGAATCCAAATTCGTCCAAAACAAACTTTAATTCCTTTATCATTCTCCTCAAATAGATGGACTTGACCAATAATCCTTTCGCGCTTTAAATTTCCCTTTTTCAATGCCTCCACTTGTGCAACTCTAATTTGATCAAACAAGTTTGAATTTACAATCAGCTTATATGACTTTACTTTAATCGGAGCGTAATTCTCCTTCTGGCTTAAAGCATCAGCTACAACATTAGCTTTACTCGGATGATAAAGTATTTCACAGTCATAATCTTTGACCGGTTCTAACCATCGCCGTTGCCTCATATTGAAAACCTTCTGGTCAAAGAAATATTTCAGACTTTTATGATCAGTGTAGATAGTGCACTTGTACCATACAAGTAATGTCTCCAGATCTTCAACGCAAATACGGCCGCAGCCAATTCAAGATCATGGTTGGGTAATTTGCTTCATGTGACTTCAATTTTTGTGAAGCATACGCTATTACCTTCCCTCTTTGCATAAGCACATAACCCAATCCGACATGTGAGGCATCCGAGTAAACTACACAATCTTCAGTTCCTTCCGGTAGTGCCAAGACCGGGGATTTAGTTAACTTTTCTTTCAAAATTTGGAATGCTTTTTCTTGTTCTAGGTTCCATTCAAATTTGGAATTCTTTCGAGTTAGCTTTATCAACAGGGAAGCTATTTTCGAGAAATCCTAAATAAAACGCCGATAATAACCAGCTAACCCAGAAAGCTTCTGACTTCAGTTGGGGTCTTAGGAGGTGACCATTTCACAATAGTCTCTATTTTAGTGGGATCCACCAAAATACCCTCCACATTCACCACATGACCCAAGAATTGGACTTCTCAAAGCCAGAATGCACATTTAGAAAATTTTGCGTATAACTTCTCTTTTCTTAGTACATTGAGAACCTCACAAATATGTTGAGCGTGATCTTCTTCGGTTCGTTAATAAATAAGAATATCTCGATAAAAACGATGACAGAACGATCAAGCATAGGTTTACATACTCGATTCATAAGATCCATGAAAACCGCTAGAGCATTAGTTAGACCAAATGGCATCACAACGAATTCATAGTGCCCATAATGAGTACGAAAAGCTGTCTTAGGTACATCTTCTTCTCGTACCTTAACTTGATGATAACTGACCTTAAATCGATCTTTAAGAACCAGCTAGCGCCTTATAGTTGGTCAAAAAGATCATCAATTCTAGGCAAAGGGTACCTATTCTTGATGGTCAGTTTGTTCAATTCACGGTAATCGATGCACATACGCATGCTACCGTCCTTGTTTTTAACAATAATATAGGCGCACCCCAAGGTGAAACACTTGGGCAAATGAAACCTTTATCCAATAGATCTTGGAGCTGAGACATAAATTCTTTCATCTCATTGGGTGCTAATCGATACACTGATTTAGCAATAGGTTTAGCTCTAGGAACTAAATCGATTTTGTATTCGATTTCCCTAGTTGGTGGAACACCTGGAAGCTCGTCAGGAAAAACGTCTAGGAATTCTTTAACTATAGGGACTTCATCAAGTTTCTTCTATTTCATTTCTTTATCAGCCACGTAGGCTAGAAACGCTTGATCACCATGTCGTATATAATTTTTAGCTTTTGCCATTGAACATACAATTATGTTGCTCTTTCTTTCTCCGTAGATACAGATTTGTTCCCTAATGGCGACATAAATTGAACAATCTTTTGATTGCAAATTATCGACGCGTGATGCTGGACAGCCAATCCATCCCAATAATTACATCAAATTCCCTTAACTCTATTGGAATTAAGTCAATATTGTATTCCTATCCTTGAATATTTACTTTACAGTTTTGACATATTTCGATACGGAGAAACTTTTATCGCTAGCAATGTCAACTTCTAACACATGTACCAATTTACTTATAACAAAAGAACTATGGCATGCAAACTTTATAGATACAAAGGATCTACTAGCTCCAGAATCAAATAAAACATGTGCAGGGAGGGAGTTGACTAGAAAGGTACTTGTGACGACGTCAGGTTCAACCTTTGCTTCTTCTGCAGTAATTTGAAAAGCCCTGCCCCGTGGGTTTGGAGCTTCCAATTGTTTCATGTTTTCTATGGCCTTTGATCCTTCGGCAGCTTTGGCAAACCTTGTTTTAAGCTCTGAACAATCATTTCTCATGTGACTTGGCTTATAGCAGTTATAACATAGGTTTACAGGGCTAGTACACTATGGGGTTGTATGCCCTGGTTTCCCACATTTATAACAAATTAGGTTCTTATAATGACATTCTCCCAGATGTCTCTTCCCACAGAATTGGCAGTTGCCAGACTCTTTGATTGAGCCAAACCCTTTGACAGATTTTAAAAATTTTGCTTTCTTTGTTGGTGCTGCAGGAATCACAGCCTCAGCCTTCCGTTTTCCGTCTCTTTCTGCTTGTCTTTTAGTTCCATTTCTCGTTCATGAGCCCAATTAAGAAGCTCCTCAAGACTTCCACATTTTGATGGAGAAATAAATTCTCTAATTTCCGTTTTAAGGATAAGATGGAACCGATTCATCCACATTTCTTCAGAAGTGAAAAGCGAAGGGCAAAACTTCGCTTTATCATAGAATATTCCAAAGATTTTATCCACAGTCTCATTGCCTTGACGCATATGAAGAAGTTCCTCGGTGATACGATCAATTGCAACACGAGGACTGAAATGTTTTAGGAAGATTGGTTTGAATTCTTCCCAAGACATACTTCTGATTCTATCTCTCCCCTTCTCCTTCTTCATCATATCCCACCAGTCTTTAGCTCTTTCACAAAATTGGGTTGTCGCGAACATCACTTTATCGCGCGGGTCGTAATGACACGTATCGAAGATAGTCTCCATGGTTGTTATCCACCTTTGGCTAACCGAATGGTCAATTTCACATTTGAATTGCAAGGGTTTACAAACCATGAAGTCTGTATACGTACAGTGACGTTTTTCGGTTGTTATTGGCGCTGCTTCCATATTATTCGTAGGTTTTTCTACAATCATTTCATTCTTTTTCAAATTTTCTTCTAGCATAATTCCAATAGAATTTTGCATTTCAGCTAGAAGATATGGGATATTTGCTTCGAATGCCTTTCTCACTTCAATGGCAATTTGTCTACGAATTTCTTCAGGTACAAACGTGGTATTATATTAAGACGAGATGAATACACTGGTCTTTCCGAAGCATTATCTACATGCTTTTCAGTGTTACGACTTCCCTCACCTTGTATAGCATTCTCCCCTTTTCATCTGTCATATTCTCTAAACAATTTTTTTATTTCATGTTATTTTTATTCTAATGATTTCTATACTGCAAGCACTTATCTAAGGCCTTAATGCTCCATACTTTATTGTCAAGACAAATAATATATCTAAGGCCAAAAAGTACTATATATGTATTTATAACATACTACACATACACATCATTTATGCATATATACTCCCCATCCCCACACTTACTCTTTGACGTTTTCAATACAATATGAGCTTTAGAAATTCACAATGATATGATATATTACTTTCATACTGGCCAGATATGAAAAATATATTATACTCATTATAATTTTCCAACTATCATATCATATCTCAAACATACAAATTTCAGTGTACATATATTTTCTCATATGTTTTCATGAAGCACCAATACAAACTCCCCATTTATCTGCTTCCTTGGATCGCTTCTGGACTGAACCCCCTCGTTTTAATATGAGTAGCACTTTATGGTTCGAGTCTAAGTGTTTTTTTATACTTAAATCTCTCAAACCGTGCTCTGATACTAACTTGAAACACACCATTTTTTAAATATTTTCATCACATATATCAGAGTTTAGGTCCCAGTTTACAACAAAATTTGTCACTCGTCATGACATACAATTTCATAACATATATAAAAGCATTACATTGAAAATAAACGTTTTCCAAACTTTTTCGACAACATTTATTTATTAAATATTAAACGAGGGTATGGTTCTTTCGTCAGTCCAGTCATGCCCGTGAAGCTTTAACCATTTATGGGTGCTTTTCCTGAAAACATTTAAAACATATTTTTATTAGCTTTCGCTAAGTAAGTAGACCTCTTTATTTTCAAAAACATATTTTCTTTCATTGGAATTTAACATTCAAACTCTTTATTTAATCCTCTTTACATCTTTGGAATTCAACGCCTGAATTCCTTATGGGTCTATTTTTCACCCTTAAGGATTAATAACTCCTCTTGTATATATGTGGAGTTCAATACCCAAACCCCTTGGGATTTCAACACCCGAAATCCTTACATATATTTAACTCCCCTTTTATATATGTGGAGTTCAACACCCGAACCCCTTGGGATTTCAACACCCGAAATCCTTACATATATTTTACATACACATCAATTTTTGACATTACTAGAACATACTTGACCCATACCCCGTAATCATTTTCATCATGATCATGCCTATAAATAAATACATACCTCATGTGTTTAAACATGCTTCAACTCCACACAATTCATACAAACTTATGATAATTAAATCGTATAACACATAGTTAAACATGTATCATGAGTAAGTTTTGAGTCAGTGTCTTTACTTCTGGTGTAACTAACTTGAGTATAGAATAAATCCGCTAGCTGTCGTAATCCAACCGTCTACAACTCCTACGTTCTTCTGCCCAAAATCTTGAACCTATTCGTATACTTCTCAATTTCTTTTTACTATTTTCTCTTGTCTTTACTTAGAACATATGCAAATATATATAGATAGGAGATGAACTAATTCCATATCTAAAAATGGACACTACAACGTGGCTTTCTTAGTTTATTTGATTTATTAATTTAATTATATATTATTATTTTTGACCGCCTCCACAATTTATATCTATCCTATCTCTAAGAAATACAATTATAATTTATTAGCATTAGTATATTTTGTTACACATGCATAATTGCAAACATACGTACGTATATGCTTTATTATTATTATTATTATTATTATTATTATTATTATTTTTATTATTATTATTATTATTTTTATTATTATTATTATTATTATTATTAATTAAAAAAGTTGAATAATTGTATCAGATGAACACAAAGGGTGTGAACAAAACTTGATTATAATATTGTATGGATCATGAAATTTAATTATTTAATTACTAAATATAATTAAAGAAAAACGTTTGCAACTATTTCCATATCAATTATATTTTCAACAATAATAATCCAACAATTTAATTAAAATGTTTATTTTTAATAAATATAGATCTAACATTCATAAGTTTCATTCTAATGAGTATTCGTGGATGGAGCTTAGTTGACGATGAAATGAATTGTTTAGAAAATGTCATGTGCCTCTTAGATATTATTAGTATATATTAGTATACATAGGATTTTTTTAATCTGCATATATATATATATATATATAATTAAAATTTCAAGCCTTTTGATAGATTTGGATCCTGAGCGATTATCTTCCTGCCTCTTTTTTGCACAAGCCCTGCTTTCCCTACGGGGTAGAAAAATTATGATTGGGATATCGCACCAAAATCCATGAAACTTGCTGGGTGTGAGGATTTTATTGTTGAAATTGATTTCTACTATTGAGTAAATTATAAATACTGTCCTTTTAAGCATTATTAAAGTTATAGGTCTTGCTCTTAAACTTTATTAAGTATACTAAGTATTTTATTTAAAAATTTATCACGTTTTATATCCTTTACATTATTAGTTTACTACTAAATGATTATTTTACCCTTATTCTCTAAAGGATATAACTTATATTAATATTTTATTTTTTTCATTTATCTTAAATTATTTGCTTACTTTTAGTCTTTCTATTTTCTCACCACTTAATCATTTATAACTTATTTCAAATATTATAAACTAGTTAGTTTTATTTTTTTCATAATATATAATCTTATTATAAATTTTTTAGTTTATTATAGATATTTATATTTGTTCAATTTAGTTACTCTTTTTCTCATAAAATAATAAAAACTTTACAAATTATAATATTTTTAATACTAATAAAAGAATTATAATGTTAATCGAACTTCATTGGCCCGTCCGTATAAGAGATCGTGGAAGCTGTAATCGTGTAGACTTTTATTTTGTTTGCTCTTTGTTGTTACTTTTAGCCTTTTGATTGTGATTTAATATATATATATGTTAGGTCCTGGTATTTGAACGAAATACCGAATGATTAACGTGTAAACCAAACCAAATAGTGCGGAATCCTATTTGATTGGCGATCCAATCAGTGAGAACGCACGTAGAATCAATAAAGTATTGAATCAAACGTTAAGAATCGATTAGGAATCGATCTACAACGTTCTATGAACTTGGAGTATCAACTTGGAGGCTTCTGGACGGCTAGGGTACGTCTGGAGTCGAAATAGAATGAATGCTCTCTTTTTTTCACGAATTGGGTTGTATTTATAGGTTAGTTTGTTCATTTGTGCGACTGAACCATTAGTATGGTTCAGTCGTGCGATTGAACCATGCGGTTGATTCATCCGCACGACTGAGTGTTCAGTCGTGCGACTGAGCCAATCTTATGTTACAATCATACGACTGATCCAGTCTCCTGGTTCAGTCGTGCGACTGAGTCATTCGTATGAAGTTATTCATGTGTATGGTCCATTCGCATGGGCCATTCGCATGAGAACTTCATTTTGTTAAGTTTGAATGTATTAATTAATATAACATTATGTGTAACAATTCAAACAACCACAAACCTAATTAACCAATTCAACATCGACTCATTAATGAAATATTAAACATTATAAATAACAAACAACCAATATCATTTCATTAATCATTCCAAACATCACATCAGAATCCGACAAACAAGATTTATTACATTCATATCATGATCTAGGGACATACATGTATCAACAAACTCCCCCTTGGACCTAGATCTCTCTAATGTCTTGTTTTCTTCATTACCTCCTCATACTTCTTGTACTTATCCTCTTTTGTGACTCCTGCATGAATCTCAAATGCAAAATAGAGTCTTATGACATTCTGGAACTAGAGGGCTTGTACTATATCCTGCGTATCATAGAACAGTGGCCACTTGTATAGAGTGTAGACATCATTAGCTGACAAGTTGGTAAGCCACATTGGGTCAAATACCCTGATAGTATCCATTTGGCCTCTTTGTTTAGGACTATGACCGCTTCTCCTGTCCTCCAATCGTAGTACCACCACTTAAAGTGTGGAGTGAAGTCCTGTGGCATTTCTCTGAGTGGGATTCTTGACATCGTGCGCGGAGGACTCCACTTCAACACTATCTTTGGCTTTCCAGTAATGGCATCAACTTCAGACCTTCTGATGTACCTTGTAGGCTGTTGGGGTCTGAAGTTAACCCACCTGGTGTGGTACTCCTTCCTTAGGGCAGCCTCAAACCAGCCTGACATCTTTCTCGGGTCAGCATACAACAGCTTCAGTTTGGCCAGCTGGTTGAGCTCAAAACCTGGTAGAGTCTTTAGATCATGTGGAAATCTAAAGTACTCTATGCCCTTCTCCCTCTTAATGCATAGACGTTAAGGTCCTCAAAATATGCCCATGCTATAATCCTGCCTGACACCTTATGATGTTTCTTGACTCTGAAGAGTTTGGTGTAGGCGTCTTGTTTAGGTGCAGCGCGTTGGGCTCTAACTTCTTCAAAACAGGCAGCCCACTCAGCCTTTCGGATATCAACATCATCATTTGAGGCTTGTGTCGTTCCCTCTGTCTTCTCTACTCCTGTCCATTTTGTCTAACACCTCAAACGTATCACTGACAAGGGATTCACCCAGATTGGGGACCACATTCCCTCATTGTCAGCATACTGAGGGTAGTGCTCTGCAGTGATATCTTTTATCTCTATTTCATCAACGTCGTTGAGCTCTTCGTCACTTGTCGAGTCGCATGTTGGAGCATCCTTCACAATCTCATCGGGATTTAACTTGAAGATCTCAGCTAATTGCTCGTCAGTAAGATTATGAATGATTTTCCTTCCTCAAGAGTATACATAACCGATCTCCTGACAATACCCTGCAGATCAAGAATCAACGTCAGTTGAGTCTTGACCTGTTGGAGGGGAGTAATATCGTATTCATCTCTTTGGAGATCAGGATCTGCTTGATTTAAAAAATTCAACACAACAAACATTAGTTAATAATCAAGACAGAAATACATTAATCTTAATATAAACATCAAATACATAAGTTTAATACATGATTCAAGTACAAAAGCTATCAAATACATGATCATCTAATCATTACTTTTTGTAAGGATTCCTGAAGTCTGATGCAACCCAAAACTGCCTAAGTGTTTCAGCAACATGCACTAAGTACTGAAGTGAAGAATGCTTCGGAAGAATTACACAAAGCATTAGAAAATACTCTAAGTGTAATATCTTCCGAAGCCAAGACCAATATCTTCCGAAGCCTAACATGAAGTCTTCCGAAGCTTGAAGAGACAAAGTCTTCCGAAGCTTCAACCTATGAAGACAGATTTCTTCCGAAGACTTTTAGTACACATGCTTTATCTGATGTACTGTTCCATAAAGCACCTTTTCCGCTGCGTCTCTGATAAGTCACCAACTTACAAGAGTTGGTGAAAAGGTCCATGCTTTTGGTCACTGTACATTGAGGTCTTGAGTCTGAAAACTTTCCACTTTATGTACTTTATCCTTTTTGTAATGTATAAGGATGTGAGCTATGGCATGTCATAGTCACAAGGTCAAAAGGCAGATATGCCTTTTGATCCTACAATTGATTTTGTTAGTGTCTAGTCAATTGTATCCAGCTGGCTTTCATAGTATAGCCGGCTGTAGGTTGTAGTATAAGTATTTCAAGTTTCTTGTATCTTCGATATGCTTTTGTAACACTTGTAAAAGAACTTGAGAAAGCAATATACTGCTCCCTTGAAAACTATACTCTCTTGTTCTGTCTCTTGCTTTACTTGTGTTCTCTGCATCACCTCCGGTTACCTAGTTCACTGTTTGATTAAGATTTAGTTAATCTCCTCATTGTGTTGTTGTGTTGTAATTGTGTTCAAGTCCTTAAACGATCCTGCAATTGGTATCAGAGCTTTCAGGCTCGTGATATAAGATCTAACCATCTTAAGATCCCTCACACACAAAAAACTAAACCTTTTCAAATGGCTTCCATCTCAAAGACTGATATGGAGACTGGAACCATGAACAAATCCCCATTGATCACTCTTGATGACTTCGACACCTGGTGCATGAGGATGGAAGGCTTCATCAGGTCTCTTGACTCAAGAATGTGGGAATCTTTGAATATGGACCTTTCATACCCAGCACCCCCTCTGCTACCGGTGCTGGTATGATTCCTAAAGATGTGGCCAACTACTCAGATGAAGATAGGAAAAGAGTAGAGATTGACAGGAAGGCCATGACTGCTCTTCAGACTGCTATCCCAACTCTGTGTACAGAGGTTTAAGAAATGCAAGACGCTAAACAGCTGTGGGATGCACTGAAGCTGATGTATGAAGGCTCCTCTGAAGCCAAGGAGAACAAGAAAGATCTTCTGAAGCAGCAGTTTGAAAATTTCACCTTTAAAACAGGTGAAACCATGACCCAACAATACTTCAGGTATGTTGAGATTGTGGATACCCTTGTGGATGGAGGAGTTCCTCTTGAGAACAGAGACATTGTAAGGAAGTTCATGTCCTCACTTCCTAGGCAATGGACACACTATTGTGTGGTAATCAAGAGGACTGAGAACCTTAAAACTCTTACTCTGACAGAGTTATATGGGATTCTCAGTGGATACCAGATGGAGATGAACTTACAAGGTTCATCTGGCAACTCTAACAATCAAATGGGTTCAGCCCTTCATGTGGCTGAAAGGGACAGCATAGAACCCCAACATCATCTCCTATGCTACCCTGACAACTCACAAAAGGGTCCTTTCATCACCTCCCGGAGACACCAAGGGAGAACTTTACTCAAGGAAGTCCATTCCAAGAGACAAGTTCTTCGCAAGCCTTTGTGTCTGCAGATGAAAGCTGTGGAAATTATCTCTTCACTCTTGAAGATCTAGACTGTATCCATCCAGATGACCTGGAATACATGGAGATAGTTCAGCAGATGGCTCTTCTCACTCACAGAGCCAAGAAGTTCTACAAGAGGACAGGAAAAAATTTTCCAAGCAATGCTACCAGTGGTAAGTTTGGCCTGGATAAAAGCAAAGTTAAGTGTTACAATTGTAACCTTATGGGCACTTCGCCAGGGAGTGTAAGACACCCAGAGCAAATGGGGGTCAAACACAACTCAGACCAAACTTCACCAACAATACCCCTCAGGCTGAAGACAAAAAAGCAACATGCTGCGGTTGCTGTCGAAGAGGGAGGATTTGACTGGAGTTTTCAGGTGGAGGATGCTTCTCCAAACCAAGCATTGATGGCTGATCATGATGAAGCCAAGGTATTAACATCTTTGCTCCCCTGAATGCATTGCTAAAGTAAATAGATACAGGTCCTACAACCTAGAGATGAGATCTGATCTTGAGTCATTAAACATATTAAAATCTGACTTTAGAAAGTCTGAAAATGATTACAAGTTAAAGATAGAAGACTTGGAGAAAACTATTTCAGTACTAAAACATGAACATACAGATTTTAGAACTCAGATCCAAGATCTCATCACTAAGTTGACTAAGTGCCAGGCTGAGCTTGTGATCAGCAAAGCCCTGGCAGAGAAAAGTGTTCTTGAAGAAGAGACCTTCAAGAACATGATATCCTCATCCCTACATAATAAGGTTTGTTATCAAAATAGACAGGGACTGGGATCAAATGAGATAGCTCCTCCCACACAATCTTGTCTGTAAGATCTCCTAGGTGTGAAACTTGTGAAGATGAGCTTCCTCTCATAGATCCAGTAAGTGAGGATGATGAAGAAGTGATAGTGAGGAATCCCTCTGAGAAGAGTGAAGAAGAGGATTCCTCCAAGGGCCACTATCCTTCTGAGGAGAAGAAATTAACTGTGATGACCAAGTCCAAGAGAAAGAACTTGATCAGGAAGAGCAAAAGGAAAGCAAAGAAGGCTCAAGAAATCAAGGCTACCTTTGATGCTAAGCAGAAACAAGTGTTTATCTCTGCAGGCTTCAAAGCAATAAGGACTGAAGACATCCACCAAAGCCTCTTATCTAAGAGTTCTGGTTCATGTTCAAATCATCTCAGTACAAAGAAGAAGACTGAGCTGCTGTGTATCCGCTGCACAGCCTGGACCATCAAAATCCAAGAACAGTTCACAGCCCAAGGGAACTGTATCTGAATCTACCAAGATGAAGGTGAAAAGGGATGTGACCAAGGCCAGTCTCGCTCTCAAAAGGAGATTTCCTTGAAGAAGAAAATGCTGTGTGTTATGTGTGAAAGTACTTCTCTATTGCCAAGGATTGTTCATACAATCCTAAAAGTACTATCCACATGACCAATACAAAGACTTCAAAGAATCTCAAGAAGTCTCAAGCTTCGGAAGGAAAGTCTGTTTCCCTCGGAAGCTCCAAACAAAGAAGAAGGTAAATGGAAAATCACCTTCGGAAGCAAAGTTGGTCTCGGAAGAAAGGAGTTCTTCCGAAGTACTAAAGTCTACTGCAGTGACTGTAGATTCTTCCGAAGTATCAGTCATTAAAACTTGTGAAGCTCCAAAAGCTTCTAAGGTTTTGAAGGTCAAGTCCAAGACTCCAAAGGTGGTGTGGAAGTCTAAGAAAGACCAAATGACTGAGTTTCTCCATCAACAACAGCCGAAGATCCCCTCTGTACAACCATAGGATCTATTACTGTTGCATTACCTTCTATTACACTTACTGAACCCAGACAAGTAAGGCTTGGGTTTCCAAATGTAACTAATCATTTTCTTTGTGCAGGAACAGCTCAAGACAAACAAGAATGTCTGGATAATGACAGTGGCTGTTCCAGGCACATGACAGGCGATAGGTCTTTACTTCTAATTTTGAGAGAATTGATGGAGGACCAGTTGCTTTTGGAGGAAATGAAGGTGGTTACATTTATGGAAGGGGCAAGGTCACAAATGGATCTGCAGAAAATTTAAATACAGATGATCCTGATCCAAGATTTGAGCTTGGAAGACTTTCAGCTCCAGTTGGAACTATTTCAGCAAATGAGGTTTCTATCAGCACAACCATGACAAATCCAGCTGATACATCTGGCATGCCTTCAAATTCCAGTTCAGAGGCCTCTCAACCAGATAAAGACATCTCAATTGCAGAAGATAACAATGGTGATGGTGAAAGTAATCAAGAATCTCTTGATGCTAATAACTATACAAAGATGATAACATCAATGATGTCACACACTCATTGGATCAAGTTAATCTTGATAGTGTGATAATGTGGAGGATCAATCTTCAAGACCAGATCTAAATTTCTCAAATTTGGATCTATCTCAGCAACTTGCTGTGATCCCTCAGCTAAGGATCCACAAGTCCTCCTACTACAAACATCATTGGAGATGTTATCTCCGGGGTAAAGACAAGAGGGCAAACCCATGAAGCAAATGTTTGTCTTCACTCTTGTTTTCTATCCCAGTTAGAGCCAAAGAAAGTTGAGGAAGCTCTAAAGGATGGAAGTTGGGTTGAAGCTATGCAACAAGAGTTGCTTCAATTCAAAAGACAGAAAGTTTGGAACCTTTGTCCTCTTCCTCATGGAAGACTACCATTGGAACCAAATGGGTTTTTAGGAATAAAGGATGATAGAGGAATCATTATCAAGAACAAGGCTAGACTAGTTGTTCAAGGATACACACAAGAAGAAGGGATTGACTACACTGATGTCTTTGCTCCTGTAGCTAGACTAGAAGCTGTTAGGATATTCCTGGCATTTGCTGCATCCAAGAACTTCAAGGTCTACCAACTTGATGTAAAGTGTGCCTTCTTATATGGAGTGATTGATGAGGAGGTTTATGTCAAACAACCACCTGGTTTTGTAGATCCTGATCATCCTGATTATGTCTGCAAGCTTGACAAGCTCTGTATGGGCTGCATCAGGCACCCAGGAAGTGGTATGAGACACTGTCTGAGTATCTCTGTAAGCATGGTTACAGGAGAGGTACTATAGATGGTACTCTCTTCATCAAAAGACAAGGAAAAGACATTCTGCTAGTTCAAGTATATGTGGATGACATCATCTTTGGCTCAACCAATTCAAGGCTCTGCAAGGACTTTGAAAAGCTGATGAAAGATAGATTTGAAATGAGTTCAATGGGAGAACTTAATTTCTTTCTAGGAATTCAAGTGAAGCAGGTTGAAGATGGCATTTTCATAAGTCAGTCAAGTATGTTCAAGATATACTCAAGAGGTTCAACATGACTGATTGTAAAACTGCTAAGACACCCATAGCCAGAAACCACTCCCTTGGTCCAGATCTTGAGGGGGAGTGTGTAGATGAGCACTTATACAGGGCTATGATTGGGTCTCTTATGTATCTTACAGCTAGCAGGCCTGATATCATGTTTGCTACATGTATTTGTGCAAGATATCAAGCTAATCCTAAGATGTCTCACTTAATCACTGTGAAAAGGATTTTAAGATACCTCAAAGGTGCCTCAACACTTGGTTTATGGTATCCAAAGAATTCTAATTTCAATCTGTATGCCTATACAGACAGTGATTATGGTGGTTGCAACATGACTGCAAAGTCTACATCTGGGGATGTCAATTTCTTGGTGGAAGGGTTGTCTCATGGCAATGCAAGAAACAAACCTGTGTGTCTGTATCAACTGCTGAGGCTGAATACATTGCTGCTGCAAGCTGCTGTGCTCAAGTGCTTTGGATTCAAAATCAGATGCTAGACTACGGATTTAACTTCAAAGAGACTCCTATCCACATAGACAACAACAGTGCTATCTCTATCACTGAGAATCCTGTGCAGCACTCAAGGACCAAACACATCAACATCAGGTATCATTTAATAAGAGATAACTATGAAAAGGGGTTAATTAAACTAGTCAAAGTTCACACAGATAAACAATATGCTGATCGTTCACAAAGCTTTTGATGAACAGATTTAAGTATCTGATATCAGCTATTGGGATGATCAACTTTGAGTAGATTTTTCTTAAAACTAATTCTAATTATTTCTTCTTAAAAAAAAAAAAAAAAAAAAAATTGTGTCCTAAGTTGTCTAGTTCATCACTTTCATAAGCTCATGTTTTCTTGAATGAAAAACTCTTTTCGAAGACTTTCCTTGGATTCTTGAAAATTTTCTGATGCTTCGGAAGATAACATTTTATCTTCGGAAGAAAAATATGTCTTCAAAATAAATGCCTGTCTAAGAATTTTACCTTCGGAAGAAGTCAAAATTTATCTTCCGAAGCTTAAAATTCTCAACTTAGACACTTATTCATTTTAAGGACTTTTTCCTTCCGAAGCAAAATTACTTTCGGAAGCTTTGTTCATTCTTATACAAAGCTTTCCAAAGTTTATTTCTCTTCCGAAGCATAAATCTTTAAGACTCTCAGGAAAATTCTTCCGAAGTCACTTTAGCTTCGGAAGCTTTTTCAATCAAACTTCCGAAGACAAATTACTTTCGGAAGCTTTTCGAACTCCAAGAAAACTACTTTTTGAGCAAAAAGGTAAACTACTTTTTCAGAGGTGGGACCGACATACGGATTTCAAAGTTTATCCTCTTTCATTAAACTTATCTGAAATCCTTCTCTCTCATATAACCCAACGGTTTCCCCCTTCTTCTATCATCTGCTTTTCTTCCATACCTAAAACCCAAAGCTTTCTCTCTGAAATTTCCATCCCATTCTTTTATCTTCATCTCTGAGCTACCTCACAATGGCTGACCTTACCACAGAAATGATCCTCACTTTACCATGCAGCTACACAGACAACACAATCAGGTTGCTCTGTTATGCTCTGAAAAAGATCCTCATTTCTCAGAGGTTTGCCGTTTCTTGTCTTTGTCTCACTACTTCACCTCCCTAACCCTTGATCCTCCTCTATATGAGGATCATCTGCTTGAATTCTGGAAGACCTGCCAAGAGGTCATTATGGATGGGGAAGGCACTGTCTGCCACAGTGCAGGGGAGAACAATTTTCATCACTCCGGCCATCATCAATCGACATCTTCAGCTGGATGATGAAGCAGGTGAAGTGTTCTTTCCAAAAGAAGCAGTTAATCATTCCTTCGAGCAGATGGGCTATGAAGGAGATTTCTCTGTAAAGACCTTCAGGAAAGGGAAGGTCTCATCCCAGTGGAAATACCTGCTCCATGTGGTTATCCACAGCTTATCAAACAAGCATGGTGGATGGGACCAGATTCCTGAGGATCTCTCCTTTATAGTTCATGGGATGGTTCAGGGGGTCAAGTTCAGGTATTCACAATTTGTTTATACTAATTTACTTGCAAACTTAGACTCCTTAGAATATTACATGTTTCCTAGATATGTTCAACACATTCTTAACTGTGAACTGGGCTCACAGTTGAGGGAAACAGGCAATATTCTTAAACTGGGACAGATGAAGCCCGGCATCTTTAAAATTATGAAGAAGCCAACTGTAGGCTTCTCAGGGGTAGAAACAGCCTTAGTCCCAAAAATGTTAGAGCTCATTGCTCAAGGTGACAACATAGCAGTCCAAGCTAGTGTTGAACCCACACCTACTGCTCTCCTACCCTCTTCACAACCTCCAACATTCATCACCTACAAAAGAAAATCCCAACGAACCCCTGCTCAGGCTATTGAGTCTGTGCAGCCCCCAAATACTCAACCTTACAGGAAGAAGTGGACTCCAGAGCTCCCACTTCTCCTGAGGAGCAAACCACTCCCATTACTTTACCTATCAGGGCTGAGGTTCCTCAAGCTCAACCAGATGAGCTCATTAGCCCAACAACTGTAAGCCTTCACTCTGAGTCTCAACACTCAAGTGAACAACCTTCAGGGGATAGCTACCATCCCCAGCCTTTGGATCTAAACCAACCAATTCCAACCTATCCTTTTACACTGATGAAGACTTAGGATTCAGTGAGTACCATGAGTCTCTCTTCTCCTCCCCTACTCAAAGAGAGATGAGTACCTCTGACTCTCCTCAGTCTATCCCTCATCAGTCACCTATTACTGAGGTGGACACATCTGAACCTGTTCAGGATGTCCATATGGAAGAGGCTCTCACTTTGAAAGTGATTACATCATTAAGACCTCAACCATGGCAACTCAGCCCATTGGCATCTTAACTGAGGTTGCCAGTGAGCAGAGGAAAACCAGCAGCCAAGAACTCAAGCTGGTGGTGAGAGAAGGGACTTTGGTCCAATCCTCTCATCCTCCAGTGATTCTTCTGATGAAGATGAGGGGAATTTGAGACTAAAGGTACAAAAATTGTCACAAACATGCACCTATCTAGTCTCTAAGGTTAGTCACTTGGAATCTCAGGTGACTACCCTGCAAACAGGGTCAATGATCAGCAACTCCAGATTTCATATCTGCAGGAAAAACTAGCTGGGAGACCTTTCAGGAGAGCTCAACCAGGAACACAAGAACCTGTGGAAGTGATTGATTTATCCTCCAGCTCACCTATGCAAGTGGGTGATGCTACCAAAAGGGGGAGAATGTTATCACAACCACAGAACCTGGGAGTTCTTCAAAGAGAATGGACATAGAGGACTCACCATCCTCACTTGCTGTTGTGCATTCTCAGCAACTTCCTCAAGTTCACATTAATGTGGACTCTATAGACTCTCTCATCAGGAGTCTCTTTGAGGAAGGTATACCAAGGGCTGTCTCATCTCCACCACATGGAACTGGCAACTACATCATCAGATGGAGGTATGATGATGACAGAAGCCCTCATACTTCACAGAGTTCAAGGTCAACAGAAGTCTTTCAGTTCCAAAGCCTGAGCTTCTATGAAGGACTGGATTTAGTCAACATGCCACTTGTCAATCCAAGCAAATCTAGACAAGCTGACAGGCTGGCTAAAGAATCCAAGACAGGATCCTTGCAGAGTTCTCTCTAAGAAGGAGACTTAGGCAATCAGGCAATGTCATCGGTCAACTGGATATTGAGGTGGACCCTAAGATTAGTTTCATAGGGGAAACCTTGGCTGAAGGCCCAGTGGCAGAACCTGAGACCCTTGTCTCACCATCAAACAACTGCTGCAGAGGTCCAAACTCCATCTGAGACACCTGCTGGTGAAGGTGTTTCTCAGCCTCTCTCTGGCCAGAGCATGGAAGCTACACCAAGCAATGAAGGCCAAGCTCAATCCACCCTGAGTCACAAAGGTCTGTTGTGACAAAGGGAAAAGGATAATGACTCCTGAGGAAATTGAGAAGAAGAGAGAGAGAGGAAAAGGAGGCTAAGGGGAGAAAGTTCTTCTGGGTCATCAAATTCATGCAAGCTGCAATCAGGGCTGCCCCCAGACCAAATACTCAAAATGATGAACAAGGGCAGTCAGGATTAATTACTTACAGACCAGGAACTATGATGTTGATGAAATCATCTCCCTCCCCTAGAAGAGTTGAATGAACTGGCTGACATGGAAGTGTCAAGAGAGATAAGGAGAAAGAGGATGCAAGGTTACTTCTCCAATTCAAAGAGGAGAGGAGACAGAAAAGACTTCACAAGCATACTCCCACTCTCTCTCCAGTTCAAGAAAGTCCTGCACAGGAAGATGTGGCTCCACAAGAACCTCAGGTAGATAAAGAAGAGGATAGAATCAAAATGATAAACTACCTGAGTGCCACAGGCTTCTATCAGGCAAATACACTTCTTCCCCTGTCCTATGACTTCATTGAGTTCGAGTACTAAAGCAACTTGAGCTTGAGTTAGTCAAAGAAAGAAAAACAACCAAAAGGAAGCTAAGGGAAGAAGCTGCAAAGTCAAGAACCATCATTCAAAAGAATGCAAAGAAGTCTGCTGACAGACAAAGAATGATGAGCTTCTTGAAGTCATGGATTCTCCGAAGGAGACTTGGTCCCATGTCTCTATCTACAATGGATGAGCATATAAGGGTAATCAAGCAGAAGATTAAAAGTGTGAACTCATTGACTTGCACTCTCTTCCAAGTCAAGTCCCACCTGAAGTGGAGGTCAAGTTTGAACACCAGAGACACCTGAACCAGAACCTCCAGCTGAGCCTCAGCAAACTTCATCTTCTGATCCAAGACAGGGTCAAACTCCCTCTTCTTCTGAACCTATGAGGGAGGAACACCCAACTGAGAAAGACACTGATGATCAACATGGTGCAGCAGACAGTCTTCTCAGTTAAAGACATTAAAGAGGAAGAAGAAAATGGCCTCTAAACCAAAGACTAAAAAGAAGAAGCCAAGTCATCTACCTCTACACCCCAGGCTGAATCAGATCAACCTGAGGAAGTGCATGATGAGGCAGCCCAATCAACTCCTATGCAAGTGGCTCCTCTAGCAACCGAGACACCCATCTTATCCTGGACTTACTCTACCAATCCAGAAAGATGGAATGTTATCAGAGATCAAGGTGTTGAAAATGTCTACTCATGGCAAGACATAATCAACTTACTCTGCATGATCTTTTGAAATGAGAAGATACTATGAGAGTCTTGATGATCCTGACCATCAAATGAAGAAAGGAATGGTCTTGATTATTCTGAAGACTACAAACATTTAAAGATCTTCTAAGTGTTTTGGTAGCATCAGCCTAGGGGGAGTTTGTAAGGATTCCTGAAGTCTGATGCAACCCAAAAACTGCCTAAGTGTTTCAGCAACATGCACTAAGTACTGAAGTGAAGAATGCTTCGGAAGAATTACACAAAGCATTAGAAATACTCTAAGTGTAATATCTTCCGAAGCCAAGACCAATATCTTCCGAAGCCTAACATGAAGTCTTCCGAAGCTTGAAGAGACAAAGTCTTCCGAAGCTTCAACCTATGAAGACAGATTTCTTCCGAAGACTTTTAGTACACATGCTTTATCTGATGTACTGTTCCATAAAGCACCTTTTCCGCTGCGTCTCTGATAAGTCACCAACTTACAAGAGTTGGTGAAAAGGTCCATGCTTTTGGTCACTGTACATTGAGGTCTTGAGTCTGAAAACTTTCCACTTTATGTACTTTATCCTTTTTGTAATGTATAGGATGTGAGCTATGGCATGTCATAGTCACAAGGTCAAAAGGCAGATATGCCTTTTGATCCTACAATTGATTTTGTTAGTGTCTAGTCAATTGTATCCAGCTGGCTTTCATAGTATAGCCGGCTGTAGGTTGTAGTATAAGTATTTCAAGTTCTTGTATCTTCGATATGCTTTGTAACACTTGTAAAAGAACTTGAGAAAGCAATATACTGCTCCCTTGAAAACTATACTCTCTTGTTCTGTCTCTTGCTTTACTTGTGTTCTCTGCATCACCTCCGGTTACCTAGTTCACTGTTTGATTAAGATTTAGTTAATCTCCTCACTGTTTGATTAAGATTTAGTTAATCTCATCATAGTCGAAAAAGTAGGCGGGTCCTTTGCCAGTAGGTGGTGTGGTATATCTCTGAACATCAACATTACACCACACATCTACTACCCGTTGAGTGTTGTAAACTATCTTTTCGGTATGTGTATCCTAAGAAGATCTCTTCATCAGTCTTCTCGCTAAATTTTCCTTCTTGAGTTTTCTTCAGAAGTGTGCACGCGCGCGCCAAATGGTTCGAGATACTCCAGATTCGGTTTACGTCGTTATAGTAGCTCGTAACATGTCTTTCCCGTGGCGCTTGACTATCAGAACTCGATTCAGTGTATAACACGCATTAGCCACTGCCTCCTTCCAGATTGGATAGGCAGTTTCGAGTCTGTGAACATTGTCTGTGCTATCTCTATCAAGCTTCTGTTCTTTCTCTCAGCAACACCATTCATCTGAGGCGTGTAGGCTAAATGAATTGATGCACAATTCCCTTTTCCTTGCAGTAAGCCTCCATCCACTGATTCTTGAATTCATCCCGTTGTCTGAGCGTACTTGTCTCACCTTCAGCTTGTAAGAGATTCCCAGTATGGTTACTAACTCCTTGAACGACTCAATGTTTCTGATTTGGACTTCAGAAACATTACCCAAGAGAATCTTGTGTAGTCATCAGTAACCACAAAACAATACAGTCGCCTGCAATGCCTTTTGTACTGACTGGACCAACAATCCATGTGAAGAAGTTCAAGAGGAAGTTCTATTGAATGAACTTTCTTTTCCTTATGAGACTTCTTCGTCTGTTTGCCTTTCTTTCAAGCTACACAAAAATCAGGAAGTTGGAAATTCTTGACATTAACTCCTCTCACAAGATCCTTCTGGATCAAGTGATTCATCTTCCGTTGATTGATGTATCCCATTCTCCTATGCCAGGAGATGGAGCCCTTCTCAGTGGCTTTTGATAGAAAGCACTGAACTTCATGTCCATTGTAGAAGCTGTTGAGAGATCCAAAACATAAAGGTCTTTATATCTTGAAGCTGTCATCAGAACTTGGTCCTCTGGAATCACATAGTCTTTCTTTAGGATGTAACATTCTTGTTGTCAAATATGACTTTAAACCCTTTGTCACATATTTGGGAAACAGAGAGTAAGTTGTTTTGAAGTTGTTGAACATAGTTCACTTTGTCAAATTTAACTTTTTGATTTCCAACCTCTCCCTGAGCTGTGATATAACCTCCTTTGTTACCAGCAAACGAACATGCCCGCCTTTGATTTGTTTGACGTTTGATAAAAGAGCCCTGTTTCCTGTCATGTGCCTGGATGCTCCGCTATCTACAATCCACGTGTTGTTTTCAGCACTGTAGTGAACACCCTACACATACAATTTAAAGCATTAGTTAAGGTTAGGAACCCAAGCCTTTACTGGCTTGGGTTTCCCAGAGGCATCACACATCATGAATTCAACCCATTGACCCTTAGAGGGTGAGGGTAGCTCAGGTTTCTTCTTGTCATCATTATCAGACATAGAGGATGACTTCTCTTTCCATAAGCCAGATTTGTGCAATGCCTGTTTGTGATAAACAGTCGACTGGCTAATGGGTTGAATGTTAGGTTCACTAGTTCTTCTAGGTGGAGTTAAAGAACTCCTCTTAGAATACCTAGGTTTTGAATCCTGAAGTTCAATCTTCTTCCTAGGTGTCTGATAGTAAGGACAAAAGGAAGCAATGTGTCCACACTCTCCACAGTTGTAGCACGACCTGCTATCAACTTTATGATTAAACTTTCTTTATGGAGATGTGTGTGACACCCTAGTAACATCACTTAGTTTGGGTTTTGGCTCTGTTTCTTTTGATGTTTTCTTCTGTTTAACAAAATCAATTGTTTTAACATTTTTAACATCTTTTTCCTTTTGGTTAACTGGTTTTTGACATGAAGGTTGTGAAAGATTAACATTAGCAGTCCTTTTCGATTCAGATTTGACTTTGTTTGACTCGAACTTTATATTAACCTTTTCAAATTCTTTTTCCAGATTAACACAAGGCATTTTACCCTTTGTCTTTGAAGTGGCCTTCTTTTGTTTTGTTCCAGATTCAATTGATGAACATGAGGAATCTGGATCACTAACAAGAGGAGTAGACACCACATGATCCTTGATGGGGTTGTTATTTATTAGTCTACTCTTAGTGTTCATCAAGGTCTCAGGTGGTGGTGGAACCACTTTATAACCCAAACCCTTCCCGGTGTTACGCTCTCTCACTAAGTGTTGGACAATATGAGATGAACTTGTCCAACTGTGCAGTTTTTGCTTTAAAGAGTTACTTGTACTTCTAAGACTGCTTTTTATTTCTTAGTGTCTTCTAGGGAGTTAAGATAGTACCTAATGTCATTAGCTTGGTTAAATGCAACTACTTCAGTTTCCCTAAGCTGTTTGGTCAAAAGGTCTATCTTTTCTTTGTAACTATGCTCATTTTGTTTTAAAACTCTATTCGCCTCAGTGCACAGTTGCAAATCCTTTACTAAGTTATCATTATGATCTAATAACCTAGCAAATTTCTCATCTATGCTATCTCTAAAAGTATCACAATCAGAACAAGCATGATTTTTAAACAGTTGGTCAGTGGTACTTACCTGAGGAGGTTCAGAAGAGTTAGCCATCAACGTAGCATCAGATGTCTCTGGTTCTGGTGAGTCTGTCTTTGCTGTTGAAATCCCTTCTTCAGGCTTGTAGCTGACCTCAGTTGCAGTTGTCTCTTCAATATTTGACATCGCTATCTCAACTGCAATATCTCCCTCACTCGCGGAATCATCATCTAAATCTTCTACACTGGCAATATTAGATTCCCCTGGAGAGACAAACCGAAAGCTCCAGTCCTGTCCTTTATCATCATGAGCAGTCAAGGATTTTGGATCCTTGCTTGATGAAGTAGAACTGCTAGCTTACTTGTCTTGACGAGTGAAGGACGAGAATGGGTTCCCGTTCCCAGTCTTCTTTGGCTTCACACATTCTCTTGAGGTGCTCCTTTTCTCCACAGTTAAAGTAGGTCACTTTACTCTTGTCAAAGCCAAATGTGGTATCCTTAGTAGCACCCAAGTTCTGTCCGGTCTTTTTCACAAATTTCTTCGCCCTTCGGACAGCACTAGCTAAGGCCCACATAATGTCTATTCTCTCCAACTCCATTTCATCCACCTGCTCGTAGTCCTCATCTGCCAGATGGTAGTTTCCAATCTTCCCAGCAACAAGTCCATCATAAGAATGAACCGCTGCTGCCAAAAGATCCATGTGCTCTTGAGCTACTTCCACAGTCACATTACCGAGGTTCTTGGTCTTCAGTCTAGTAGCATTCGCTTCGGTTCCAATGTAATGGGTACAAGAAGACCCTGACGTTTCTGAACCTGAAGGAGAAGCTTGTGAAGGACCCGATGAGCTAGACACAAATGCAGTCTGAAGAGGTGCTCCAGACGTCTTAGCTTGAGGCATGGCATACAAAGCTGGATTCCGAGTGTGCGAAGACTTCTGAGCTCTGTACTTCATCCTAAGTGCTTCTTCTCGCAGCTTTAGAATGAAGTCATTGATATCCAACTTTGCCAGCATCTCATTCTGTCTCAGATTTGACACAAATGAAGCCCACTTTTCCGGCAATCCGTCTGCGAAATTTGACACCTTTTCTTCCATGGTAGTAGCAACACCATGTGTATGCATTGCACTCATCAGATGGTAGAATCTATCAATAACATCATCCAAACTCTCGTTTCCCATCGATGAGAAGTTGTCAAATTCT